>VCAZ01000196.1:327545-592322 GCA_005784505.1 Bagarius yarrelli | reverse complement strand
AGTTTCTCAGTGATCTCTTGTCTCTAAACGCAATCAGACAAGACCATGGAAACTTTGCTGCAGCATGGGTAACTACGGTTACTGTCAGAGAGAACTAACCCCCGACTGACCCGGTTCTCCCAAGGTTTTTTTTTATTCTGTCACGATGGAGTTTGATCCTTGCACGTAACTCGGCTTCGTTGGGGACTCAAATTTGATATCAATTAATACTGTTTGAAATATTAATATTGTGTTTCTGTAAAGTGCTTGAACCATCAATTGTTAAAAGCGCATAAAAAAGGGTGATTGATTGACTTGACTACGCAAGGAGTATCTGTGTCGGACTACACCTTGCAGTTTTGTACATTTGCTGAGGCTAGGTTGAAAAGTTCGTCTTACCACTTATCGCAAGGGAGAAACAGCCTTAGGCTAAAGTGGTGACAGTGAGATCTGTAGGGCTCGAGGCTTTTTCACAAACCCTCTGAAACGCAGATCACATGAGGTCTGTGGAAAGACACGGATCAAAATTCTGACCGGGGTTCAATTCCCAGCCGCACAGCCATTCATGTGGGCCCTGAGCAAGGCCCTTAACCCCCAATTGCTCAGTTGTAACAAGGAATGATTGTAAGTCACTCTGGATAAGGGCATCTGCCAAATTTCTGCAAATTTAAATGTTCACAAACAAAGTAGAAACTGATTGTCACAACTTCTTGTTTTCAGCCAAGTCCTTCTTGAGTCAAGGTCAGCTGGAAACTTTATCTCTTCCCAATTCTGCCAACAAATAGGAATCCCTATAGAAAAAATTCATAAATCATATCATTCCATAACCGGAACTCCCCTTGGCAAGGGACAGATTCAATAAATTGGTGCGTCCAGTACTGGGTATATGTCATATGGAAGACTTTACTTCTTGATTCTGAAGAGATGCACTGCTGAAGTCATACTCGGACACTCTTGGTTTATTAAGCACAACGTCATATCTGGGCCACAGGAGAGGTTTCAAAATTGGGGTGAAGGTGTTTCCACCAATGCATTCAGAATCTTACTGACCGTGCGCCCCAAGTATTCAAAGTATTCGATCCAATCCATGTCCATAGAAAAGACCCTTCCAAAATCAATCTTCCATATCCTGGACTGTCACTCTGATTTCCATGACTTCTTTTGCCCTTGACTTGCCACCGTTTACTACCACACAGTCCATGAGACTGTGCCGATCGACATCATCCTGATGCTCCAGTACCTAAAGGCAGAATTATTTACTCTCTCTCCCTAAACAGCAGGGCATGGTGGAGTATGATCAAGAGGCATTACAGCAGGGCTATTTCGTCCCTTCAAAATCTCCTGCTGATCTGTTTTTTTTGGTAGCAAAGAAGGATGGAGGTCTCCGGCCTGCATAGACTATCATGCATTAAATAAGATCACCATAAATCCACTCCTTTGTTCCAGCGGCTCTCAAACAGCCTGGGTAAGCGCTAGCTTTACCAAACTTGATCTCTGGATGCATTTAACCTAATCCGTGAGGAAAAGAGAGAATGCTTAAACCTGAGGACATAGTTTCGGATCGTGGGCCCTAAATTCATTTCCCAAGGTTGTAAAGCACTCTTTACTTTCTTACCCCCAATATTTAAGTTCCTATTTCTCTGTCTGGTATTAGCATAGACTCCCGTGCCCTTACCTTAGATCTTAACGATTAGAGTTTTCCTCCAGATCCCTTCTCCAGTTATAATTTTCTCTGTCAGCGTGTTCTGGTAAGCTCCCTCCATTTCAACTGTTTTTCCAGATCTTTAAATAAAAGTTTCAGTGTTTTAGTTACCTTAAGTCTGTCTCCAGTCTGGTTGTGTTACACGAGCTCTTCACGGAGCAATTTATAAACACATAAAAAAACATAGAAAAAAAGCCTATTACATCACATGATCGTCATCTCCATAAAATCTCAAACACACTCAGAAGTTTTTTAAAAGTATTTTTTACCTTTAAGAGCAGTTTTAAACATTTTTATGCATTATTTAGTCGGAATAAATAAATAATGTTTCAATTTGTATATATGTTCTACAACTTTGTTGTCAAAAAGGAAATTGGGGTGTCCGGATTTTGTATAAATGCAAGCGTCACCAGTCTGTTCAGTTTATTTATTTTTGTGGAAATGGAGACTTTAGAATAAATGTGTTTCTGAATATGTGTGTTTTGTAGGGCTTACAAGATATTTGTCATTGCTTGCAAGACGCATGTGAAGAAATATTCAGACAGTGTGTGAATTTTGATTTACAATAAGGTTCTTGTCTAAAAACCAACAAGCATTTTATGGGGCTCTGCCACCTGCTCAAAGCTTACATTGTTTTATTTATTAACACTAACTTGATGCCTAGTTTTCTCAGTAGAATAAATAAAAAAGGTATGCATAGGCTTGCTTTGTGGCAAGTTTGTTCCATTCATGATTTATTTTCCTACAATCGTCACTTTAAATAAATGAGGTATTAGCGTAGTTTTAGTTTTTTAGGTAATCTCACCACAGGGGTACATAAACAAACAATAATCCAAAAAGACAGGGCAACATAAGCTATAAATACACTGAACACATAACTCAAACAAGACACACTGACACAATCACAAACACAGGACAACCAATGAAAACCAAGACCAAGGACAAGGGAATCACATGCAAGAAGATAAAACAGGGGGCTATCTTAGCTAGCTAGCATAGCTCACCTAGGAAATAAAACACATCAAAAAACATGAAACAATAAACAAAAACAAGAACATGGAAAACCTTACATATCCTAAAATTTGAACCTGACCTGGGCTGATAGTTTACTGAATACACTAACCAATGAGATTTTTTTTTTTCATTTTACGGCTAAAAGACACATATGGTGTGTATAATGTAACCACCAACTCCTATCTAATAATGTATCTTGGATTGCTTAAGGGGAACTATATACACTGCTCAAAAATAAAGGGAACACTTAAAGAACACAATGTAAAACTCCAAGTCATCTCACTTCTGTGAAATCAAACTGCCCACTTAGGAAGCAGCACTGATTGACAATCAGTTTCACATGCTGTTGTGCAAATGGAACAGACAACAGGTTGGAAATTATAGGCAATGAGCAAGACACCCCAATAAAGAGTGGTTCTGCAGGTGGTGACCACAACCACTTCTCAGTTCCTCTGCTTCTGGCTGATGGGTTGGTCACTTTTGAATGCTTTTTGGTGCTTTCATCTAGTAGTAGCATGAGGACGGAGTCTACAACCCACACGAGTGGTCAGGTAGTGCAGCTCATCCAGGATGGCACATCAATGGAGCTGTGGCAAGAAGGTTTGCGTGTCTGTCAGCGTAGTGTCCAGAGCAGAAGTGCTACCAGGAGACAGGCCAGTACTCAGGGAGACGTGGAGGAGGCCGTAGGAGGGAAAAAACCCAGCAGCAGGACCGCTACCTCCGCTTTGTGCAAGGAGGAACAGGAGGAGCCACTGGCCAGAGCCCTGCAAAATACCTCCAGCAGGCCACAAATGTGCATGTGTCTGCTCAAACGTAGAAAAAGACTCCATGAGGGTGGTATGAGGGGCCCGACGTCCACAGGTGGGGGTTGTGCTTACAGCCCAAACCGTGCAGGACGTTGGCATTTGCCAGAGAACACCAAATTGCAAATTCGCCACTGGCGCATTGTGCTCTTCACAGATGAAAGAAGGTTCACACTGAGCACATGTGACAGGACGTGACAGAGTCTGGAGACACCGTGGAGAACGTTCTGCTGCTGCAACATCCTCCCGCATGACCGGTTGGCAGTGGGTCAGTAATGGTGTGGGGTGGCATTTCTTTGGAGCCGCACAGCCCTCCATGTGCTCGCCAGAGGTAGCCTGACTGCCATTAGGTCCGAGATGAGATCCTCAGACCTTGTGAGACCATATGCCGGTGCGGTTGCCCTGGGTTCCTCCTAATGCAAGACAATGCTAGACATCATGGGCTGGAGTGTGTCAGCAGCTCCTGCAAGACGAAGGCATTGATGCTATGGACTGGCCGCCCGTTCCCCAAACCTGAATCCAATTGAGAACAACTGGGACATCATGTCTCGCCCCCACAAGCCATGTTGCACCACAGACTGTTGGCGGATGCTTAGTCAGTCTGGGGGAGATCCTTCAGGAGACCATCCGCCACCATCATCAGGGAGCATGCCAGGCATTGTAGGGAGGTCATACAGGCACGTGGAGCCAACACACTACTGAGCCTCATTTTGACTTGTTTTAAGGACATTACATCAAAGTTGGATCAGCCTGTAGTGTGTTTTCCACTTCAAGTTTGAGTGTGACTCCAAATCCAGACCTCCAGGGGTTAATAAATTTGATTTTCATTGATAATTTTGTGTGATTTGTTGTCAGCACATTCAACTATGTAAAGAACAAAGTATTTAATAAGAATATTTCATTTATTCGATCTACGATCTGTTATTTTAGTGTTCCCGTTATTTTTTTGAGCAGTATATAATTTTTACATAAAAGAAACATGGCAGCTCAGTCATATAGCATGGGACTACTAATTAGAAGGTTGCGAAAGCATGCATAAAGTTATATATTATGAATTATTCACTTCTGGACTTTTTTGTCCTATCTGCTTAAAAACATGGTTGGATTAGATTTGTGATATGAATTGTTCATCATTATGACTTATGATGGGAACAGTTATAACATTACGTCATATTGTAGGTAAACTAGAATTTGCAAATAAAGAAAGTTATAACAAATACAGAACACATTAAAGGGGAATCCAGAAATGTAGTTGTAGTGCTCTAAAAATATGCACTGTATTTTTCTGTATGTCATATACTGTGTTTAATTGTGCATTGCTTTCGTTGTGCAGTGTGCAGCCAAATGTATAAAAAAGGGCAGCACCAGGTGGCAGTGATTCTGCCTCTAAGGCCGCTTCATGTTGCATAATCACATTTAAAGATTGGCAGACACACTTATCCAGAGCGACTTACATTTATTCATTTATACAAACTGAGCAATTGGGCGTTAAGGGCCTTGCTCAGGGGCCCAGCAGTGGTGGCTTAGTGAAGCCTGGGAATCGAACCCACAATCTTAGGTTGGCAGTCCAATACCTAATCATGAGTCAACCACTTTCCCGTAGACCCTTCTCAATTAGATGTAACCTGGAAAAATTATCAGATTATTTAACTACTGCATGAACAATTGTTTTTATTAATCGGCTGTTGGTGTTGATTAAACATCAAAACTGCTGAACCAGTCCAGAGTAAAAATTTGATTTATGCTAAATATCCTTTCAAAAATTGATCAGAGCAATTTGAGTCTTAAAGGCACAGGTTCTCCCACACAAAGTAGAGGTCAGGCTCCGCAATCTCTAAAAACTGATTGAACTCAGCTTTATCTTTCCCATACTTCTTTGGTTTCCTAGCACAACAGATTTCTAGTAAATGTATACATTTCTTAGTGTCTTTCCTTATTATGAGACCTCCTACTAAACCTAGGAACGACTTTTCCTCAGACCATGACAACTGCTAAGACTTTTTTATCTTAAAGCTTCTGCACATAAACTCCACCTGCTTTGGGTCCGCTTTGACAGTTGAAGACGATGCCTCCTTCTATGACTGCTATCTTGACTACTCTTCTATATTTTCTAAAATGAGAGAGATTTTATATACTGCAATCCTCCTACCCAGTGAATCCAACCTTCCACAATTCTCCAAAGCATTTTGCTGCTAGATTAGAATTCTCATCTTTCCTCTCATATATGACCTTTCAACAGTGTTTAAAACATCCAAACAAAAAGAGAAAATCCGGCCACCACTTTATGATCTTAAGCTTTAGCACCTCTTACTGGTAAAAAAAAATGGTTTTGAAAATATATATATATATAGATATATTCAACTTCATTGTCATTGTGCAAGGTACATGTACAGAGCCAATGAAATGCATTTTTTCGCATATCCCATCTTACTAAGTGAGGGTCAGAGTGGCCCCCGGTCAAAGTCTGACTTAAAACTGATTAACATTCTGATGCATTTACTTTAAAGAGAGATGAAATTGTGATTGAAAGCAGGTGTTAAAAAGTAGCTGTGTGGTTGTGTATTGCAATACAGCCAGATCGTATGCTACAGTGTATTTTAGTTCGAGTTCGAGTTTGTAAATTGCCATAAGTCTGTGATATAATAATTCTATTTCAATAGTCACTAATTATAAATGATAATTTATTGGTCTTTAGCACATAACTCTTTTGCAGAAAATGTTTCTCAATAAATGTTTTTTTGAATGGTACACTACAGAGCCAACAATATTCAGACACACAATGGGCAGTAGGTAACATTTACATTGGACCTGCATGTGACAACCATTGCGGGGGTCATGGTGACTGTCTAGATCAGCATTGCCTTTGTGATCCAGGATTTCTGGGGACAGAACTGTTATATGTAACTCAGTTTTTAAATGTAAAGCCTGTTTATTATATAGCCTATAGCCTTGCTAAACACAAGCAAGCAAATATGCAATATATTTTATTTACACTGGTTGTTTTTTTTATAGGGAACCCTAAAGGAGCGCTTTGAATGGCAGGGGGGCTCCATGGTTCACAGTGGCAAATTTTTGGATGGAGGTCATCTATGCACAGACTGTAACCACTGGTTGAGGGAAAAGTCTTTTATTGTAGTGGGTTCTAACACGTGGCAGCTGTCACCAACGACCTTAATCTAGTACACAGAAGTCACTTTGAAATATATTGTTTTTGTGTTACAGCAAGTATTTATAAAGTATAAACAATTGCATTTTTTTTAATGCATGCCAATGTTGTATTAGACCATAGGTTCCAACAACCTGCTTATTCTTTTTCTTAATCTCTTAACATATCTATCCTATAATGGGGTGTCTTAGGTTTGTGGAGTACTGGATTAGAATTTGGAGTGAAGACAACATTGCTAAATGCCATCATCCGACCATCATCGTCTTGTACTACTCGATTATTCCTCAGATGGGGGTTTGTTATTGGAACCTTTTATGTTATCCTTAAAAAACTGTCCTTTTTTCAAAATAAAAAAGAGTAAATGCTTCCTCTTCTATCTATCTATCTATCTATCTATATGTACATACACATCTATGTACAATATATATATATATATATATATATATATATATATATATATATATATATTATATATATATATATATAAATATATATATAAATAAACACACACGTGAATACATACATATAAAGGTATATCATGGACACTCCTTCATGATGGATTACTTGAAGTATTTGACAGTAAGAAAAGATTACCTGTTAGATTATCTGTTGCCGGAGGGAGCTCTGACCAATGCCACACGCTTGCGTTGGTGGCAACCATACAAGATATCTTCAGATTTGGTAACCCAAAGTATTGACCGCACTTACTGGGCTATAGATAACGTTTTGGTTGGAGGCTCTGACATCAACCCAAGCACCCTTATGGATACCTTTGAAGAAGGTATTATGCCTCAACCACATTTTTTTTCTTATTGTAAACATATTCTTGTAGGCAAGGTTACTTCTCTGCAATTTTTCTGTCCTTTTCTTCTGTCATTTTTCTTATCAGCTCTTTAAATTACTTCTGTCTTCTCTGTACATGTCTGCCTGCTTCTCTTCTTTGACCAACAATAGACCAATTTCTGCCAGCACTATGTAGGTGAACACCACACATGATGGACCTTACAAACCTGGGCCTTAACCAATCCAGTAAATTTGGCAGTGTTTCACAATAGAATTTTGTAACAAACCTCTATTCATCAAGCTTGGTACTGGCACAGAAATCACTGGAACACGGAAATAAACCTATTAACCGATATTGGGAGCAGCTTGCACTGGGATCTGCCGCACTATATTTTATTTTTTATAATTTTGTATAATTCTCTATTAAGAAATATTAACATCTCAATGGCTAATCTTGTTTTAACTTTTTCTCTGGAAAATAAAGTGAATTCATTGCAGGTAAACAACAAAAATTAAAGTTGTTTTACTCTTTAAACAAAATATTGTAACAATAATGTGTATTCTAACTGAGGAAAAGTTAGGACACCCTACCCCTTAATAGCTAGTGTTACCCCTTTTCTTGAAATAACTTCAATAAGACATTTCTTGTAGCCATCTACCAGTCTCTGACAGCAGTCTGAGGAAAGTTTGCCCCACTCCCTCTTTCAGATAAGATGTTTGAGGGTTTTTTTGCATGTACAGCCCATTTCAAGTCACCCCACACCATCTAAACCGAATTCAGTTCTGAACTTTGACTTGGCTATTGCAGAACTATATTCTTATTTTTCAGCCAATCCTTCGTGGATTTACTGTTTTTTTAAGTTCAAGTTCGATGAGCTTTATTGTCATTTCAACCATATATAGCAGATGCAGTACACAGTAAGATGAAATAATGTTTCTCCAGGACCCCCTGGTGCTACACAAAACATAGAATTTACAAAAACAACAAGAGCCACTAAACAGACATGTCAGTGCATACAGTGCATAAACAGACAGTGCAATAAACAATACAAACTTAACAAGGACAGTGCAAAAAATCAGTAGAGGACAGGACATACCATACTCTAGATGAGGTAGAACTAAATGTGCAAATTACAACGGTACTGTGCAAATAGCATTGTAAAGTGAGTATGCTTACAAAAAATGTACAGTGTGTTGAGCAGCCTGATGGCTTGGGGAAAGAAACTGTTACACATTCGGGTTGTGAGGGTCCGTATGCTGCGGTATCTTTTCCCAGAGGGCAGGAGTGTGAGGAGAAAGAGTGAGTGTGAGGGGTGTGTGGGGTCCTCCACAATGCTTTTAGCTTTGCAGGTGCAGCGTGTGGTGTAGATGTCCGTTATAGAGAGAAGAGAGACTCTGATGATCTTCTCAGCTGTTCTCACTGTCCACTGCGATCCGAAACGGTGCAGTTCCCGAACCAGGCAGTGATGCAGCTGCTCAGAATGCTCTCGATGATCCCTCTGTAGAACATAGTCAGGATGGGAGGTGGAAGGTGGGCTTTCCGCAGTCTTCGCAGGAAGAAAAGGCGCTGCTGGGCTTTTTTGCTAATGGAGCTGGTGTTGAGTGACCAGGTGAGGTTCTCCGTCAGGTGGACTCCAAGAAATTTAGTGTCTTTGATGATCTCTACCGAGAAGCCGTCGATGTTCAGCAGAGAGTGGTCGCTCTTTGTTTTCCTGATCTCCTTAGTCTCGTTCAGAGACAGGTTATTGGCTTTACACCAAGCTGTTAGCTGTTTCACCTCCTCTCTGTATGCTGACTCGTCGTTCTTGCTGATGAGACCCACCACGGTCGTGTCATCGGCGAACTTGACGATGTGATTTGAGCTGTGCATTGCTGCACAGTCATGAGTCAGCAGAGTGAACAGTGGTGGACTCAGCACGCAGCCCTGCAGGGCCCCAGTGCTCAGTCTGGTGGTGCTGGATATGCTGCTTCCAATCCGGACTGACTGAGGTCTTCCCGTCAGAAAGTCCAGGATCCAGTTGCAGATGGAGGTGTTCAGGCCCAGCAGGCTCAGCTTCTCGATCAGATTCTAAGGGATAATTGTGTTAAATGCCAAACTAAACTCTATGAACAGCATTCGTACGCATGTGTCTTTATTGTCCATGTGTGTGAGGGCCAGGTGGAGAGTTGTGGCAATAGCGTCGTCCGTGGAACGGTTTGGACGGTATGCAAACTGTAATGGGTCCAGTGTGGGGGCAGGGTCTTAATGTGCCTCATGACGAGCATTTTGAAGCATTTCTTCACGATAGGTGTGAGTGCGATGGGACGGTCATTGAGGCTGGAGACTGCTGACTTTTTTTGGTACAGGGATGATGGTGGCAGTTTTGAGGCATGTGGGAATGACAGCGGTGCACAGGGAAGTGTTGAAGTGTTTTGCACAGTCCCTGAGCACTCTGCCGGGGATGTTGTCTGGTCCAGCAGACTTCCGTGGGTTAACTTTTCTTAAAGTTCTCCTCACATCAGCCGTGGTTAGACAGAGCACCTGGTCGTTGGGAGGAGGGGTAGTCTTCCTCGCTGGCACGTTGTTTTGGCGTCAGTGTCATGTTGCAGGGTCCAGTTCCAACTTAAGTCATAGTCTTTGTCTATGTTCTCTTTGGCAAACGTTAACCTGCCCTTTTTGTTAGAGAGCATAGGTGTCCTTCTTGCACACCTCACATGAAAATTAAACTTGTGGAGTCATGCACTTCTACATCAACAGTAGCAGGAGCATGCTGTGGGTCTGGTGATAAAACTTTAAGGGTTTTGGTGACTTCTTTTAGCATTTTGAGGTCTGCTCTCGGGGTAAACTTGCTTGGACGTCCAGACCTGGGCATGTTTGCAGTTGTTATGAATATCCTTCACTTGTAGACTGTTTTGCTAGACTCTGCCTGAGCTTGTCCACTATTACCCTCAAAAAATATAGGGGACATTTGTGTGGGGCGTGAGCTGCCTCTGGCGTGGCGGGCTCGACTTGAGCCGTCTCTGGCGTGATGGGCTTGGCATGAGCCATCTCTGTGTTAGCGGGCTCGGTGTGAGCCGTCACTGTTGGCTTTGGCTTGGCGAGCATGATGTGAACTGGCTCTGGCTCAGCGGCCATGACATGAACAATCAACTTAAAGAGAAACACCTGAACGCTGTGAGGAACACAAGACCAAAACAAACCAATAAAAACACAAACAAGGAAAACACATAAGATGAACAAACACCAAGCACATGGACTAAAATATAAACAAAGAAAGTCTCTACTCACATGCTGTAAATCAGGAGTCTGACAAGAATCCATTTCGCAGGAACAGGCTTTATCAAACAGTAGTTAAATAATGTAGTAAAAAAACAGACAGTAGTCAGTACACAGTAATCCACAAGAAACCAGGCAAACAAATTCAAAAGAGAGAGCAGAGAATCGTAACCGTGAAATGTGCAAAAGTCAGAAACCAAAAATACAGGCACGAAAACAAAACGCTTGGTAAATCACATAGAAAACAATACTTCGCAAAGCATGAGCAGTAGCAGATAGCTTAAATAGAGGTACTGCACTGGTGCTAGCACTTGGGAAATGGTTAATTCTGGTAGTGGGAGGGCGGAATCATTACAGTACCCCCTCTTCTACGAATGCCTCCAGGCATTCCACGTGGACGTCCATGAGGGCATGGAGCAGGACGCTCAGGGTGGGCGGAGTATTATAGTTTTATAATCTTGTGTGGGAGTGGGGTCTATTATGACTCTGGACCTGACTCAAGATTGCTTATAGCAACCGTACCCCTCCCAATCCACAAGTATACTCCAGCATACACCTCCTTCTTCTGCAGTCTAGAATTCCATGCACCTTGTACGCCTGGGCACCCCATTATGTCGATAGGAGCTGGAGGTTCAGAAGGCTGGGACTGTGTTTGCCGGTGTGATGTGGTTTTAACAATGAAACATGAAAGGATGGTGAGATGTGATATGATGGAGTTCTAGGTGGTAGGTAACTGGGTTTACAGCTCTTTGTAATCGGACGTAGATGCTTTCCCATACCTGGGCAGTTCATTGCATCCATTCTTTTGGCCCGGCTATTAGATCGGGAATGATAACCTGAAATGAGACTGAGGATGTTGAGATGCTTGCAAAATTCCACCCATATTCGAGAGGTAACCTGAGTGCCCCGGTCAGAGACAAACTCCATAATTTCAGAATACATTGTTAAATAATTGAGTGGCTGTTTCAATGGCGGCAGCAAAACCTTAAGGAGAACATGGTGGCAGGCTTTGGTAAAGTGATCAATAATGGTGAGGATAGCGGTAAACCCACTAGAACATGGTAGGTCATTGAAGAAATCATTCGAGAGATGAGACCAGGGTCTTTGAGGGATGAGCAATGGTTTGAGGAGTCCTTCAGGTAGGTGCCGAGTCTTGGGTTAGGTACAGATAGGGCACGACATCAAGGCTACACCCCACCCCCACTAGTAAGTGTTTTCAACATGTTTCGAAGCGAAGGCAATGTCCGATGTAATATGGTCTGGCCCCATCCCAATGCGACGTGGTGACATAGCTTACAGCAGGTTATGTTCACTAAATTGCTGGATGTCCAGGTGGTGCTCTGAAAACAATGTGAGCTGCTCTACTTTCTTGTAACAAAGCACATAGTCTTAGAGTAAGACTAGTTAATCGTTGACTATCCAGAGCCCAGGACAAGCAGCAAGCCAACTGGCTGATCCAACCGTCTGCTAGCTGCACAGAGTCTTCACTCAGGGTATATAACATTGAGACAGTGTCTGTTCCCCGAGCTAAACAAAATAAAATACAGAAAACCCCCAAAAGTTTGCTGAAGTAATTTAATTAATATAGATTCAGAACATACTGTACACACAGCCTGCACCTCTGATCTGAAGCTAGATCAGCTAATGTTAAACATTAGATCTCTTACTTCTAAAGCACTCATGGTTAATGAAATGATCACAGATCAGGATTTTGACATTCTGTGTTTAACAGAAACCTGGACTAAACCGAATGAGTATGCATCATTAAATGAAGCTATTCCTCCAGCATAGAGCTATATTCATCAGCCTCGTCCAACTGGTAGAGGAGGAGTCGTCACAGTTATTTATAATAATAATTTGACTATCGTACAAAAACATGGAACATTTTTTAATTCATTCAAAGCTTTCTACAGTAACCTTATATCTGTAGAGACAAATAATAAGCAGAGTCAGTCGATTTCTTTAGTTCTTATTTACAGACCCCCAGGACCGTACACTGAATTTCTTATTAAATTTGCAGATTTCCCATCTATCCTGTTTGTCTCAGTTGATAAAGCCTTAATTGCTGGAGACTTTTGTATTCATTTTGAAAATACAGACGACCCGCTGAAAACAACATTTATGTCCATACTCGACTCAGTGGGAGTTAATCGGTGTGTAATAGGACCCACTCAAAGCAGTTCACATATTAGATTTAATATTATCTTTTGGAATAAATAATATAGTAACAATTACTCTGTACAAAACTATTTCTGATCACAATCTCATTTAAAATGTGTCATACTAATAATGTGTACACAGCGCCGCGCTACCACTCTAAATGTACACATTTAGAGCAGCATGGAAAGAGAGTATCCTGACATATAAAAAAGCTCTTAGTGTAACTAGATCAGCGTATCGCCAACCTTATTGGGAATAATAAAATGAAATTATAGAATTTTATTTGACACCATCGCAAAATTAACTAGGAATAAGATGACTTCAGAAATCTGCACCATAACTACGTGCAGCAGTGAGGACTTCATAAACTTTTTTGATAGTAAAATTGCAAACATTATGCAGAAAATTCAGGCCTTGAAACCAGACCTTTCAAATGATTCTGATGATAAACTAACCGCATCAGAACTCTTTTGGAAGAGAACAACCTCATTTCATTCATCTCTTTTCGTACAAAAACATCGAACTACAGGCTGATATCAAACCTTCCGTTTATCTTCAAAATAGGTAGTAGTGCAGCAGTTATGTTCATATTTACACAGGAATAACATACACGAACTGTATCAATCAGGCCTCATCACAGCACAGAGACAGCACTTGTCAAAGTAGCAAATGACCTATTACTGGCATCTGGGTTGTGTATCGTTGCTTATATTACTCAACCTCAGTGCGGCTTCCGACATTATTGATCATAATATTCTTCTTCACAGGTAAGAAAAGTTAGTGGGAATTAAAGGAACTGCCCTTGCGTGGATCAGGTCCTATTTAACCGATTGCTCTCAGTTCATAGATTTAAATGGTGGTTATTCTGCGTGCTCTCCTGTGAAGTATTGTATTCCAAAGGGTTCGGTTTTAGGCCCACTTCTTTTCTCTCTTTACATGCTTCCTCTGGTAAACATAATTCGTAAGCATGATATCAGTTTTCACTGTTACGCTGATGACAGTTATACGTCTCAACTAGGCCTGATGCAAAAGGCCAGTTTTATAAAGTTGAGCAATGTGTGAAGGAAATAAGATATTGGATGTTAAGCAATTTCCTCTTCCTACACCCTGATAAGACTGAGGTTCTGGTTCTAGGACCACATGTAGCTAAAAGTAAGCTTCCTGATGACACCTTAACCCTAGGCAGTCTTTGTTTCACCAAGTGCAACCGTAAAAGACTCCAATCTCTCATTTGAAGCCCATGTCGATAATATTACCAAGATATCATTCCAACATAGTGCTAAAATAAGAAATATCTTGTCACTAAATGATGCAGAAAAATTTGTTCATGGGTTTATTAGATCCAGGCTGGATTATTGTAATGCTTTATTGTCTGGATGTTCAACTAGGTGCATAAATAAACTTCAGTCAGTTTAGAACGCAGCAGCGAGATTCCTTACTAAAACTAGATATGAATACATCATGCCGGTCTTATCCACACTGCATTGGCTCCCAGTGAAATCGGCATTCATTTTAAAATACTACTCTTATACTACCTATAAAGCACTAAATGGTCTCAACGCCGCAGTACCTGAATGAACTTCTAGTGTCTTACGTTCCGCCATGCGTACTTTGATCAAAGGATCCAGGCTGTCTGTCAGTACCGTGCATTATGAAAACTACAGCAGGGGGCAGAGCCTTTTCTTACGGAGCCCCAAAGTTATGGAATAGCCTCCCTGTGAATGTTCATGAATCACACACAGTCTCAGTGTTTAAGTTCAATTCAATTCAGTTTTATTTGTATAGCGCTTTTCACAATGGTGATTGTCACAAAGCAGCTTTACATACAATTGAAGAAAATTATAAAACAGAATTAAACAAATCAGTTTGTCCCTGATGAGCAAGCCGGGGCGACGGTGGCAAGGAAAAACTCCCTAAGATGAGATAGGAAGAAACCTTGAGAGGAACCAGACTCAGCAGGGAACCCATCCTCATTTGGTGTGAAAACAGGTAGCAGGGATCATGAGGTTACATCGTGTGTGTGTGTAAACAACTATAATCATTAGTCCTTAGAGCAGCCGAAACGTCTTTATGGCGAAGTGGGTCGTCCTAGATCGCTCTGGTGATGCATCATCCGCTGGGCAGGTCACAGGGAAGGGACCCACAGGACGGGCCGGTGGTGTGGGGTCTGGATCACCGGCAGCTCCGTTGTGGCGTATGTAGCTCAACAGAGAGAGAGAGAGAGAGAGAGAGAGAGAGAGAGTGAAAGGAAGTCAAAAAGAAGGAAAACAGTTAAGTGACAATGTAATCACACGGTTTTGGATTGATTAAGTGAAAAATGTAGAGTGCAAGGATGGACTCCGGCAAGACTAACTAGGTCAGCATAACTAAAAGGAGAACCAGAGGGAAACACAGACATGAGGGCTCCCTGATATGTTAAGCAACCAGCCGCTCTCATCATCAACACCGTGATCAATAAGAGAGGGGAAGACAGCATCTAAACATACCAGATCACCTTAATACTCAAACACCCATGAGTCCCCCGGATCTGCTCCTTTATCTAAGGGGAATCAATACAAAAGGCTTGATTAAATAAATATGTTTTTAACCTGGACTTAAACACTGAGACTGTGTCTGATTCCCGAACATACATAGGGAGGTTATTCCATAGCATAGGGGCCCTGTAGGAAAAGGCTCTGCCCCCTGCTGTAGTTTTTATAATACGCGTGGTACTGACAGGCAGCCTGCATCCTTTGATCGGAAGTAGGCGTGGTGGAACGTAAGACACTAGAAGTCCGCTTAAGTACTGCGGCGCGAGACCATTTAGAGCTTTATAGGTTAAAAGTAGTATTTTAAAATCGATGCGGTGTCTCACTGGGAGCCAATGCAGTGCGGATAGGACCGGCGTGATGTGCTCGTATCTTTTAGTTTTAGTGAGGACTCTCGCTGCTGCGTTCTGGACTAGCTGAAGTTTATTAATGCACCTAGTTGAACATCCAGACAGTAAAGCGTTACAGTAATCCAGCCTGGATGTGATAAACGCATGAACTAATTTTTCAGCATCAGTAAGCGACAAGATATTTCTTATTTTAGCGATATTTCTGAGATTGATAAAACGCTATCCTGCTAATATTATCGACATGGGCTTCAAATGAGAGATTGGAGTCTAAAATCACACCCAGATCTTTTACTGTTGCACTTGGTGAAACAGAAAGACTGTCTAGGGTTAAGGTGTGATCAGGAAGCTTACTTTTAGCTACCTGTGGTCCTAGAACCAGAACCTCCGTCTTGTCAGCGTTAAGCAAGAGGAAATTGCAAAGGCATCCAATCTCTTACTTCCTTCACACATTGCTCAATTTTATTAAACTGGCCTTTCGCATCAGGCCTTGATGAGACGTATAACTGTGTGTCATCAGCAGCGTAACAGTGGAAACTAATATCATGCTTACGGATTATGTTTCCCAGAGGCAGCATGTAAAGAGAGAAAAGAAGTGGGCCTAAAACCCGAGCCCTGTGGAACACCATACTTTACAAGGGAGCACGCAGAATAATCACCATTTAAATCTACAAACTGGTAACGATCGGTTTAAATAGGACCTGAGCCACGCAAGAGCTGTTCCTTTAATTCCTACTAATTTTTCTAATCTGTGGAGAAGAATATCGTGATCTATAGTGTCGAAGGCCGCACTAAGGTCAAGTAATATAAGCAATGAGACACAACCTTGGTCGGATGCCAGTAAGAGGTCATTAGCTACTTTGACCAGTGCCGTCTCTGTGCTGTGGTGAGGCCTGAATCCTGATTGATAAAGTTCATGTATGTTATTTCTTTGTAAGTATGAGCACAGTTGTTGCGCAACTACCTTCTCTAGAATTTTAGAGACAAACGGAAGGTTAGATATCGGTCTATAGTTTGACAGTTCATTTTGGTCAAGGTCAGGTTTCTTAATTAAAGGTTTTAATCACTGCTAATTTAAAAGATTTAGGAACATACCCACTGCTGAGAGAAGAGTTAACTATTTTCAACAGGGGTTCTGATACTGCCGGTACAATTTGTTTAAGAAAGTGTGTTGGTATAGGATCTAACACACAAGTTGACGGTTTTGTGGAAAAGTGCGATTAGGTTTTTCTCTTCCAAAGGAGTAAAATTTTCTAAGTTCTGATCTGATGCGGTTAGTTGATCATCAGAATCATTCGAAAGGTCTGGTTTTAAAACGTTAATTTTCTGCCTAATGTTTGCAATTTTATTATCAAAGAAGTTCATGAAATCCTCACTGCTGCACGCAGTTATGGTGCAGGTTTCTGAGGACGTCTTATTCCTAGTTAATTTTGCGACGGTATCGAATAAAAATCTAGGATTATTTTTATTATCTTCAATAAGGTTAGAAAGATACGTTGATCTATTTACACTAAGAGCTTTTTTATAAGCTAGAATTCCCTCTTTCCATGCTGCCTGGAAAACCAGCAATCTAGTTCGGCGCCATTTACGTTCTAGTTTACGGGCGCTCTGTTTTAAAGAGCGTGTGTTCATTATACCATGGAGCGAGTTTCTTATCTTTAATTATTTTTCTTTTAACTGGAGCCACGTTATCTAATGTAGAGCGGAATGCGGCATCTATATATTCAGTCGCCTGCTCGAGTTCTGTTGGATCAGACGGCGATCCAATGACAGAAGACAAGTCTGGAAGACAATTAATAAAGCTCTGAGCAGAAGTTGAAGTAAATGTACGTTTAAAGCGGTAGCGTGGCGCTACAGATGCACTATTAGTATGACGCATTTTAAACGATATAAGATGGTGATCAGAAATAATTTCGCACTGAGGAGTTTGTTACTATATTACTTATACTTATTCCGAGAGATAGTATTAAATCTAACGTGTGACCAGCTTTATGAGTGGGTCCCATTACACACTGATTTACTCCCACTGAGTCGAGTAGAGACATAAATGCTGTTCTCAGCGGGTCGTCTGAGTTTTCAAAATGAATATTAAAGTCTCCAGCAATTAATGCTTTATCGGTGGAGACAACCAGGTTAGACAGGAAATCTGCAAATTCACTAAGAAATTCGGAGTACGGACCTGGAGGTCTGTAAATAAGAACTAGAGAAATTGATTGGCTCTGCTTATTATTTGTCTCTGCAGATGTAAGGTTACTGTAGAGAGCTTCAAATGAATTAAAATTACGTCCATGTTTCTGTACGATAGTTAGATTATTATTATAAATAACTGCGACGCCTCCACCTCTACCATTAGGGCGAGGCTGATGTATGTAGCTGAAAGCTGGAGGACTAGCTTCATTTAATGCTACATACTCGTCCGGTTTAATCCAGGTTTCTGTTAAACATAAAATGTCAAAATCCAGATCTGAGATCATTTCATTAACCATAAGCGCTTTAGAAGTAAGAGATCTAATGTTTAACAATCCTAGCTTCAGATCAGAGGTGCAGGCTGTGTGTTCAGTATTCTCTGAGTTACGAATATCTATATTAATTAAATTACTAAAGCAAACTTTTGGGGTTTTTCTATATTTATATTGTATAGCTCGGGGAACAGACACAGTCTCAATATTATGGACCCTGAGTGACGACTCTGTGCAGCTAGCAGACGGTCGGATTAGCCTGTTGGTCTGCTGCTTGGCCTGGGCTCTGGGTAGTCAACGATTAACTAGTCCTATTCTAAGACTATGAGCTATGTTACAAGACAGGACAGGAGAGCGGCTCCTTCCCGGGTGGGATGGACACCGTCCCGTCCTAACAGGCCAGCTTTGCCCTCAAAAGATTTCCAATTATCGATGTAGCCCACACTGTTTTCGGAGCACCACCTGGACATCCAGCGGTTCAGTGACCATAACCTGCTGTAAGCTATGTCACCACTACGTCGCATTGGTATGGGGCCAGAGCATACTACGACATCGGACATCGCCTTCGCTAATTTAAACACCTCTATAAAGTTAGCCTTACTAGTTTCCGACTGTCAAAGGCGTATATCGTTAGCACCAGCATGAACCACTATCTTTGCAAACCTATGCTGGCCTACAGCCCTAAGATTATCTGCTATGTCCGGTGCTCTGGCTCCTGGCAAACATCTAACTACTGCCGCTGGCGCCCCTAAAGGCCTAGCTAATTTCACGTGCCTCACTATGGAATCTCCAATAACCAGAGTACCTTCGGGTTTCTCAGTGGGTGCTTCACTGAGGAGGGCAGGTCTATTGGGCACGTGAAGCGTAGTGGCGTGCTCCGGTGGGTTAGCCTTAGCTTTAGCCTTAGCCGAAGCCTTAGCCGTAGCTTTGGCTGCGCGAGTATGCCGCCGAGTCGTCACCAAGTCAAGTTAAGTCTAGGCTAAAAACTCATTCATTTAGTCAAGCATTTTGTATAGCTTCACCTTAGATAAAGGAGTAGATCTGGGAAACTCATGGATAATCCGATATGTTTAGATGCTGTTTTACCCACTCTTATTGATCACGGTGTTGTGATAAAAGTGGTGCTTGCTTAACATATCAGGGAGCCCTCATGTCTGTGGTTCCCTCTCGTTCTTCTTTTAGTTATGCTGTCCCAGTTAGTCTTGTCGGAGTCCATGCTTGCACGTTACATAAAATACTTAAATCACTTTATACACTGCGAATACAATCTCACTTAACTGTTTTCCTTCTTTTTTGTCTTTCTTCCCTCCCCTCTCTCTCTCTCTTTTTCTCAAGCTACATATGCCACAACTGAGCTGCCAGTGAGCCAGACCCCATCTCCACTCCAAACCTGTCAGACCCTTCCCTGTCACCCGCTCCTGTTGATTATCACATCACCAGGGTGACCGAGGACGTTCCACTCTGCCATAAAGATGTTCCAGCTGTTCTTCAAGGACTTATGATTTAAGTTGCTTACGGATACAGTGTAACTATATAATTCCTGCTACCTGTTTTCAAGCAAATGAGGATGGGTTCTCTGTTGGGTCTGGTTTCTCTCAAGGTTTCTTCCTATTCCATCTCAGGTAGATTTTCCTTGCCACCATCGACCCGGCTTGCTCATCAGGGACAAACAACTGATTCCTGATTCATTTTCATCTTATAATTGTGTAAAGCTGCTTTGTGACAATGACTATTGTAAACAGTGCTATACAAATAAAATTGAATTGAAATTGAATAGACGTGTCTTCATCCTTGAGTGTGGCAAACGCCTTGGTAGCCGCATCAGTCCACTGTATTTGAGGACAGGCATGATGGGTGCCATAGTTTGGCTGTAGTTCAGTATGAACCAGTGGTAAAAGTTGGCATACCCCAGGAACCATTGCAGCTTTTTGATCATCTTAGGAAGGGGCCAATCAATAACAGCTTCCACTTTTTTTCTTGTCCATGGTGACCCCCTATGAGCTGATATGATAACTCAAAAACATTACTTGAGTCTAATGAAATTCACATTTTTCCATTTTGACAAACAGCTTATGTCTCTAAAGAGCTCTACGGACCTGTAGCACATGCTCCTGGAGGAAGCGGAAGTGGATGAGTACATCATCAATGCATGCTATAAAAATGTTGAAGAGGTCACACTGGATATCATTCACAAAGGCCTGGAAGACTGTTGGAGCATTGGAAAGGCTATAAGGCATTACCAGGTATTCTTAGTGTCCCCTGGTGACGATAAAGGCCGTTTTCCATTCATCTCCTTCCTTTATACGAATCAAGTTGTAAGCGCTGCGCAGATCTAGTTTAGTGCAAAAAATGGGCCTCAGGTAACTGTTCGAGTGCTGCAGAAACTAGAGGTGGGGATAGCGATATTTCACCATGACACCATTGAGCCCCTCTACGAAGAAGGAGCCAGATGCAACAGGAGATGTAGAGGGGCGAATAAACCCAGAAGCTAGGGCTTTGTCCATGTATTCCTCCATCGTTTGTGTTTCCGGTTGCAATAAAGGATAAACACGGCTTCCAGGAGGGATGTATTGTTTAACAAATCAATGGCGCAATCTCCAGACCTGTGGGGGGACGTTCTGTATTTTCAACCTGGGTGGCAAGACACAACATATTGTTCACTGGACAGAGGCAGTGTTCATAACAGAAGGCTGACCAGCAGACAACCTTTCTATCAGCCCATGAAATGCTAGGATTGTGGGTTTGTAGCCATGGAAAGCCCAGGATAATGGGGTTTTTAGGTAGGGAGATTATATAAAAAGATGTGTTCAACATGGAGGGCCCCCCTTGCAGAGAAGTATGAAGGGTTCGGTGGGTAATGCCTGGGACTAGGTTGTCCATCGACAGCAGTGATATGTAGTGGGGGTATGCAAGGAAATGTACAGATCTTTAGGTGCTTTACAACTTAACTGTTAATTAGATTGAGCGCAGCTCCTGAATCCACTAATGCTGGAAACATAAGACACCGCATTAATGTTGAGGCTAGCAGGCATAGTAAAACACATGATAGAGAAGAGGGAACAGACAGGGTGACTCACTTTAGTGGTTTGAGACATTGTTTTCTTCGGGCACAAGGCGCTGACTTGATTGGGAACCCCGCAGTAGAAACAGAGCCTGGCCTGTAATCGACGCTGTTTTTGTGGCAGGTATACCCCAATTGCATGGGCTCTGTGTCATCATGAACAAAACTCACAGCAGAGCAAGGTACTGAGGAGCACAAATTATACGTAGCGCTTTCTTGACTCACTCAGGGGGAGGGGGGTATTACATAACAGATTGTCTAGTCAAACTACCATAGCCACATACTGAGATAAAATTCCAGAATCATCACGACATATGAGTTCATACCGGAGGCGTGTGTTCAACCCATCCTTAAACATCACTTTCAAAGCCATCTCGTTTCGCTTGTTTTGAGTCGCCACCGTCGAACCAAATTGTGTAATCTGCAGCAGATAGTTCACCTTAAAGTAAACGAAGAAGTTTAGTAGAAATATCCAGTCCCCCACTGGGTATTCGAGTTGAGACATGAAATAATCCACTGATGATGAAACTCGTGGGTCAGAGTCCTAGACCGTCAACGCCCAGTTTAACGCTCTTCTGGAGAGTAGAGAGAGAGAGATAAAAAGAGCATTTCTTACTTTCAGATAGGAAAGCGTTGGTTTGATGCTAGAAAAGGATCTGTCACTTTGCAAAGCTATGGGGTTCCATCAAACTTATTTAATAAAGAAAACTGGAAAGAGGAAGCTCCTGTGCTAGCTCTGGTGCTAGGCTGAGGGGACAGTGTCTCACGCAGTGCATGTAAAGACGAGAGCTGAGCTTGAAACGCTTGTAGAGCGTTTGTGACATACCAAAACATTTAGCTGGATATTGTAGGTGACGTCACAAAAAACAAAAAGCTGTGCCTTATGTATTATTATTTTCACGGTTCAACTATCCAGCATTATTTTAAGCCAATTAACTTTACAGATCTAATTATGTCGGCGTGAAATGGCCAAATTCAGCAAAGTTGTTCAGCCTTTTTGGTGTGCTGTGACTTTTTTAAAGAATTAGAATTTCTGAATTTTAGTAAAAGAATCTCAAAGTGGCTTTTTTCTCCAATTAACTCCTATTATGAATTTCAGACAGGAATCGAGGAACGTTTTACCGATCTCAGTAGGTTTCTTTAGGGGGTGTTTAGACCGAAAGGGGGCAACTTTTGCAAACAGGTTGGAAGTTTTTTCACTTTTTTTTTTGATTTTCTTTCAGACAGGGCATTTAATTTTAGAAAAAATAATGCAACATCCAGTTTGGACAGAACAGTGCTCATTCAGTAAATGCAAAACTAAACAGATTAAAGTATGGATTTAAATTTGGCTATTGATGTTGCACATCTGATCTCTGGTTTGTGGGCTGTGTAATAGCTAAAAGCAGACTCCTCTTGTTTAAAGAAAACCCTTATGTCTGTCTGACTTGAAACCAATGATAATAGTTGTCTGTTGTCTATAAACAGGAATGAATACTTTAAAATCAATCCCTAATCTAACTGGCAGTCCAACTGGCAGTGTGTGAGGTGTTCAGATTTCTGGATCTGATTTTCTGTCAGATCCTGACAGCAGTGTTCTGCATGAACTGCAGCTGTCTAATAGTCTTCTTGGGAAGGCCAGTCAGGAGTGCATTACAATCAGGGGTGAGTGGTAACAAATTACATTTACTTCGCTACATTTACTCAAGTAAAATTTTAGGGTAACTTTTACTTTGAGTATATTTAAAAGATGTGTACTTTTACTCTTACTTGACTACATTTCACTTTGCTAGATTTGGCGGCGTTCCTCAGTTACTGTTAAGCATAATTAGTTTATATGTATTTTTTGCAAATCTTGCGAGACTTTGAAGAGGCTGCTACAAATCTCCCGCTTAAGTTTAGTGTTTAATTGAAAGACACAAGCAGGAAAAGACGTGTGTGTGTGTGTGTGTGTGTGTGTGTGATTTTTATCAGAGGCAGATCACCAGTGGCCTCAAGTTCAGTCTATATTTTTACTTCAAGATGTCAAAAAAAATATTCAATATTCATAATGTGATTCATGCTGTGTGCAAAAAGACTTCCAGCTCCAGCCTGAAAAACCCGTAGTGGTAAGTGTCAAAATGACACTGATTTGAACACTATTAATTATCATTTTGTATCTATGGGCACTTTGACCTTATTTTACACACTGTTTAAATAGTTTTCCTTATATATGCGCTGGTGCAAGCAACGACAAATAGTCTTGTAATCCTACAAACAAACACATTCATCAATTTAAAATGACACTAAATAAACTGAACTGCAAACTGGGATGTCCTGCATTTATACCCAAAAATCAAAAAGGTTCCAGACTCCAAGATGGCCATCGCGCCCCAGCCAAGCTCCATGATAGCGGCCATGCCCCAGCCAAGCTCCAAGATGGCCGCCGCGCCTCAGCCAAGCTCCAAAATGGCCGCCAAAATCAACACCTGGAAATCTGGTTTCTGAAAACATCGCAGCACAGAGACAGAGTTCATATAGATAATAAATGATATCAGGTCCCACCCTAAGTCCCCTGTTCCGCCTGTCCCACCTTGGTCCACAGATCTGCCAGCCCCGCCATGGTCTTCTGTTTGTTTAACATCTGCCAAGCCTGTTCATGCCATGCCCACCAAGCTGGTACGCACTACTCAAACGCCCCCGAAATATTTTTTTTGGGGGGTAAGAGAAATAACCCACTGGCAGAGCCGGGACCAGGACCTGGACGTACTGTTCCAGCAACTGAGCCGAATCGTGGGCGCCATGAGGGTTACACCGCTCCCTATGGAGCAAGGGTTGGAGTTCTGCCTTCATGGTCCTGGCCCGCCATCCCAATCCCTAGACCACCTCCGCTCCTCCATCCTCTTTAAGATGGTGTTTAAGTTAGATTATGGGCGTCGGGAGCAGCCCATTGAGAGAGGGATTATGTAAGGTTCTTGTTTCATGTTTTTGTTTTGTTTGTGTTAGCTTAGCTTGCTAGCTAGCTAAGCTTGATTCAGTCATGTTTTTGTTTTGTTTACTTCCTGTTTTGTCCTGTTGATTTCATTAGTGCATTTGCAGAGGTAGTCAAAAGTGCTAGTAGTCATTTAATAATAAGGAAAGGTAAAGCTGAGTGTTATCTGCGTAGCTGGGATAGGCAATTTGGTTCTTTCTCATTATTTGACTTAGTGTGTACATATACATGTTAAACACAAGTGGTACAAAAATTGAAAATCTGACCAGAAAGAAATTGAGTGAAAAAATAATGAATAAAAATGCAAAAGGGAGAAAAAAATTTGCAGAATTTTAGGCGGTGTGCATATCTGTGGCCATGATTTCAGGCATTGTAACACACCATGAGTGTAAGGGGGATTGTGGAGTTGCAACCATGCTCTCTGGCATATAAAGAGTTGGTGGATGTTATAACCAGGATGGCTGCCAACTTAAACATTGACTGCCCAGTCAAAAAGATGGACCTTTGTCCCCAAAGTAAATTGGATGAATGTTGCCTCAAAGCTAGGTTGCTACCTTTACCCAGGTTACTTTTTTTAGGAATTTTACACCAACATGTCAAGATTATAGAATAAACCATCTTTAACAAGACTGTTTAGCACATATGGGGTGCCAAACTTGGGCGTTGTCTAGGACTCATCATCTAGGTAATGCAGGCCAGGATTCCGCAGGGTAAGATTGAAGCGACACTAGCAATCCAATTTCAATTCACAAAATCAAGGTCTCACAGCGATTCAGGCCAGCCTTAGATATATGGACGGATACTTGGTTTCCGGTGAAAGGTCTGGAACTGGGGGTAGTCTATCATCATGTAACACAACAGATGCCTTCCTCACAGGCTTGGGCACAGTCAGGGCCGTGGGACGATATTCATTTCTATGGCACATAAATTGCCTGGAGATGCTAGCAGTGTTTAAAGCTCCTAAATATCTTTTGCCAGACCGAAGTGGCCAGTATGTACTCGTTTCATACAGACAATATGTCAGTGGTCACTTATATCAACCACCAGGGAGATCTGCATTCAGGCCTGCTTTGCAATCTAGCTCACAGGGCCTTTAGTGGAATTACTGGAAGCTTCGCTTACTAAGATCAGTGTATATCTCTAGGTCCCTAAAGATGTCCATTCAAGGTAAAGGCTGAGGCCAGGATAATGGGAAAAGTGGGGCTTCTTTGGAGACGCTGAGCTGAGCATGATCCATGAACCTGTTGTCCCTTCTAGACCCTTCCAGTTACTCATCAGGAGGGACCTCCTCTTGAAAGCGTGGGAGAGCCCTAGTGCACCCTTATCTAAAGTTATTGAAGGAGGCCCCTAAGGCAGCGCAGCACCTAGCAACAGGTCTCTCCACTAAGGACGTTGGGACAATACTCCAGTCCAGAGCTCCTGGAATACTTTATGCTTGAAAATGAATCCTCCTCCACTCAGTTATCTGTAGTGTTATGTTATGTTTCTGGGCAGTTACAACTAGACAATAAATTTTTTTATTTTCAACATGTGGTAAAGAGTGCTGTGAATGCTTTAAGCTATATTCAGGTGAGGGGTGAAGGTTATAGCAGGTGGTGCAAAGCACAGCAATGAAAGATCAAATAATTTTGGGGCAATCATGGAAATAGAACCTGTGCTGCATACCAGAAGCATTTTCATCTTTAAATTTATACATTTAACATTAGTATATTGCCAGCAGCCACGTGCATCGTTGTAGCCACACCACATGTCATGTTATATAAACAATTTTACAGCACTTTAAAACATTAATGTCTGAAACATCTCCAAATTTCCAGAGATTACGAAACAGACTTGCTTCTTACCTTTACTGTTAAATACATTTTGTGCTACAGATTGTGGTAGGTTGTGAAGCAGAAGGCTGTGAAGATCACCATCCAGTGATTCTACAAAAAAGATGCAAGGTGAGTTTTCAAAATTCACAGAGATAAAAAAAAATTAAAGAAAAGATTAATTGCATGTTTTTATTATGAATGATAAGTCAGATGGTTGTCTTATAGCAAGTGTAAGTTTTTTTAATTTACAGTCCCCCTAATTTAATTCTGATGTTAACACAGCAATTAGCTTGTTAATTAAAAAGTACTCTTTTATTTACAACAAAACCTGGTGAAATGTGTAGGTAATGCATGAGTAAAAGAACGAATAGAGAAAACTTGTGCCAAGAATCTGGTGGCAAGAACAGAAGGTGGCATCATCCTTGGCATCAAAATGGGTAGAAATCAGCTCCAACAACATTTACTTCTCCCATTACCTTTAAATGCGATGTGCATAATTCTTCTTCGTCTTTCTCTGCCTGATAGTAAATATAGTTTTGCGAATTGGTACTGTATGGGCATTCAAAAATTTGAAGATGGCATGGTAGAATGAGCAATGTTTAGTGTGCTCATTCTGCCTTGCCATCTTCAAATTTGTGAATGCCAATTTCTTGTTGCTGGACTACTGCACCTGACCTGTCTGACCTTTCTTGAGATCTGAGAGAGGGGAAGTTACAAAAAAAGTTGTTAGGGACAAAATGATGGTAATACCAAGCAACCTATAGGCTGGTACATAATCATTGCTATTTTCAAACCCCATTATAGAGATAATTATTTACTACCTAACCTTGACAGTTTATAAGGACTTTTCCTGACGAAATATTTTGTGTATTTGATTCTAACGCAAGTATGAGTTGCATAGCTAAAGGTTAATAGTAAATTTTTGATTTCTACCCCCTTTTTGCCTACGGTCTTATTGCTTCTATAGTCTTCTTTTGCTGTTTCAAGGGCCCTTGATCAATTTCGTATCACAGGTACTGCGTTTCTGTTAGTCCCAGCTAACGCTTTTAGAGGTTGGAATAAGACCGGTCTTTCCCAGCCAC
The DNA here is from genome assembly GCA_005784505.1 of Bagarius yarrelli. Taxonomy (NCBI): domain Eukaryota; kingdom Metazoa; phylum Chordata; class Actinopteri; order Siluriformes; family Sisoridae; genus Bagarius; species Bagarius yarrelli. The sequence goes on along the minus strand of VCAZ01000196.1, from coordinate 565,218 downwards.
TAGATAAGGTTACCCACTTGGGGAGAGTATCTGACAACCTCTAAATTCTGGTTTAGCCTTGGGAAGTCATTGCAGAGGTACAACCTTCTTTTAAGCTACCTTTTAACTGCAGTAAGGCTGGATCATGAGCTGTGGCTGACTTATCAATTTTCCCATTTCTTAGCATCTTTTCTACTTCTGCCACAATGGCCTAATGGCAAGCTATGTAAATGCAGTTGAGTTTTGATCAAGGTAGATCAGGTTTGTGCATCATGGAATAGAGAAAACATCTCTAAATTGGTCCACCAGCTGTATGATGTGCTGCTGCTGTAAAGGAGTAAGATTAGCCTGTCTCTGGCCTAAGGTACCCTTGACCAGAAATTATCTGGCATATAACAAGCATGCTTGTGTCAGCTGACCCCACCATATGCTCATGTGCTTTAACAAACTATAGTGCTAAACAGGACTGTCTAGTTGTGAGTGGTTTTACCCTGAAGGGTGCAAATATTTTACTGTGCAACAACAGAGCAGTCCCTGTGGACCATAAGGTTTTTCTTTAACCAGATCATATTACCAGGCACCAAACAGCTATTATAACAAATATGATTCCTCTATTATTTTTATTTTCATATTTAGAGGAAGCTTGGCTTGTCCTATAACATTTGGTGTGTCTTTTAACTTACAGGCCTGACCATTGGCACTTGGTACAGTCTACATGCCTCCCATCTAAGATGAATAATGTAAGTTGTATCCCTTTTCACTTCTATGAATCAAGCATCTACAGCCCAGTTAACAGCTTAATATGGATCAGAGTTACTTTGCAGCTACCTGACCATGTCTCTTCAGGGTATGGAGTACTGTGGCAGTTGTTATTTCTGTGTGATGAACATTCACATTTACAACCTGGAAAAGCACAGTGGAAATCACTTTTGCACAATTATGGAATACAGCAGAAAAAACAAAAGCATTCCATACAATATTAATATTCAAAAAGCTTGAAAATGACTTACTTTGGTTGTCTGTCATGCAAACATCATGCCATATGAAAAATGGTGTCTTAATGCCAGATTTAAATGTATCAGATTGGGTCAGTTTTCTTCTACAAATAGTGTCACATTACTATTTGTCTCTATTATTTTGCAAAAAAAAAACTTGTTGAATTAATTAGCAAATATGTGCATAAATATGGTTAATTTGAAAAAGAAAAAAGATTTTGCATATGACAATGTCACTGACAACCTGCTTTTTATACACAAAGGGCATTGCAACATTTATTACTCTAGCAAAAGTATTAAATGTCTCAACAAGTACTTAGTAAAAATAATTCTGAAATAAACATGCTTTTTTTCTGGTCTGAAGTGCAACGCAGTTCCGCTGGATTCAGAAAGTGGATGCTGGTGAGGGACATAGCTGGTGAGTCGATAATATCTACATTGGTGAAGCATGTTCTGGTCTTTGCAGCGGATATGGATACTGCACCACTGAAAGGGTTTGCCTCTGTGACGAAGGGCACTATGGTTGGCATTATTAATTTAATTCTAACCATTTTGTTTACAGTGCATAATAAGTTCATTTGAAGGCAAATGTGGAAAGTTAACGTAAGCAGCGTCTGGATATATCAGTACATTTGTTGCTTTTTTAATCAGGTAATGATTGTGCCCTGTGGAGCAATGATCTTGCTAACTCCATCAAGGACAACTTTGAATCCGAGTCTGTGTCTGAGGACAATTGGAGTGTTATTCAAGGTGGAGAGGTTGGCGGTGGCTGTGGCCAGCTTTTCTCACATGCCTATGGGGACTCCCTTTATTTTAATGGCTGCAAAATGAGACAGGCAATATCCAAACCCCTAGACCTTTCCAAAGCCAGGTAAAGCACACTATCAGAATTAATTGCATGTACAATACTTAGGTTTAAGTTAATATTCAACATTTGCAGTTGATATTTAATTTTAGATATTTTGGAAAATAAGTTTTACTTTTTACTGTTTTGGTGTACTGTTTTGATTTAATAATGTACGGCAAAGCTATGGCAAGAACAAGGCTGATGTTTCCTAGTTCTCTCTTCCTTTTTATTTGCTGCTCCAATACAGTTTCAACAATGGAATCACCTGGCATTTTATTGCCCAACACCAGATAAAGGACTTCAGCAAAGCACACAAAGTTTCCTACTATATTTCCCTGTAAGTCAAAAAGCACATGAAAACTTACTATTTATGTAAATATACTATTTACTATTGTACATTTAAATAGTTGTTTACATTTTCTCACTATATAGTGAAGCCTGTGTAAAAGGTGTACAGTTGCGATGGTGGCAGCCATGCCACGGTGGTACAGGAAAGGACCAGTGGGCTATGGACAATGTGGAAGTTGTTCTGTGAGTAGACTATTCACATTTACCGCATTTGGTAAACGCCCTTATCCAGAGTGACTTACATTATCTCATTTATCCAATTGAGCAATTAGGGGTTAAGGATCTTGCTCAGGGACCCAGCAGTGGTGGCGTGGTTAAGCTGGGAATCGAACCCACAATTTTCAGGTTGGTAGTCCAACACCTTGACCATTTTCCCTGCTGTTTGAGCTTCTATTTTTTAAATTTTCTCCATAAAATACATTAAATTGGTTTATCAGAGTGCCTGCATTGGCTTTTCAATTATTTTTTAAATACAAGGAGAAGCAATTATAGCTTGGCAGGACAATGTACATTGTGCGCAACAACTGCAGGCAGGGACTCCGGCAAGACCAGCTATGACAGCACAAGGGCTCAGGTTACAGAGATAACGAGGATCCCCCAAGGGAGCAGGATTCTGTGTCAAAAGGCTTTGGAATGTCCTTTTATGTGTGTGAAATCCTTCTTATTGAAATTTTTATATCATGGTTGGGTGACATCAAACCCAGAAGTAATGCTATATAAAAATGCGTTGCGCCATGCAATAAGCTTATATTCAGCGCATGCAAGGATGCTGAATTACTTGATATACTGCCAGCATCCCTGTATGTGCTGAATGCAAACATATTGCATGTCGCGACGCATGTTTATATATTATTACTTTTGGGTTTGATGTCACCCAACCTTGATGTAAATATTTCAATAAAAAGGATTTCACACATATAAGCCAGGCACAGTTTACTGGGTGTAGCCCTGGCCATGTCTGCCAGAGTTCCCCCCAAGGCTAGAGCTAGAGAGATGGTCTCCACCACCTACCTGCTTATTGTTTGATGGCTGCCACCCTTCTCTTGGACATACCAAAACAGATGAATAGCTGATCTGAACTTTTTCATGGGGCAGTTCTGTAAAGAAGGTTCAGCCTGTTCTGGTCTGAGTCCCAGAAAGAAGGAAAAAAAATAGAGGAACAGTTCAATAGGATCCGGCAATGTTGATGACACAACCCGGGCCATATCTAAAGTCCCATGACTAAAACCTCAGTTGCTCAAAATTAGACCAGCCTTGCTGTTTATGTCTGCACTATAAAACAGATTCCATTTTAGTTTGTATAGTTTCCTTGTGGCAGAAGCTCTGGATTGGAGTGTGGTCTCAACACATTGAGTTTGACCCTTAGGGGCCAGGTTCACAGCCTCCATAGCTCCAAATGTGGGGGCAGCAGGGACCCCTGCTTATAAGAAAAGGTCCGCTCTGTCAATTATCTGACAGGGGGATCCAAAAGAGACACTAGGTCTGGGAACCAGCAGCAGCATGACTTGTCCTGGTGCACTCACACCAGAGCTCCCAGAAACACTATTGCTGTAAATTTACAGGCATAGCCTCGGCCATGCCTGCACCCAAGCCCAAAGAGCCTGGTTGTACCAAAGAGAACCTAAACGGACAATGAAATATTACGACCACTGACATATTGTCTGTGCACACTAGCACATGTTGGCAAGACCTGAGGGCTGTTTAAAATAAACGTGTGGGTGAAAGAAAAAGTCTTTAGACATGGGTTGAGGGTGAGGGGGTGAAGTCAAAAAAAATAAACGGGTGTGAGAAAAAGTCTTTGAGAGTCATGTGTGGTGCATGGTTGAGTTGAGAAGTCAATCAATGATTGCGCCTCCTATTGCAGCTTGACAGCGCTTTCTTTCAGCGTCCACTTGCAAGGCAAAGGAAAGGAAAGTGGATGCAACAGGGTTTTATTTGAAATTAAGAAACTGAATGAACAAAAGAAAACAAATCCAACAGAAAGAACCGGAAAACACTAATATTTATGTTTAGCACTTACTTTCGCATACTTTTAGTGGCGTAGGCGTAATATCGAAGGTATAGTAACCACATAATGCCCTTAATGCTGAACAAAGACTAGTGTGAAATAACCAACGTAGATCTAAGATCAGATGCAAGCCCCTTTCTTCCTCAGATCTATGAAGAACAGACTATGAAGCAGAAATGCACTTGAAGAGAACCCTTTCTATTGCTCGTTCACCATTGCTACGGGGTTTACTTCTCGTTCCCTAACCTGCTTAAGGGTTCCGTTTGAGTGAAGCATCTATAGTATGTGCTTTGAGGGCAGTGGGTTCTGAAATTAGGGACTCTATGCCTGGGTATTGTCCTCAAACATCGCCAGGCAGAGCAAACACGGTGGAATTAACTGCTCACCAAGCTTTAGAGTTGAATGAGTGTAAGCCATTTATATTAATGGGTTGATTAAGTAAACATATTTTTAAAAATTTTTAATGCTTGGCATAGGGTGCAGTGGCATAAGGGACACAACATCTCCGTTATCTCTATCACAGAACAAGGGTTAACATATAGACTATACCCTACCTGTCCTAGAGTCTAGGGCACCGCACAAGAAGGTACAGTTTCCATCTGTAGGTTGTAGGACCTAGTGAATGAGTTGGGAGTAGCCCAACCTGCGTCCACTAGTGAAGCCCTATTCGCCAGGGCTAATGTGGCGGCAACCCCCCCTGGTGGAGTGAGCCTTCACCCCCAGGGGGCATGGACTGGTAGACCCCTGGTCTGGTAGGCCTTGAGCATCACTTTCACTATTTAGTGGAAGATCCTTTGTTTGGAGACGGTGTCCCCTTTTTGTCTTCCTCCATAGCAGAAAAACAGCTGATCAGAGCGTCTAAAGCGCCGTGTGTGGTCCAGATACGCCTGCAGGGCCCGTACCAGTCACAACAATGGCAGGTCGGGATTCCCCTGCTGAGGGTGAATGGCTTGCAAGGTCATCACCTGGTTCCGAAAGGGAGTGTTGCGTCCCTCTTGATCAAGGTGAGTGCAGTCAGCAAGGCCACCTTCAGAGAGAGGGCTCTGAGCTCCGCCGACTGCAAAGGACCAAAGAGAGATCCCAAGAGGTAACAAGGTGCGGTGCTGGAGGAGGAAACCTTCTGCAGCTTCTGAGGAACCTGATCACCAGATCGTGCCTCCCCACCAATCTGCCCCCTACCATGTTGGGTCTGCTGAGATGACAGCGATGTCCTGGCCAAACCTACTCCAAAATCAGCCTCCCAAGGGGTCTCTGTCATGAGAGCATGTCTGCTACACGATTGAGATCACCTGGAATGGGAGTGGCACGCACGGTTTTGAGCCTGTGCTGGCTTCACACTAAGAGATGGTGGGAAAGCTGAGACATGCGACGGAACCGTACCTTGATGTTTGCTGTAGGCCACCGTCGCAGTGTTGTCCAACCTGATCAACACGGGTTTGCCCTGAATCGTGGGCTGAAACCTCCTCAGGGCTAACCACACTGCCAACAGCTCGAGGCAATTGATATGCCATTGCCATTGGTTCCCAGCGGAACCACCGCAGCCGAAGATGTTAAATGCCCGTGTTAAATGCTGCATTTAAGGGCGCTAATACATTTCAGCACCGCATGGGCGCACTCCGGGGAGAGCCAAGCCCTCATCATGCCCGATCCAAATAGATACAGAGAAAAGAGATACTCTGCACAGGGAAAATTCTGCTCTTCTCCTAGTTGACCTAAAGCCCCAACCGGGCAAGATGGTGGATCACCCTGTCCCTGTGCGCAACCACAACCTTGTGGTCGAGATAATTGAGGATGCGTATGCCGACCTTTTAGAGAGAGGCTAAAGCAGCCTCCATGAGCTTCGTAAAGACACGCAGGGACAGCCTGAAGGGGAGGATCTTGTACTGGTATGCACGACCTTCGAAGGAAAACCGCAGAAAACGTCTGTGTCTTAAAAGGATCAAGACGTGGAAGTACGCGTCCTTTAGGTCTACAGCCACAAACCAATCCTGTAATCCTACACACGTTGAAACTTGTAAAGGGCCCGGTTTAGCAGGGTTGGACTGTGAATTGGAAGATCGGGCCTGGATTGCCAGCACCACCAAGATGAAATAACTGAGATTGGCTACCACTTTGCACATTTCTTCCATCAAAAAAAACATTGTTACATTCTGCCTTACCTTAGTGATGGTTTTGTAGATGTTTTGTTACATGTAAAAATCTCAGCTGTATAAAAGACACCCAAAAGCCAGAAATCTTGCTGATTTACAGGAGATCAAATACCTTTTTTACTCATATTTTACTCAAATCAATTCATAAATAAAATTATATAGTGGGCAGACACATAAAATCAGCAGGGGATCAAATAATTTTTGAGGCCACATTATTATTGTGTCTTTCTTTTTTTTCCTCTTCCTCTTTTTTCAGCTCCCGTAAACAAAACTACAATATGAACTCTTCCAGACAGTCTGGTCTTTGCCACTACTATAGCAGGAAAAAGCGGACATTGCCAAACTTCACTTACTAGAAAGCAGTTATGCACTAACCACTAAATCTTACATTCTCTTTCAAAATTTACAAAGTAGAACAACAAATTAATCTTATCTGAAAATTAGCATAAAAATTTAAACAAATATCATACAAGTCTTAGGTTTGTAGACAGTTTGTAAATAAGAATAAAGGTAAGGGGAATAAAGACATACAGAAGATAATCCACATTATAAAAGCAGGACTTTCATTTAGCTGCGTTTTAAATTTGTTAAGGAAAATTTACAAATTCTACAACAGCTTAACTCTTTAGCACGCTTAGGCACCACTAAAGCCACCTGACATTGTCTAAACGCCCACTGGGGTAGTGCTACCGCCCCCGTTAAGAATCACTACTTTAGAGAAAAGTCTGTCTTTATCTGATTTTATCATTTACGTTCATAAGAAATTTTATTTCTAACTCTGAGTCCATTAAGGCCATTAAATTGTAAGATTAAAGGAATCAAGGAAATAGGAGAAAGCTTAAATAAATAATAATGAATAAACATTATTGAGTAAAATAATACTAGCCCAAAGTATATCGGTCTTTTTTACCCAGGTAGAAAAAGTTAGGATTTTACACACATCTTCAATCTATTCACAAAAATCGTTACTAATTTAAACTATGTCTTAAAGAAGTTATTGCTTTACCTATTGTACCCTATATAAAAGCGTGCAAAAATATAAAGTGTAATAATTTATTTCTCGAAATACCTGGGGACTAGCACTACTACATTCTTTAAAAGAGATGAAATTCAAGGATAATATCCCTTATGTGCAGAGTTTTATATGTGAAATATACATGACGATATAAAATTCCAACACTGCCACACTGTTTCCTTTATTAATGTCAAATACCTCCACCATCATTTGCACACCTAAGCATTATTCCTGCATATGAGGGTTCACAATCTGTCCACATTTGCATCTGACATTTTTGGCTACCCAGTACTTGCATAAATTTCTTAATGGCATGTTTGCCATAAGCCTATGGTAACAAGCTATTTAACCTTTTGCCAATTTTCACACGCAATTTAATTTTGTTTTTTAATTCTCTTTTCCAGATTTCATGCCAATCATTTTTTGTCAAAAGCACTAGTTCTAATAGTTTGTAAAGACAGAAAGGTACATTGAGCTCCCTGGCTTGCAGATCACTTTACTCTAAGTTAAATGGAACATAAAAACAAGAAAAAGAAAAATTGAAATTGATTGGATGAAAGTGGCCATGTAAGTGGTCATGTTTGAGTTAATTAATATTATGTAAAAGTTGATGTAAATAGTACTTAAAAGGCAACTTTGCATGATTTAAAGAAAAACACATTTCATGCTAAAATTTTAATTATGGTCACATAATTGGTTTACTCACTGCTGTTTGTTAGATTGTATTGAATATTGCTGTTCATTACTTAAAAAATGCTGTCATTCAGAACTCATTAACATTTAAAATTAGAATAGTATATCCGGATAGAGATCTAGTATCGTTTTTTTACGGACAAAAATTATTTCTTGAAAAATAGGTTGGATAAAAAAATTGTTGTTTGTCTATTTCAGTGTTTGGCAGTAGCATTACAAGTTTAACTACATTTACATTTAGAAAAAAATAATCTTATCAGCAATAAAAATTTAAACAAATCATACAAGTCTTCAGTTTGTAAGCAGTTTGTAGCTAGTAATAAAGGTAAGGGAAATAAAGACAAACAGAAGATAATCCACATTATAATAGCAGGACTTTTGTTTAGCTGCGTTTTTAATGTGTTAAGGGAAATTGACAGCTTAACGCACCTGTTTCTTTAGCACCCTTAGGCACCACTGGGGAGTGCTATAGAATAAATAATAATCCAGAAAAGGACATCGTCACCGTAAGACATGGACTAATATAAATATATAGATCATATATAAGGGCTTTAAAAAACTGTAGCAGCATGCATATGGAATAAGCAAGACATATACTGCAAAAAAAGTCAGGCTATACTTTTAAAATTACAGGTGTCTTAAGTTAAAAGGAAGGCTTTTTCCATCATTTGGATAATCATTTGGACCTTCTCTAACTACCTTAAATAATGCTCATAGGATTTGTTTGTGAAAGTATGTTTATGAACAAACTTAGAATTAGTTTAACAATTGCACACTGGCACATTTCTAATTTTGATAATTGATCACAAAAAAAATGTGATTCCAATAAATATCACAAAAGTATGGTTAGTCGTAGCAAATGTTTGAGCATTTTAAGCTACCACATAAAAAAGCATGGCTGGGTCCATGGATTTATGCATGCAACCATGAGATACATTCTTTATATGCTTTTCTGCTCACCATAATTGTACAGAGTGGTTCTCTAAGTTACTGTATTTTAGGAAAGCAAGCATTATTGTAATTGTTGATTTAGCACCAAGAATAATTCATGATCAAAAATTACTTTTTACTTTTTGTTAAGGCAAACATTAACCAAAACTGCTGCCATGGCATTGATTAGTTTGATGAATGCATGATTCAGTAGGTGTACATCATTTCTAATAAAATGTAAAATAAGTGTATATACAGTGATACAGAACAAGCTGACACACTATATTCATAACTAGTCAGTAATTAAAGCTCCTACCAGTAGTCATTTGTCTTCTTAGTTTACATTCTTTAAAAATGCAGCAATTTTTTTCCCCCCAGTATGACTAATCATAACATATTTTACATTTTCAGCAGAAAAACATTCTTAACGGCCTCATACCCTAAATGCAAAAATAGATACACATCAAAACAACATAGTTTCAGAAGACATCAGATGTTTAGACTCCCTTTTTTCTATAAATACTATTTTTTCACATTTGTTCTTGAATTACACATTGTTTTTTTATATGTTTGTTAATGTACTTTTTTTTTTTTTTTTTTTACAAAAGCTTTACCTCCATGTAAACCTCAATGTTAACTGTGATGAACATGCTTTATGAGACAGTCTTACATCCATTAGGGAAGCATTAAATTGTAAGATCAGAGGAAGCAAGGAAATAGGAGAAAGTTTAAATAAATAATAATAAACAAAATGATTGAGTATCATCAGGAAAATAATTTTCTTTTACAATGATGCAAGTTGAAGATTTTAGAAGCTGGTCTAGGCAAACATTTTAGCATGTGATTATTTATTTATATTTATATATATTTTAATATATATAATAATAAATTAACATTTATTTGAGATTATTTTAATTGCATTGGCCTAACTTTTGTTTTGTCTATATACATTTGTTTTACAGCAATTAGGCACATCAAGAGTAAGCAAAAATATTTGCTGATGCATTTTTATATGTTATATATCACAGGAAGGATGTAAAAACTTAATCAGTGATAATCATGATAAATTAAAGTTAAGAAAGGAATCAATGATGTAGTGGACTTCATGAAATATCTGCTCACAATTACATTTCTATGCATAGCCAATATATTAACAATTATAAAAAGTGATTATGGTTGTCATTGGTGTTTTTTGTCTGTAATTTTTTTGTGATAATTTGATGTCTGTGGTGCTCTGTTCATTTATTTTGTGCCAATATTGGGTGTGATTTATTGTAAAATGTATGAATGCAAAAAACAAAAGAAAATATGTTTATTAAAAATGGTACTTCATGTGACCTGTTTATAATACACAGTGAGCAATTTAACGTTAAGTATGTATCGTATTTTATTGTTTCAAGGGAATCCTGTCCTACCCTGCATAACCCTTGTAATGTTCTCCCACCAAATAATTGTAGCTACTAAAATTCATATTTGGACAGATGCGATAAACAATATTTACAGGAAACCCCACCCATTAAATTCACCACCATTTTTAATTTCAATAATAATGTGAAGACTGCTCCCCACCAACAACACTGTTGTTTTTAAAGAGACAACTAAAAAGTCAGTAGGATCTGAGGAACACTGAACATGTTTTTGTGGGATACACAAGTCCTTGTTAATGTCAGTCATACATAGTCAATATTTGTATGTATGTATGTATGTATGTATGTATGTATGTATGTATGTAGATAGATAGATAGATAGATAGATAGATAGATAGATAGATAGATAGATAGATAGATAGATAGATACATCAAATAAAGAGCTGTCAAAACTTAAAAATGTAAAATCAGCTATAATGAATTCCACCAGCCAAACCTTTTTTAAATAATTATTTATGAAAGAGAAGACAAAGTAGAACTGGGCAGGTCTTTATTAAATGCAATATTAGATCTTAATCCAATTTAAACAGAAAACAGCTAGAGCTAACACTGTCATTTTATGCAGTCTATGGCTGTAGGCCCTATGTTGGGCTGAGTTACAATAATCAGAATTGCAGCATTGGTAACTTACGGAGATGTTGGCCCCATAGATGACATGATTACCTCTATGTAGACATTTACCCTCTGGTATGCAGCCCTTGAAGGAGACGCCACTGTAATCTCCATATTTCCCATTGGCAGTGAAACACTGTTGTCTTGGTATGCATTCAGTGAAAACATGCTTACATGTTTTGTTGATTAGCTGAATGGGACAGTAGTAACATTGTAGATTTCCACAGTGCATACCAGGAAGGAAAAGCAGACACACACACATGATAAAATATTTCAGTGGGTATTGGCTGAATAAGCAAGTCTTTGACTGGTTCATTTTTTTCTTTTTCCAACCTTCACCAAAATCAGATTAAAACTGGTTTGCTAAATATGCTTAATTCAAATCCAATTTGCTTATTCCAGGACGTGATATGTCAAAATACTTTACAAGTTTTTTTGCATTTGAAAGGACGCTGGCAAGTACCAGTTTAGAACATGGGTTCAATTAGGAGGAAAGCACAACAGGTGTAAACATTTAAATCGTTTGCTATAATGAGAAGACTGGGCCTACCTAAATAGCTTTTTTTAGATAAATTTCACAAAAATAAACCAAGACCTTAAATACATAGAGCAATTAGTTTAAGGCGTAGTCATATTTGTGTGAATCATTGAATTTATTTTTAGTTATTTGAACAACGTCTGTTTTAGCCAATAAAATAGAAAAACAAATTCTCATTAATACATACTTTACTTCAATGTATTACAAAAGCCAGCATACACTGTGTTTTTCGTCTATTTTTGTGTTTTAAAGACTAATTTCTGCTATGTTGTGCATCCAAAATGGCCAAAATCAGATGGTCAGAATTACCAGAATTATCCTTACTAACCTCAGACAAAAGAGAAAAATAAAAACTTGGTGGCATGGCATATTTTTTGTATGGAAGCAGCTTATAATAAAGCTTATTATATCACTTTGCAAAAGTGATTTGACAAAATCCCTAATTACTCATTAGGTAGGTAGTAAGTATCACTGTTTAGTGGTCTAGACTGAGTTTAAAATTGTGCATAGAAACAAAATATCATGCACTATACTGACAAATGCTTGTCCTGGTCTAAGGCCAAACAGGGATGTCTCTGAATGAACACACTGAGGAGCCTGGAAAAGATAGAAGTTAAACCCTATAACAGTGTGCAGGGAAGACTCACCATTTTTGAAGAAAAACTTTCCAGCAATAAAGTTCTGAAATATGCCATGGTAGAGTAAAAAGTTATAGTTTGAAAAGAGATTCCTTACACTTGATATACAAGAGAAATCGCTTTTACAGTTCATCTACTGATAGAATTCCCAGTGGCCCCAAAACATACCAGAATTTGGTATTGGTCCTATTTATTCCACTTACTCGGGTGCACAGTAGGGTTAGCTATTATTAGCTTGCTGACTCAAAAATCAGAGCAGATGCCGAATGGACCGTACATTACTCCACAGAACCCTAGTCTTAAGTGAAAGATCACCCTGTCTTTATCTGGGTAAGACTCCATTCTAACAGAGAAAATATTTTTGAAACTGGGACAAAAAATTCAAAGACACCAAGGTTAGTCTAAAATGATGTCCAGATCCCTTGCTGGGCCACAAGTTGGGCAACTGGCCTTATCTTCCCAGTGCCACAAAGAACCAAAATGATGTCTTTTCTTAAACTCATTGCCCCACTACTACATAAAAAGTCAGATTTCATGTAGCAGACCTTAAGCATAGATGAAGATAAACATATATCTTGAAAAAATTCCAGCATTGATGTCAGTACACCGTGAACTGGACCTAATAGATCCAGTGGCGTGTATGAAGGGATCTCATGTTCTGACGTTCTGTAGCGCTTGTAAAATAATTAAATAATTAAAATTACGATTAAATTTTACTTACCTTTGTAAACAATTTAATCTGACTCCAACTTATATGTTACAAATTTGTAAATAATTTTAAATAACTGTTGACCATAATTAAGACTTTGATCATTCATATATTCTCATAAGCTTAGTTATTCTTTCATTAAGGGACCCGATGTTGCAAAGAGCCTCACTCCGAATCGTTTCACGATCACAAAACTGCCAGACTAAGCTTATTCAGAGGTTGTAGGGTTTGCTAATATTATTTTAGTCTGTCCGCTCCATGCGTGTTTAGTACAAAATAATAGTGCATGATCTTGTAGAATGCGCCATTCACTATTAAAATTCAGTTTGTCTTATCCTGACATATGATTTTGCTGTAACAAAGGACTCCTCTTTAGGCTACTGGAAATAACCTTATTCTGAAGAATTATAGATAAATCAAAAACTATTTATTATGGTAGGCAGGTAAAACATTGATTAAACAATAAAATACAAATATCAAATTACATACATAACATGATCAACAGTATACAATAAAGTCATAGAATCTATATTATACCTGGCAATCGAGACACACAGCAGTATGGAAAGCTCTGAATACAGAATGCATCCGTAAGTGTTTTGTCAATATACCTTAAATACCCAACTAAAAGGAAAAAAGTCATAAAGTCCTCTAATCGGTAAAGTACACGGATAAGTTTCCAGTGACCTGGATTTTTAGGTGAATCTGTAATCCAGGTTTCCTGAAAAGAACACACCTTTTACAGGAGTGCAAAAAATCATTAAGGTACCTTAAAATGTTGTTTTTTCAGACTTAGAAAGATAAGAATCAGACCCTTTTACTGCTTGCACCATAACCTTTAAAATGATATCAAATGAATATGAATTGTCAAAACTATCACAGCATATAGTATACATGATGTTACATTTGTGTAAAAGACTTGAAGTTTTCAAAAGATAACATCTTGGCCCCCTGGAGAGAGGCTTTAACCCCTTTTACTGAGATCTCTGGAACAGATCCTGGTTTTATTGCTTTGTTGGGATTTAATTCCCACAGTTACCAGCCTACACACGCATCCAAACTTTAACTGAGGATAATAAAAATGTGAGGACTGTAGATTTGGTTTTGGATGCAACTAGGTCAGAGAATCCTATGCATGATTCGGTCCTGGTTCAAAGCCCGTGCAGCTGGACAACTAGGTGACTGTGAGGCGGCATAGTCGCGGGTCAAAACACCGCTCTTCATTTCCGACCACAACATTAAACAGGTTCTCCCCACTCAGTGACGCACCCACTGAAAAACCTAATGGAAGAGCTTTGGTTATTGTTGATTCTATTGCACAGAACCTAAAACTCCAGCGACCGTAGTCCAATGATTACCGGGAGCCAGAGTGCCTAACATCTTTTAACAAATTTACCAGTGCTGGCTAATGCTAAATGTAAATTCAGTAAAATCATGAGTAAAAGCAAAAGTGCTTTTTGTTAATTATATGATCACTAGTTATACTCTAGATGTGCTGTGTTTGACAGAAACCTGGCTAAAACCAGATGATTACGTTATTTTAAATGAGTCTACACCCCAAAATTACTGTTATAAAATGAGCTGTGTCCAAAAGGTAAAAAAGGAGGTGTTGCTTCAATCTATAATAACATTTTCAGTATTTCTCAGAGAGCAGGTTTTAGGTTTAACTCATTTGAAGTAATGATTTTTCAAATAACATTATCCGGAGAAATAGATGTTAATAATAAATCCCCTGTGGTTTTTGTACTAGCTACTGTATACAGGGCACCAGGACATCATACAGACTTTATTAAGAATTTCTGATTTTTTATCAGAGTTAGTGCTTGGCTGCAGATAAAGTCTTAAGTTGTTTGTGATTTTAATATCCATGTACATAATGGAAAAAATGTTCTGGAATCACAGCGTTTCGAGAAATTGGAGTAAGACAACATGTCTCAGGTCCTATTTTCATAATCAAAAATCATATTCTTACATGGAATTGATGTTAATGATGTTAATGATGTTTGAAACAAAGTGATATCCCAGATAATTTTCTAGTCTTGTGTAAATATAGCCATATAGCTAAAACTATAAATTCTGCTCCCTGTTTACAAATATGTTAGAACCATTACTTTTACCACAAAAGACTGTTTTGTAAGTAATCTTCCTGATTCGTCCAGATTCCCAACATATATAATAGCTCAAAAAACTTGATATTGTAATGGAAAATATGGACTCTGTCTTTTCAGACAGTTAAATACAGTTGCTCCTTTACGCTTAAGGAAGGTTAAGGAAATAGTTTTGGCTCTGTAGACTAATAAAAACACAAAACTCTCCCTAAAGAGAGCAGCTTGAAATGGAGCGCAGATGAAGAAAAACTAAACTACAGGTATTTTGTACTGCATGGCGGTAAAGTAGCCTATCCTAAGAAAAGCATTAAAAACTGCTAGATCTGATTACTTTTTATCTCTCCTAGAAGCTGGCCTTACCCTACCTGAAAGGTGCAGAGGGGTTATGAGAATACAGGTATTAGCAGAGCACCAGGTCAGCCGTTAAATGAGAAAACGTAAAACCCAACACACCGGGCTGTTCCTATCAGCTGTCCTTCTTTGGGAGGGGAGTCAGGAGGTCTGCCTAAGGCCTTTGTCACAGAGTACTGTAATATTGGTTGTGGTGATTGGTTCTCCAAGGCCTGCAGGGCATCCCCTTGCAGAATCTTCCATCGGCCAAGGAGACCGCACAACTCATATTGCAGTACGTGGTGCGATTCCACAGGCTGCCCCAGGACCTAGTGTCGGACCAAGGACCACAGTTTCTTTAGCCAGTGGTTCTGTGGTCTAATTGGGGCCACCGCCAGCCATCTTCTGGCTTTCATCCAGAGTCCAAAAGGCAAACGGAACAGTCAATCAGGACCTGGAGCTCTCACTCAGGCGCCTGGCCTTCACAAACCCCTCCTCATGGGCTGACCATCTGATGTGGGTGGAGTACGCCCATAACACACCCTATGGCACTCTGGGTATGTCCGGTTCGAGTGCCAGTTCGGCTATCCTCCACCTATGTTCCCGGAGGAGGAACCCGGCAACATCAGCATCTAGCAGAATTCTGACGCATCGGAACAAAATCTTCTGTTACCTCTAGGCAGAAGTTATGGTCCTGCAGTGCAGGTCAGACCTCCGTAAGTAAAGGAATTCATCTCGCTGACAACAATCCACTGTGTGAGACACACCTGATTTGCATCCGCATGACCATGCAATTACTGAACACTAATGACTTTAGTATTACTGGGAGAAAAGACTTGTAATGTACAAATAACATAGCTGAAGTTACCGACCCTTATCCCCTTTCCTCTCAGCTCGAACTCCGCTGTTCTGTGTGAAACAGCGAGCAGCAGAGAAAAAGCGATTAAAGGTTACCTTACAAGCGTCGCTGGATCAGGAGCACAATCCGCAGCAGTGCCTAAACAAAGATTTCCTAAGAGCGATTTTTTCTTCGGTTAAGGGCATTTTTACGGCGAGAAACATGATTTATCATGGCTTCTTGGCTGCGTGTTTCTGGGTGAAATCGGACTATCGCGTTTGATGACTGGCATGTAAGCTGTTTTTTGTGTTTGGGTTATTCTCACACAAAAAATGCTTTCATGCATGGGACATGCCCCTCTCGCGAGGCACTGCTCACGGGCATGTTGCGTGCTCGGCTGGAGGTTTTTGCCCAGCAAAATCCCCGTCCACTCATCACTCGATTCCTCCTGCATCTGGGCCTGAGGCCATAGTGGTTGGTACTGGGGAGGAGCAGGAAGGTGGGGCAGCACCACCGGGCCAGTCCCTGCATGCACCGCATTTCTGTCTACTGGTCGGGACACTGGAGGGACGTTAGGGGTTTCACAGTCACTCTCTCAAACCAGACAAGATGTTGATCGCAGCATCTGAGAGTGGGCATGAGTCCATTGAGGCTGACTCTGCAACTCTGCTGAGCCAGCGCTGGCCAGGGCCAGGCGTCAGTCAGAGCGTGACGCTGAGATGGCAGCCGTACTGGCCCGGGCAGCCAAAGTCATCGGGCTACGGTGGTCTCCTCCACCCTGTCCCGAGAGGTCGAGGCTGGATAATTGTTTCATGGGTGCCGCACCTGCCCCTGGTTCCTTTTTTTTCCGGAGGCACACGAAGAGCTGGCGAGATCATGGAAATCACCATTTTCGGCTCCTCTGCTCTCACCTGCCGAGGGGGGACCAGCAGGGGGGTATGAGGACATCCCTCAGGTGAAGCGGGCTATCGCGGTGCACTTGTGCCTGCAAGACAGCCACCACCTGGAGGGGTCGCCCTGGACAGGAGTAAGTTTTCCTCTGCCCTTGTGCTGAAGCTGGCGTGATGTGATCTCCGTAGGGTCCCCACATGGTTTCCAGAGGTATATGTACATACATAAGGTGAGTGTCATGAAAAGGCTAACGCTGTGGATTTTGCCCACGATAGCCCTCCCCCTTGTGGGAGGGGGGGTAGACTTCCAGGCTGCTGGTAGGTCATGAGTTGAGTAGGACTGCGCTTCGATGCGCTGGTTCCTGTCGGCACATTACCTTCGGTAGACCTCTGACGCAGCCCTGCAGCAGTGGCGTGTTGGATAGGAAACCCTTAGTGTCGTCACGCGACACAACGTCGGTGCGAGCGACAGAAAGGGAACGGCTCGGTTACGTATGGTAACCCTCGTTCCCTGATGGAGGGAACTTAAACATTGTGTCCCTCATGCCACTGCGCTGGGCTGCCCCTGGGGAGTCGTCATTCGGCTCCTCAGGACAGAACAATGAGCAGTATCGCAGCCGGTTTATTTATACCGGAAGTACGGGGCGTTACCGGCTATGCAAATTCTGCTCGTCCAATTTCATTGGCCTTTTCAAATTAGATAAAAGGTATCGGGCTCCCAAAACATGACACCTAGTGTCGTCACTCGACACAACGTCTCCATTCCCTCCATCAGGGAATGAGGGTAACCATACGTAACCGAGCCGGTTTCATGACAACAGTTGCGAGTAGTAAATAAGGTCTCACTTCCGTTCGTAGTCATATATCCTGTAAGATGATCCCATTTGATGATCTGATCCTTTACTTTTACACCTATAGAACGTTTGGTTATTAAATGTAAAAACACTTGATCTGGCTGTATTAAAGGAAAATTGACATAAAAGCCAATACAACCATTGTACTTGTTTCCAGTGTATAACATTAGTTTTGATAATAATTAATATATTTCATCTTTTTAGATATAAGGCATCTATGCAAGTTTAAAGTTTCTATAAAATCATTCAAAGCATTTCTAATTGTCTTGAGAAGACAAAGGTCTAAAATTTTGTCACAAACTGAGACAACTGAGACTGTTACCCTTATTTTAGAATGATGCGAGTTACATTGTTAGCTTGTGATCTGGGTTGCATTGTGATGTAATTTTCTTATTGTGCGATAATTTCCTATTACAGTCAAGTTTGACTTCCTGTTTGAAAAAAAAAATGGCATCAATATTAAAGTCTTTCTCTTCCTGATGTTTTTATACATTTCACGTTTGGCTGCAACCCGAGACCCTTTCGCTGTGAATTTTTTTTTTAAATCTTTGCATGTTTAACATTTTTTGCTGATAATGTATACGTTTTATTTTATTTACTCTCCTCTTTTATAGACGTTTTATATATTTTTTTGTTGCTTAAACTACTTCTAAGTTATAGTTCAAAATGACCTATTTAGTCTAATCATTTAATGATTTGTCAGTTCACTCTAGAATTACCTATTTATTTTCTTTAATAATTCTTTAGTTCAGCATTCAGTTGTTCACACAGTTTATGCCTACTTAACTACTTTTAAGACGGTATTGTATAAAATCATGACCAGTGGTACTTCATTACTCTTTTTTCCCTCTTTCTCTCTCTAGCTCATTTAACTGCTAAACTTCGGGAATACATCAGGCGGGTGTGGCGTTCTCAACTGGCCTGTTTGGCTGCAAAGATTGGTGTTTTTCTAGACCATCTTATTCATCTATGCACTCTGGAGTAAAATTACCTCACCTGTGCATCTGATTTTTTCCTCCCCAAACCTGCGATGTCAGAACAAAACCGACACTGTGGTCCTTCCAGATACCACTGAAAAAGCTGGTACCTCTAGTGGGGTTAAACATCTCCGTTGGAGTTTGTCACAGATACCAATAAACAGTGTGTCTCCTCTTCCCATACTATCGCCACCCCTGTTTTCTTCTGACGAAACTTCTCTTCTATCCATTCTTCCTCCTTTTCCTTCACCCCTATCTTCCCCTGTTAGCCCCAATGCTAAGGATGACATAATTCCTGTTGAATAGTTGTTATATTGTAGATTTTTAAAGCACACTGTCCCTATTTATCTTTATATTTGCCCTAATTTACATTAGGTTTAGCTCCATTACATTTCTCCTTTTAGTGCTACTCCTAATATGTATATTTTATTATCAGTTATTAATTGTCGCTCCATTACACCTGTGTGTTGCTTAAGCCACCCTCATTTTTAGCATTTTTCCCAACATTATTCCCCCCCGTCTGGAAGTTCCATATAGTCAATAATTAATTAATAATCAATTTTGCAACACTTGCCATACCCCTTACTACTTAATCAAGCAAACTTACAGTAATTTCATATAACCCTTACTTAGTGTATGACATAAGGATCTATAGACCCACTAAATTAAACTAATAGAAAACAAATAGTAACAAATAATTTGGGGGAAAAATTAAAACAAAAAAAAATTTCAATAAACAAACATAAAACAAAAAATTTAAACAAATATAAAACCAACATTATTCCCCCACAATTAGGTTAGTGAATGACTGCAGTAGTTTGCTCATTCTCAAAAAGAGTCAACTAGGAGTGGGTGAAAAACCCTTACAAAGCCCGCAGTTTACTTCTTTTGTGTCTAGGTTGGATTTTAGGGGGGTTTTTTTCAGAACGGTTGTCAGTATTTGAGGGTGCCAGTAGTGCTGCAATTTCCTCTTTATCTAGTGGACATATAATCAATTTCCCTCTAATACTACCGGGGCACATAATAAATAGACGTGGAAGCACCCACATTACTATATTACCTCCACAATAACAAAATTCATCAGCTATTCACCTGCTCATAGACTTGGTGTAGCCAACCTTGTTAGTTTAGATGTACAACATTTAGCTTTCTCAGTGTCAAAACTAAACTTTACATAGATTGCTGAGTGCTTCTCCACCAGAATCTCTTTACAAGCATCATTTGGAAAACCCACCAATCTATTTCCACGGGAGTGAATGCACAATGGAAAGGTCTGACCATGTTGTTTTTGAACATAGATATTTGCATTATTCTGTGTACTAGCTGGATGAAATGTGCATGAGGAACTATAATTATGCATCCATTCTGCTCCATGGGACTCGGCGACTGATCCTAATAGGCAAAATGGTGGGCATAAGTTATTGATATCATATGGTGGACCAGTACATTCTTTTAGGCCTTGAGTTGGCATTTATTATGTGCCCCATTGTTTATAGAGGTTGGTATCCAACTGTACCTCATTGTCCATTGTAGAGCCTGTATTTATCAAAGTGACATTCATTAGACTGACTATTTCAGAGTCCTCACTAAAACTAAAAGATATGAGCACATCATGCCGGTCTTATCCACACTGCATTGGCTCCCAGTGAGATACCGCATTGATTTTAAAATACTACTTTTAACGTATAAAGCTCTAAATGGTCTTGCGCCGCAGTACCTAAGCGAACTTCTAGTGTCTTACGTTCCGCCACGCCTACTTTGATCAAAGGATGCAGGCTGCCTGTCAGTACCGCACATTATAAAAACTACAGCAGGGGGCACAGCCTTTTCTTACAGAGCCCCAAAGCTATGAAATAGCCTCCCTATGAATGTTCGAGAATCAGTCTCAGTGTTAAAAACGTATTTATTTAATTAAGCATTTTGTATTGATTCCCCTTAGATAAAGGAGTAGATCTGGGGGACTCATGGGTGTTGAGTATTATGGTGATCTGGTATGTTTAGATGCTGTCTTTTCCTTTCTTATTGATCACGGTGTTGATGATGAGAGAGGCTGGTTGCTTAACATATCAAGGAGCCCTCATGTCTGTGTTTCCCTCCGGTTCTCCTTTTAGTTATGCTGACCTAGTTAGTCTTGCCGGAGTCAATCCTTGCACTCTACTTACTTCACTTAACTGTTTTCCTTCTTTTTTGTCTTCCTTTCCCTCTCTCTCTCTCTCTCTCTCTCTCACTGTTGAGTTACATATGCCACAACGGAGCTGCCGGTGATCCAGACCCCATCTCCACCCCGGACCTGTTGGACCCTTCCCTGTGACCTGCTCCAGTGGATGATCCATCACCAGGGTGACCAAGGACGTCCCACTCCGCCATAAAAGACGTTCCAGCTGTTCTTTAAGGACTAATGATTTAAGTTGTTCACACATGCACAATGTAACCACATAATTCCTGCTACCTGTTTTTCACCCAAATGAGGATGGGTTCTCTGTTGAGTCTGGTTCCTCTCAAGGTTTCTTCCTATTTCCGTCTCAGGGAGTTTTTCCTTGCCACCAGGGACAAACTGATTTCTGTTTCATTTTATCTCATAATTTCTTCAATTGTGTAAAGCTGCTTTGTGACAATCACCATTGTAAAAAGCGCTATACAAACAAAACTGAATTGAATTGTAATTGAATTGAATTTCTATTGTCATGGTATACGCTGTCTCCGGCCTGTCTGAGGCCCACTTAGCCCTGTCCATCTAGGCATCCCTGTAATTCCACCTTTTTTTCTTATCCTATTATAGTCCTCCATGTCCACTGCGCACTCAGGACTCAGGCAATTTGATTATACCTAGAATAAGAAAATCAACTGCAGGTGGCAGATCCTTCTCTTATCTAGCACCTAAACTTTGGAATAACTTACCTTGCACTGTTCAGGATGCAGGCACACTCTGCCAGTTTAAAACTAGATTAAAAACACATCTCTTTAACCTAGCCTACACATAATACAAACATTTTTATTATTCAAACCCGTTAAAGGATTATCAGGCTGAAAAAGTCAGGTCAATCGGAACCGGGAAACACCACCAATAACACATAAGTTATTTGTTTATCACCAGTCTGTAACATATGTCTGTTATTTGTTATTCCGAGCTTACCGTCGCCACCATCACTTGGAGACAATAAGGCAGTTTCTCTTGTCTTCTAAGCGGACAAGACCACGGAAACTTTACTGCAGCATGGGTAACCTACTTTTTTTTCCATTTTGGTTTTGGTTCCTTGCTGCTGTCACCTCTGGCTTGCTTAGATGGGGACTCTAAATTTATGGATATCAATCAAATTGACTGTTCTAATGAATGTTTAATAGCGTCGTCTCTGATGTATTTCTGTAAAGCTGCTTTGAAACAATCCTGATTGTCGAAAGCGCTATATGAATAAAGGTACCTTGACTTAAAAAAAGGTGACTTTTTGTAACTGATGGTGGTATGGGCATAGGTTGTCCATTGTATTTGACAGTGTACGAGACTAAGGTTCAGTAATTGTCGGGGATCTTGTGGTATTTGTACTCGGCTGTTAGTAAACTTCCTCTAAGTTACTGGTGCCAGCTACACCTTGCCCTTTTGCAGCACGCCTACTACGTTGCACATATACAGTATTTTCAATTGATTTTGGGCTAGCATTCATTGGTTTGTTTATATCAATCTTTCTTTTTGTTTGATGCCAACGATTGATAGGTGTTTTTTCCACTTTTCTAATATGGAATAAAATTCCATTTTTCTATAAGGGGCTTGCACCTCTATGTGGCTTCGGGTGTTATCCGCTATAGCAATACCATCATCAATAATATTATTGCCAACAGAATTTGCTACTGCCAGTTTGACAGCAGCTACTGGAAATCCTGCACCATTGCAGCATTCTTCAATTTAGTTTTTTTATCTGTGCCTTTGCTTGTTATACACATATGTATCTATTTGAGCATAAAGCTTTTTAAATTCAGACCGGGCTTAATCTAATTCCCGGATACTCGCTAGTACTAGTTCAGTTTCTGTTAATGTTGCATTATCATTCCAACAGAGTAAATAAACAATTGCCATGGGTAGTTTCTTAAAGGCACGCTTAATTACTAATTTGCGTCCCTCCGTAGAATACCAATAAATGGTATGTTAATTCAACTCCTTTGGATTGCAAACGTAGTTGTGGTTTTATTTTTAAAGCGAATCCATGACCTCCTTATCTACACTACCTCTATGATTTCCCTGACCAGCCATGTCGTTTGCTAATCTTCCAAAACCTACTGAATTTCTACGGTCTCCGATTTACCACTGGGTATTTGGACCTGTTCTACAAATGTGTCTATATAAGGTCTGTCTGTGCTTTCCCTTAGTCAATTTACCAACACAGTTGAAGACAGAGTAGGAGAAGCTCAAACCTCATGCTCTGGTAGAAATGTGATGTTGCGCTGGAACAGTGTCACTCACAGGTTGGCAAATCTCATCTACAGTGAGAATCACGTCGGGGTCACCAAGCTGTAAGGCCCACCCAAACTGGTGATCATAATTTAGACTTTCATCATTCATAAATTCTCATACTCTTAGTTATTCATTCATTAAGGGACGCGAAGTGGCACAGAGACTTCAGCCGGTTAAGTGGGTCTCACGGTCACAAAACTACCAGTCTAAACTTATTCAGAGGTTGTAGGGTTTGCTAATATTAATTTTGTCTGGCCGCTCCATGCATTCTCAAAACAAAATAATAGTTCCTTTAGCCACATGCTAAGCCAGATGATAGACATTAATTTGGGAAATGTGCCCGATGGTCCATTCACTATTAAACTCCAGTTTGTCTTATCCTGACATACGGTAACAAAGGACTTCTCTTTTATCTACTAGAAATAAGTATTCTAAAGAATTTTAGATGAATCAGTAACAATTTATTATGCCGGGCAGGTGAAACATTAATTTAACAGTAAAATACAAAATATCAAATTACATACATAACATGATCAACAGTACACAGTAAAAGTTATAGAATCTATATTATAACTGGCAGTCGAGAAGCACAGAAGTGTGGGAAGGTCTGAGTACAGAATGCTTCCTTGAGTGTTTTGTCAATGTACCCTAAATACCCAACTGAAAGGAAAAGAGTCATAAATTCCTCTGATCGGTAAAGTACACTAATTAGTTTCTTGTGACCTTAAAGTTTACCAGATGGGGTTGTGAATCTGTAATCCAGGTTTCCTAAGGAGGACACACCTTTTACAGGAGGGCAAAATTTACTGCTTGCACCAGAACCTTTAAAATGATATCAAACATGAATATGAATCATCAAAAATATCACAGCATATAGTATACATGATGTTACATTTGTTTAAAAGATTGATGTTTTCAAAACATCTTGGCCCCCTGAAGAGACCCCTTTTCCTGAAATCTTAAACAAATCCTTGTTTTAATGTTTTATTGATTTATTGGGGTTTTATTTCCACAGTCACCAGCCTACAACCGGAACCGGGAACACCACCAATAACACACAATGAATGAAGTCGAATGGCATCTACATTAACATACGTCATAGTTTTTATTCTGAGCTCACCGTCGCCTCCATCTTAGACGGTGGATCAGCAATTGGAAACAATAATGCAGGTTCCCAGTGACGATCGTGTCTTCTAGACAGCCATCGGGACAAGACCATGGAAACTTTACTGCAATATCGGTAACCTACTGGTTTGTCTGGTTAGAGGAGGACTGACCCCCCCGGCTGAGCCTGGTTTCTCTCCATGTTTTTTTCTCCATTCTTTATCAGTGCTAGATCACAGATTTTCTTTGGTAAATAATACAGCTAGATTGAGAGTAGGAGAATCAAATCGTTGTTTTACTGTGTATATGCTAGTATGGTATATGACTTAAATGTTTATTTCAATGGAATTGTAGTGTAGAGTCCGGCCTACAGATGTACATTTATTAGGCAATGATGCCTGTTCTGCCAAACTGGCGTTGCCTTATTGACAAGCAGTAGCTTGCGGTGCTACCTCTGAAAACTCAAGGGGACTTAGTTGAAATGTGAAATGAAACCATGTTTCTCCAGGATCATGGTGATACATAAAACCACACATAATTACACAAAACAACAAAAAGCTACCTAACAGGAGGACAACACAGAGATAAGGACTAGAAAACAAGTGTCTTAGCAAAATAAGTGCATGTGTGCAACCTGGTGCAAACAGTGCAGAACAAACAGTGCAAATAATAATACAAACACCACTCCAGACAGTGCAAAATGGACAATCCAAAAACAAAAATCTCTGTACAAATACATTAATACCACTGACCAGATTATACATAAGTGATGTGCAGATGTGTAGATAGAGAAAAAATGTGCAAGTAAATAATATGAATTTATAGCTCACAACAGGGAGGGTATTTGTCTAATTGTTTAGTGGTACAGTCCTTTGTAATGTTTTTACCTTGTGAGGTAACATAAGAATTTAGAGACTGATCATGTTGTCATAGCTGGAAATGACAGCATTAACTGTTTGATAACCAATTATTCCAGGAACCTTGTTCAGAAACACAGTCTGATATGTGTGATAGAAAATTTTGTTTTGTTTTATTCTTGTTTTGTTTTACACATATTCTTATATGTGGACTTATATCCTTTCCATTGTCTTCATCTAACCCGTGTATGTGCAAAGAACAATCTAGTGCTTAGTGCAAGAAGAAATTAAAGAAGTTCTTACCGGAACTTGGGTTTCTGTTTTAGCAGATAACAACTGCTGCTGCCTGCACCTTAACTAAAACAGTGCACACCCATAAAGGCTGGCTATAAATTCTAAACTCTCTGTAACATCTGGGCCCTTCTCTCAACGCAGAACTTGACTTCTCATTGACAGAGGCACCAATAGATTTTCAATATAAACTTTGTTCTCTTTTTATTCTGATCTCAACTCATTTTATTGTCTTAAAGAAATTTCCACGACATATGAAAATAAGCTTACATGGGATTTGTGCATAAGGTCAAAACGATTTTAAGTTTAGACTTGCTATAATTTAAAAATTTATGGGAAATTGTTTACCTAATTTACGACACATCAGGGAAACAATTTAGTAGTGAGTTTGTCTGTGATTTTGTGAGTTGGAAAATGAATGTTGTTACAAACTATCAGTCATGGAGTATAACACTAAGATGGAGGTGCAGAAGTGATCTGTTGACAGTAACATTTAAAGTCAGATGCACATCTGCCTATTTTAAATCAAGTGTAGCTGGATCGCAAAGGACCGAGACCAAACAGCTAGCCATGCTCCCTCGGAAAATTTTTATTTTCCTGATCTACATGTGTGCATTTTAAGAACTTATACATTGGATAAGAAATATAGGTCTAACAAAGTCAGTGGACTGTAGTAAAATAAATCATTTTTAATATAACAAATTCTTAATATGAGAATCAGATTAAATGTTGCATATATTAATCCATGCTACTGTAAATAGAGAATATATAGTTTATTATGTTTTTGCAATACACAATAGCATAGCCTAATCAAGAATGACCTTAATTAAATATTTTAGGGATTATTTTGTGGATCCAACATCTGACAAAGGCAATTTTTCTGTGATAAGGCAAATGTAGCCTACTATTTCATAGATAAAGTGTTAAGCCTAGAGGCAAACCTACCTTTTGTCTTAGTGGGACTAGTTGGGCAGTGCTTATGAATCTGAGGTAGTGCAGTGTTATGAGTGCTTGAAGGTAGGAGGGTGCTTTTCCATTTTTCGCTTTGTAAGCAAGCATCAGTGTTTTAAATCTGATGCATTCAGCTACTGGGAGCCAGAGTGCTAGGAGCGAGTTACAGTAGTATAGTTTAGAAATACAAGAGACTGCACAAAAAACTGAGTAGCTTAAGTAGACAAGAATGGTGAAATCCTCCTGATGTGGAGGATAAACCTGCAGAATCATGTCAAGTTAGCAACAGGTGAGGAAAACTAAAATTAATTGTCCATAATTGCCCCAAGGCTATGAGCATTGGCTGAAGAGGAGATCAGCGAATTGTCCTTGGTGATTGCAAGAACATGCCATTGTGACGAGTCAGCTGTGATGAGGCACAGTTCTGTTTTGCTAAGATTAAATTTCTGATAGGCTGCTATTCATGATAATATGTCTGCCATACATGCCGAGATCTGGGCAGAAGCTGTAATTTCTGAGGGAGAAAAGAAAAAGACAAGCATACCAATTGTTGAAGAACCAATGTAAGGAAATAACTATACAAAGTGAGTGGGTAAAACCGAGGAAGAAAAGGAAAGAACCAAGTACAAATCAATGGAGAATGGACTGCAATCGTCTTCTTTTTCTTCCTTTGTTCCCTTTTATGGGTCGCTACAGCAAATCATCTGTCTTCACCTTACCCTATTCTCTGCATCCTCTTTATTCACACCCACTAAATTAATGTCCTCGTTTATCGCATCCATATACCTCCTATTTGGTCTTCCTCTTTGCCTTCTGCCTGATAGCTTTATTTCCTCATACAACATCCTCATACCAATATATTCACTATTCTTCCTCAGACATGTCCAAACCACCTCAATTTGGCTTCTCCCCAAAACATCTAACATAAGCCCCTAATGAACTCGTTTCTAATCCTGTCCAACCTCGTCACTCCCAAAGAAAACCTCAACATCTTTAGCGCTGCTACTACCAGCTCTGCCACCTGTTTCTTCCTCAGTGCCACTGTCTCTAAACCTATCATAGCGGGTCTCACCACTGTCTTGTACACCTTTCCCTTGATACTAGCTGATATTCTCCTGTCACACATCACTCCTGACATGTTTTTCCACCCATTCCAACCAGCCTGTACTCGCTTTTTTACCTCTTTCACATATTTGCAGCAGAACCGTAAACCTTATCCAGATTTACATTTATCTCTCTTTAATTTAATACAACTGAGCAATTGGGGGTTAAGGGCTTTGCTCGGGAGCCCAGCAGTGGTGGCTTGGTGGTGCTGGGACTCGAACACGGGTCTTCAAGTCCAACACCGTAACCACTGCACTACCAATACACATCCTTCATTGCTCTGGGCTGTCAACCCCAAGTACTTAAACTCCTGTACCTTCTTTACCTCTTTACCCTCTAATCTTACTGTTTCCACTTCCACTTCACTTTCATTCAAACACATATACTCTGTCTTGCTACGACTGACTTTCATTCCTCTTTTCTCCAGAGCAAACCTCCACCTCTCCACGTTTTTCTCCACCTGCTCCCTGTTCTCACTACAGATCACAATGTCATCTGCAAACATCAATGTCCAAGGAGATTCCTGTCTGACCCCACCTGTTTCCCGATCCATCACCACAGCAAACCTACTACCCTCCTTAACCTAGCTTCCACTACTCTATGACTATGACTCATCAACTTTATGCTTCTGGAGTTGTTGCAACTCTGCACATCACCCTTGTTTTTAAAGATAGGCACCATTACACTCCTCCTCCATTCCTCAGGCATCTTCTCACTCACTAAAATCATGTTAAACAATCTAGTAAGAAATTCCACTGCTGCTCCTCCTCGACATTTCCACACCTCCATTGGTATTTCAACAGGACTAACTGCCTTTCCTCTTTTCATCCTCTTCAAAGCCATCCTAACTTCGCATGTACTAATCTTTTGAACTTCCTGCTCCACATTATTTACCTTTTCTACACTTTTCACCAACCCTTCAAAGTACTCCTTCCAAAAAAGTTTTTGATGTCTTTTACCAAGATATCACATTATGGAGACGGTGTCTGTTCCCCAAGCTAGAAAATACAATTAATGTCCAAAGCAGCTTAATAAAAACAATTTAATTAATGTTAAATTAAATGAAATTAAATGAGAAATAAAAAAATAATGCAACATAGAGAAGCACATTATAAAGTTTGGTTTATTAAATATCAGGTCCCTTTGCTGCAAAAGTACTTTTTGTATAATCTAGACATGCTCTGTTTGACAGAAATCTGGCTAAAACCAGATGATTAGCTTATTTTAAATCAGTCTACACCCCAAAATAATATTTTAAGTGTTTCTCAGAGAGCAGGTTTCAGGTATGACTCATTTAAAGTAATAGTGCTTCATCTAACATTATCCAAAGAAATAGATGCTAATAAAAAATCCCCTGTGATGTTTGTACTGGCTGCTGTATACAGGCCACCATGACACCAAACAGACGTTATTAAGGAATTTGGTTAGTGCTGGCTGCAGATAAAGTTTTAATTGTTGGTGATTTTAATATTTATGGAATTGATGCTAATGAGGTTAAAATTCTATTTTAGATCATTTTCTAGTCTTGTGTAAACTCAATATAGCTAGAACTGTACATTCTAAAACTTGTTACAGGTATGTTAGAATCATCACTTCTACCACAAAAGATTGTTTTCTAGGTAATTTTCATGATTACTAACTGAATGTGTAGATGATTTAAAAAACAAATATTGTCTTATTGCTGAATCCTGAATTAGGCTTTAATTAGGCATTAATTATCGGACATAAAGGCCCTGCTTGTAATAATGTAGATCACTGTTGAACACTTGATGGCTGCAGAGTCAACCCTTCATTGTAAGGTTTCCATGTTTTTGTTTTGGGTTTTTCTTGTTTCTTGTTTTGTTGCTTTTCTTGTTATGTTGTTTCATGTTCATTGTTTTTGTGTCTACGCTAAGCTATGCTAGCTAGCTAAGCTATGCTAGTTAGCTAGCTTAGCTAGGCCTAGGCAATGTTTGTTTACTTCCATGTTCCTCATGTCTTACTGTCATGTGCTTCCTCTTGTCCTTGTCTTATTGGTTACTTTGGTCCTAAGTGTTCACAGGTGTTCCTCGTTTTGTCTTGTGCATATATACCCCCTTGTATCCGCCTGTCTTTGTGGTTTGTTGGTTCCTGTACCACTGTGGTGCGTTCTAGTTCGTACGTATGGTCATGGTCATGGTCATGGTCATGGTCATGGTCATGGTCATGGTCATGGTCATGGTCATGGTCATGGTCATGGTCTTGTTAGTGTTTCTTTGTATTAAAATTTAGTTTATGTTTGTATGTTCACATCAATGTAAATAAACTGCACCTGGGTTTTAAATATATGGGGTCGCCTTAGTGGAGTTTGTTACAGTTAGGAACATTGGTTTCCTTTATGACAGCAATTTTTCCCCGTGAGAGCCACATTTCTAGCCTTTGTAAAAATGCATTTTATCATAAAAATATATCCAAATTATGACCTATGCTCTCAAAGTCAAAAGCAGAAATTTTTTACATGCGCTCATAACCTCAAGATTAGATTATTGTAACGCTTTACTGGCTGTTTGTACTGCATGGTCCAAAACGCAGTAGCTAGAGTTCTTACTAGAACCTAGAACCAAATATCAAATAGATTTTAAGATCCTGTTAATTACTGTTAAGTCCTGATTGGTTTAGCACCTCAGTACCTGAGTGAGCTCTTATTCTATTATAGTCCTCCATATCTGGAATAATTTACCCTGCACTGTTCAGAAGGCAGAAACAGTCTGTCAGTTTAAACCTAGATTAAAGACACATCTCTTCAACATCTTTAACACACATACTCATTATTTAAATTCGTTAAAGGATTGTTAGGCTGCAACTATCTGGTCAACCGGGAACACCTCCCAATAACAATATATTTGTAAAGCATAAATCAAATTGAATCTACACTAACATATGTCTGTTCTTTGTTATTCCGAGCTCACTGTCGCCGCCATCACTTGAAGACAATAAAGCAGTTCCTTAGTGATGTCTAGTCTGGATGGCCATCTAGAAGACAAGATAACAGAAACTTTGCTGCAGCATGGGTAACTTACTGGTTTATCTCATCAGAGGAGAACTGACCCCCCTGACTGAGCCTGGTTTCTCCCAAGGTTTTTTTTCTCCATTCAGTCAAAAATGGAGTCTCGATTGTTTTAAAAAAGGTGGACTTGACTTAAATTGCCACATATTAACAATGTCTCTTGCCCACTTGTGATTAAATTATTGGCAAGATATATTAATAGAGGCAGTGGTGGCTTAAATGGTTAAAGCAATGAGTTGTTAATCTAAAGTCAAGATTAACCCTTTCTGCTCCAAAGGTGCTGCATCAACACTGACCCTGCTCTCTGACCCCAACTAAATAAGATGGTATTAGCGACGAAAGAATTTTACTGTAATGTAAAGGTATATGTGAAAATTAGAGACACATACATTTTTAATATATGTAAACATGCTTAGTAAACTGGATTTAAACCACTGTTCAATATCTTTCAAAGAGCACCGATTAGGTGAGTTGACTATATCCAAAAAATCAAAACAAAACAAATTTACATACAAAGTGCTAGTGTCAAAAGAAAATCAGAATTTAATAAGCACATTTTCGAATTCTTACCCAGTTCACTAATGCCATAAAATTAAATCTGTTGAAACATACTACATTGTAAAATTTCACTTAATTCATTTTTTGCATTTACAACTAATCCATTCTATTTTTAAGCATTCATTTTTATATGAAGATCAAAATCAACACGACTTAGTGTTTTGCTGTAATTAATGCTGCAAATAATGTGGAAGCAGCAATTGTTTAACATTTTTCCACTTTTATAAGTATTTTTATTGTTTATCACAGTTTGTGGTCATTACTCTGCCCCTCAGTAAAAGTGTAGTCATCCTTTCGTCCACAATTATACATTTAATGGACAGAATTATGCCACAAACCATTTAGTTACAGAACAAGATCAGGCATTATTCATCAAAGTTTTATTGGAATGAGTAAAGTTGTAATTAATCAAGAAAAAGACAGGGGCAGTAATTTGGGCAGTACTTAATAAATCAGCTTCAGTTGTGTAGAATCAAGATCCTGCCCTGAGACAGTAAAATATTTTGCAGTTAAAATCATATACACTTAACTCACCATAAAACAGGTGTTGTGACAGTGCCTCAGTAAAAAAACAATTTTAAATTTTTTAAAAACTTTTAAACATTAAGTACAGGCTTATATATATGGGATTGCGGCAAACAAAAATGTACTCTTCAAAAAAACTTCAAAATTAAAATTTAATCAGTAGACCAAGCAATAGACAAAAATGGGTCTTTTAAGTAAAATCGAGGATATAAGGCAGTTTTTTCATTTGCAAATATTTACATAAATTTTATTTTTGACTACATAAATCATATTTGAATAAATTCTCATGAATTACATAAAAATATTGATCTGATCTTATTTTTAATTAAACTTCATTTATAAATATTCCCCCCTGTCAGATTTTTAAAAAGTCTATACTAATTA
This sequence comes from Bagarius yarrelli, assembly GCA_005784505.1. Classification (NCBI taxonomy): domain Eukaryota; kingdom Metazoa; phylum Chordata; class Actinopteri; order Siluriformes; family Sisoridae; genus Bagarius; species Bagarius yarrelli. The sequence goes on along the minus strand of VCAZ01000196.1, from coordinate 533,089 downwards.
TCAGTAAAATTAGTAACTATATCTTGTCATTCTAGTATATTTCACTTAACTCGTTTTATTTGAATTTAATAAAACATTATTGTAGGCAAGGTAAAATTTTATTTATAATAAATTCATAATTTCTTAGTTTATTTAAACAAAATAATAAGGAAATCACCTAGGTTAAACTAAAGCAAACTGTTTTAATCCAGTATACACTGTGCGATTCCAGAAATCAGCTCACACTGTATGAGTAAATCACAGGATATAAAGCAGAGGGATCCTATTTAAGTTGGCCTTTTTAGACCTGCAAATCAACTGCTCACACAATACGTCAGCCGACCGAATATATATAAACCCATGAAAACTACCGCAAAACTGTGTGTGGCTATTTTAAAAGGGGACAAAAGAAAAAAGCAGCCCCAGCATGTGTAGACATGCAGATGACTTGGAAGACAGTAGGCAATATGGTTATCGCAGATAGATTGATAGCTGTAGTTACTCTAAAATGAAGCCTCACTACATTTACATTTACATCACTACTCAATAGCCCCCCTGGAAAATGTAATGTTACATCAAAGGTATTTTTTTTTTTTTTTTTTTTTATAATGTACTAACTTTAAACACTAAAGTGGAAACACTCAAAATTTATTTCAGTCATATACAAATGTATGTACCATTACACCCCTATTAATTAAGGATCTCAGTAAAACACAAAATATTTCTGGATATTGATCTATGTGTTGGGAAGTGGTTGGTAGTTGTTGAATGTTGTTTGCAGACTCCACTGAATTGCAGTGCTAGCAAGCTAATTTAAAAAATACTATCAAGTAAATTTCTTGTTTGTCAGCCCAGTGATTGGTTCATGACATCTTAAGCAAAAGTGGCAGTAATGCACCAAAAACTGGTTGCCAATTAACAAAGGTTAGAACATTTAAGTATAACAAAAAATCTATTCATGTAACTATCATTCTCAGCAGCAATACTGCATAAAGCACCATTTCTGGCACTAGCGTTTTTTTGTCTGAGGGGTATTGCGACAATGACATAGCAATACCATTTGACAGAGATGGGTGACGTGCCTTAAATTGTTGCAATTCTTGTCAATTCATATAATCGCATTCGTTCCCTTGTATTTTTATTAACTAAAGTGTGCAACTCCAAAATTGCACAGTTTAATTAATCTGTGTGTTAGGTGTTTATTTTAAATTCATATCAGCTTGTTTGTATGTATAGGTTAGCTGTTTAAGCTATGCTTTTTAATCAGCTGTTTCAAATCAGTTATCTGTTCCCTTTCTGTCAGTCATTCCGACGTTGTGTCTAGTGACAACACTAGGGTTCGCGTTTGAGAACCAAAAATACCTCTAATTTGGTTTGAAAAGGTCGATAAATTTGGACAAGCATAATATACATAGCTAGGATTTTTGGGTATAAATAGACTAGCTGCAATTCTGCTTTCTTTTTTGGAGGCAAATGAGTATCTTTAGAGCAAGCAGCAGAAAGAAGAAGCGAAAATTTAAGCAACTACCTAGTTTACGCGGTGAGCAGCGGTCTCTCCCTCGCGGATGAACCAGGAAGTGGCCTATCCTGAATCTGAGGAGGCTAAATTGAGAGCTTTACAGGTTCCCGTTCAAAATGCTGACTATCAGGCACATGTTAACATGCATAAGGCCCCAGCATTAGTGGGTGTATAGACCTGAAGGATGCATACTTTTATGTCTCAATCCTTCCATGGCACAGACTGCTTCTACGGTTCCCCTTCGAAGGACAAGCTTATAAGTACAAGGTCCCTGTCGTCGCATGTCTTTAAAAAGCTCTCACAGGCTGCCTTGGACCCCTCAGGAGGCAGGCATACGCATCCTCATTTATCTTGACAACTGGCTTATCCTAGCTCTTCTGCAAGAAAATGTGGTTGTGCACAGGGGCAGGGCGCTCCACCACTTTTCCCAATTGTGACTTTAGGTTAACTGGAAAAAGAGCAAACTCTCCCCTGTGCAAAGTATCTCTTTACTTGGTAGCCACCTGGATTTGATCATGATAACTGCCTGGCACTCCCCAGAAAGAGCCCAGATGGTGCTGAGCACAGCTCAGCGGTCGTCTTGAAACATTTTCAGAGGATCCTGGGACATTTGGCATCCTCAGCTGTTAGTGGTCCTGAGCGGCCTGAAGCACATGAGGCTGCTTCAGCACTGGCTTCACAACAGAGTTCCGAGAAGCATTGCATTAGGGCTTACACCGGGTGCAAGTCACCATGTTGTGTCACCGAACCCTCAGTCCCCATGGAAGTCATTATGATTATGGGTTGGGGCCCTGTGTGCAATAGGCAGGCAGCCGCTGGGGTGTGAACGGGCCCCGGCTGCAGTGGCATATCAATTTCCAAAAGCTGTTGGCATGTGGTTGGCCCTGGGGAAGTTTCGGCCCATGATTCAAAACAAGCATGTATTGATCCGTTCAGACAACAATGTGGCGGTAGCATACATCAAGCATCAGGGTGGTGTATGCTCCCATCACATGGCGCAGCCTGCCTGCCATCTCCTGCTGTGGCCCACAGCTGGCCCAAAGAGTTGCGCAAGTACGCATTCCCCCCTCATTGCACAGGTTCTGTGTAAGGTTAGCGAGAATCAATAGCAAGGGTGCTAGTGCCACCATACTGGCCAAAAATACCTGGTCCTGTTAGCAGTGGTTCCCCCACTGGCCATTTTCTCTGAGGAGATACCTTCTCTCCCAAGTAAGGGGCACGATCCCAGATCTCTGTAACCTCCCTGTGTGATCCCTGGATGTGACCAGTATGATTTAAGAGACCTGTCACCTGTAACCATTATTCAGGCTAGAACCACCTTGTAGAGGGGGAATGTCTGTGCCGAGTGGGGTCTCGGTCAGAGAATACCACAACTGGCAGTGGGTCGATTCTGTTGAGGCGAACAGTTCTACCTGTACAACCTGAAGTGGCATGTCTTTGTCAACTGGTGTGTCTCCGGCAGCAAGGACCAATATAAATGTGGCAATGGGTCAGTGCTCTCCATAATCAGCGCCATCTTGGGCTTCTCTGTGGTCTTACAGGCCTTACAAGGAGACCAGTTTGAGCCCTTGCAGTCAGTGGAGTTTAAAGTCCTCTCTTTGAAGATTGCTCCAGACTGCACACACCTCGAACAAGGGGTGGGGGATCTCCAAGCCCTCTCTGTCAACAGGGTGTGCCTAAAATTTGGCTCTTACGTTGTCTTGTGTCCCATATCAGTTTCCTCTATCAGATAATGAGGGTTACTATACATAATCGAGGCGTTTTTGTGTGTAGTTTTATAATGCTAGGCAAAGTGATTTTTTAAAATAAAAGGACAGCACACATCAAAAACTTTGTGTCTGTTACATGGCAGCTACAATAAAACCGTGACAACAAGTCAGCAGAGGAATCTTTTGACATATTTGGACATATTCATATTTAATATCAATTTTAAAGATACTGAGAGATTCAAACAATTAAAACTGAAGAAAAGACTTTACAAAAGAGCAATTGCTGGTTAGGAATAAATTAGAACATCCCAACATTTGTTGCCACTTAAAATGGCTAAAATTACACACACATGTGTGTTACATCGGGTACACCTGATTAGAACATTGTTACTCAGCTTTTTGAAGGAAACTGGCCATATTTAAACCATAGACATTTAGTTTGGTGTGAAGCAATAGTAAACACCTTGGTGAGATGTCTGAGGCCTTCAGAAAGAAGATTGTACCAGCTTATGAGTCTGGAAAGGGATTTAGAAAGATCTCAAAAGATTTTGAAATCAGCCATTCCACTGTCTGCAAAACAGTCTACAAATGGAGGACATTCAAAACAAGTGACAACATAGTCAGGTCTGGACGTCCAGGCAAGTTCAGCCGTAAAGCTGGCCGTAAGATGCTAAAAGAAGTCACCAAAAACCCTAAAGTGTCATCACACGACCTGTAGTAGGCCTTTGCTCCTGTTGATGTGAAAGTGCATGACAATCAGAAAAATACTACACTAGTTTACCTCGAAAGCCAGACTGGAGTTTACCAAAGAGAATGTAGACAAAGATTAGGACTTCTGGAATAATGTTTTTGGACAGATGAGTATAAACTTAAATTATGTGGACACTGCAACAGAGGACAAAGAATTTTAATGTGTTAGAATGTTCCAGTCATAGTCCAGATCTAGATCCCATTCAGCATCTGTGGCAAGAATGACAAATTGCTGTTCACAGAAGCTCCCTATTCAATCTGGACAAATGCACGCCACAAAAATTACAAGGTGTATAAATACTGTATAAATAGGCACTGTACTTAACACTTTGGGCTGATAGTGGGCTGCCCATGAACAGCATTCCCTCCATCTCAAGGAGCACTGTTTAATTCATCATTCATAAATGGAAAATTTATATAAAACATAGCTGTCCACCTAAACTGGCAGAACGATCAAGGAGAGAACTGGTCAGAAAAGCAATCAAGAGGCCAACTCTGGAGGAGCTGCAAAAGTCCACAACTAAGATAGAAGAATCTGTCCACAGGACAACTATAACGCCACAAATCTGGCCTTTATGGAAGAGTGGCAAGAAGAAAGTCATTGTTGAAAGAAAGACATAAGAAGTCCCGTTTACAGTTTGCCACAAGCCATGCGGAAGAAGGTGCTTTTGTCAGATGAGACCAAAACTTAACTTTTTGGCACAAATGCAAAGCACTATGTGTGGTGGAAAAGTAACACGGGGATGGTTTTCTTCGGCATGGATGGGGAAGCTGGTCAGATTTGATGGGAAGATGGATGGAGCTAAATACAGGGCAATCATGGAAGAAAATCTGTTGGAGGCTGCAAAAGACTGGAGACTGGGAAGTCTGGGAAGCAAAACAACAACCCTAAATATACAACCAGAGCTACAACGAATTGGATTGGATCAAAGAATTTTAATGTGTTAGAATGTCCCAGTCATAGTCCAGATCTAGATCCCATTCAGCATCTGTGGAAAGAATGAAAAATTGCTGTTCACAGAAGCTCCCTATTGAATCTAGCTGAGTTTGAGCTACTGGCACAGGGGGCTGAATACAAATGCACGCCACAAAAATTACAAGGTGTATAAATACTGTATAAATAGGCACTGTACTTCACACTTTGGGCTGATAGTGGGCTGCCCATGAGGGCCTCTCATGGGCCCCATAGTGTGGGGTTTGAATGGGACCCACATTTCATGCCAATAGCAGGGCCTACACTGGGCTCCCTAAATAGGGCCCAATGTTTTTGCCTGCAGTGGCCCCACATAGGCCTTAAAATGGCATGTTTGCTATATTAATCAACAAAAGAGCTTTGTTACTAAAAAGCTATTTTATTTTTAAAACAATGATGCATACTACCACAGCTAATAAGATATGTAGTTAAACTAGTGGATATTGCCTAACACTGTCCAAACGCAGTTTTGTGTTTTAACAAGATTTCTGTTTTTGAGTGGGAAGAGTGAGGCAAGAATTAGTTTTTCACTCTTTCTTTACTGTTATATACTCTTGAAAAGTGACAAAAAGGTCAGAATGACATAAAATTATCCAACCATCTAATTGCCTTATATTATTCCCCCTATACTGCACAACAAATTAAAGGTGACAAAGATGGAATTTGGCCCAAAAAAAGACTCTGTTTAAAATTTAACGGAAATCACACACACTGTATTTGTAATCCCTTAAGAAAATTATGAAATGTCTTTAAACAGCAACCCTGCCTATACCAGGACTGCATTATACACTGAAAAATACTGGATAAGGTTGTTGTATGCTAAGTTATTGTGTGTGAATATACCCTGAGATTTATAGCTCAACCATTCTGGCATCAAACAACTTGCCACAGTCAAAAGGTTCTGACCTATATCTGAATAATAATATTTGTAGGTGTAGAGGTGTTCAGAAAATGTCTCTTAACTATAAAACATCAGTTTTGGTTTAAACACATTGACAACATCACAGTTTGTATTGATGTGCTAAAATGTATTCATTTATGCATGATTTATCTTCCAATCAATTTTGACCAACTTTGATGAATAAGGACCATTATTTTTAAGCTACCAGGTTTAACATGAACTCAGTGTACATGCTTAGCCATCCAAAATCTGATTTACAGTATTATGCATCTAAAAAAAACCTGAAAGTAAAACTCTCTAAGAGAATTCCCTGATGGCTTATTTATGTTTGACAATACATTTTTCTTTACCTCATTTCTACAGAATTGTTAACCTCCATTGTTTTATGGTTTGTAGTAGGGTTGTTCTCCTCATGATTGTCAGCCTTTTTTGCTAGCTTGGGACTAGAGTTTATATTCTTGGCAGGTTGAGTGCTGCTTGAGCATTTCTTCAAAAGCTGTGGGCTGGAAGAATCAGTGACCCTACGAGTGATCATAGGACTCCTGGATGTCTTTAACTTTGGTGGCTGCAAAGAATCAATAGTCGTCAAGGACCTCAGGCCTAGCAACTGGCAATAGTAATTGCACTGATGTTGGATGACAAATTGTTCCAATATCTTTGGGGAGCCTTTATCGGTGAGGTTCTGATAGCTGTAGTATACAAATAATTAAACGAAAATTAACATAAAAATCCAGAACACACTGTAGAATATGATATATAAAACATATAAAAAAAAATATAGACAAACCCTTTGGACTTGGTGGCAATCCTAACATTTGTGATCTTTGTATCTACACCTGAAACAAACAAATAATATTTTAATTTGTGGTTATAAAAATTTTATTAAACAATCCAGCTTCAGACCTTTGTGAAATTTATGTCTGTGCTCCAAAATATCTACAACCCAGCAAAGTCACATTAGTAGCCTTAACTTTCAGATCAAGTATATATCAAGTATTTGATTTGTTGTTAATATTTACCTTCTAGCTGGGTGACCAGCAGATTCCCATTTGTCCACTGGTAGATCCAATGCTGAAATGTACAGCATTTTTGCTCTACTTCAGATGTAGATTGTGTAAGCAGTCTTCCAGTCTTGTTTGCTGTGCAGTATGTTAAATACTCCCCCTTCAAATCAGACTCGATTGTTGCATGTGGAATGGTGTTGGCAGGCCGGTAAATCAAATATAATGGAATCACCCTAAAAGAGACAATGAGCTAACAGTTTTGTAATCTTACAGGTATATAGAATATCATTTCTTGTCACTGTAATAGGAACATCAGCATTACAGTACATTCATGCAATTACCCAGTTCATCAGTTGTGTGGCAACAGTATAGAAAAAAAAAATCTTCTGATGGGTATTCCATTGCATTAACTACAGAGCTACCACTTCCTGATTTTCATGTACAATAAAGTTTACATTAAAGGGTTTCAAAAACATCAGAGTCAGTTTCAGGTCCTTTCTAAGCCTAGACTGGATTTTATTTTGTTCTAGGTATTCTGTTCATGTTATGTTCCTGAATAGCACTGGTCAATGTGAGTTGTTTTTAATGTGCGCTATAAAAAATACACATAAACATGATATTTTATGTAAACCATCTTTTCCTCAAACTAAAAAATACATGTACCTTTACACCCTTATTTCAACCCACACTTTCTGTGTAATGGAAAGAAAGGAATTGTCTTTGGTCTTACCAGCAAAGAGAAAACAGTTTTATATATTCCACTGTGACTACAACCAGTGTATCTGCCCAAAACTCGATATAACCATACATAAACTACATGTATAATTTCATTTAATTGGGGATAGAGAATAGAATGGATCAGTTTCCCTAGATTTGTCCTTTCTTTAGAAAATGAATATTACAGTGACCGGGAGAGGACATGTTTGGTTCACTTAATTTTGTCATAGCCCCTACATATTAAGTCGTAGGATTGTGATATTATGTCGTGGCAATATTATTATATAGCGTATTATTGTTTGTTTACTTTAATTATTTTAATGTTTTATATTCATTTCACACAAACCAGGGCCAGCTTTATGCATGAAAAGAGTCTGTCAAACATCTGTGTTGCCCACCCAATCAAAATTTCTAAAGGACAGCGGTATGCAAATACATTTTTTGTCTACAATATTTGCGTCAATTTTTAAAAAAAGCTTGTTAAGGTGTTAACAGTGACTGTATCTATCTATCCATCCATCTATCCATATATCCATCTATCCAATTTTTAGTGGCCCAAACATAACTCCCACTTTAAAAAGATTGTAATATTGCCCTAATGTTTGCCTTTTTTCAGAGCGCCCGTAAACTAGAAAGTAAATGGCGCCAAACTAGATTGTTGGTTTTCCAGGCAGCATGGAAAGAGGGAATTCTAGCTTATAAAAAAAGCTCTTGGTTTAACTAGATCAATGTATCTTTCTAACCTTATTGAAAATAATAAAAATAATCCTAGATTTCTATTTTACACCATCGCTAAATTAACTAGGAATAAGACGACCTTAGAAACCTGCACCACAACTGCGTGCAGCAGTGAGGATTTCATGAACTTTTTTGATAATAAAATTGCAAACATTAGGCAGAAAATTCACGCTTTAAAACCAGACCTTTCAAATGATTCTGATCAACAACTAACCGCATCAGATCAGAACTTAGAAAATTTTACTCCTCTGGAAGAGAAAAACCTAATCGCACTCATCTCTTCCACAAAATCGTCAACTTGTGTGTTAGATCCTATACCAACACACTTTCTTAAGCAAATTGTACCGGCAGTATTAGAACCCCTGTTGAAAAAAGTTAACTCTTCTCTCAGCAGTGGGTATGTTCCCAAATCTTTTAAATTAGCAGTTATTAAACCTTTAATTAAAAAACCTGACTTTGACCAAAATGAGCTGTCAAACTACAGGCCGATATCTAACCTTCCGTTTATCTCTATAAATCCTAGAGAAGGTAGTAGTGTTCATATTTACAAAGAAATAACATAATTGTACATAAATTTGATTGCCCTGATAAAGGCTAAAAGAGGTGTTGTGGGGAGTTTGAGGCCATTTCAGTCAGGTGTGTTACAGTATTAAATGCTGAAAATAGCAGTAGCGTAAACATTTTGCAATTTCTTAATTTTATTGCAGAATCAGAATTTTATTAAGCAATTACAAGTTTAGTTTTCACTGTCGAATCCAGTGGCATACAGTCAGGGCCAGCAAGGACTTCCCTGCTGGCCTAAACACTATCAAAAGCTGACCTACATTTACAACCTAAATTCTAATATTTGTCCCATAAAATTGTATTAATTTACTTACACCAGTTTATTTTCTTAATTGTAGTGCTTCTTCTTTGTAGTGCAATACGTGTATGTGGATGTTAGATTTTTTTGTCCAATCAGATTTCAGTTTCTATGTCATGGCATCTAATCTGTCAAGACCTTCAGACTCAGTAGTGCTGGTCTATGAAACTTAAACTATATTAGCAGTTGCATATTGCTAATTGGTTAATATTTTTAAAGAACGTTTTTTTAAACAACAGATTTCAAGTCCACCACCCGAGGCCCGCTAGATGACATACAATGACATCTGCATTTTTCCATCCTTTGATTTGTTAATTAAAGTAAAACTGTTTCAGCCCAGTTTAGAATTAGACACAATCAGAATCAGAAAAAGCATTATTGCCAAGTAGGGTTGCACTTACAAGGAATTTGTTTTGGTACAGAAGCCTTCAGTTGCACAGTAATATAAAAAAGTAAGAATATAAAAGAGAGTAAAAGCTTATTGCAGACATTTTTACATGAAAAATGTATAATTGTACAGAAAAGTACGGTTAGCAAAACACGTCTGTAAAGAAGGAGTAATTAACTTTGTCTCGGCTGACTTTTCCAAAAAAATAGCCTGTTTTAGCCCGAGAAAGACTTTCCAGATGTAAGAGTGGGGTCCAGGGCCTAGGTCCGTACCCCTCCCAATCCACTACATACTCCAGGAGTCCCCTCCTTCCCCTGTAGTCTAGGACCTCATGTACCTTATTTGCTGGAAGGCTGGAAGTTCAGCTGCTGGTGTCTCTGTGTTTTGATAGGTGTGGTGGGATTTCAACAGTAAGATGTGAAATGATGGAGAGATACGATATGATAGAGATAGCTCCAGACGTTAGGTAACCGGATTGATCTGTTGCAGGATTTTAAAGGAGCCTACATAACTAGGGCTCAGCTTTTTTGCATGAGAGAAAAAGTCGCAAAAAAACGCAGGGATGGAGCTTTGTAGGGTTGCCCTGCTGCTGTGAGAGGACTGCCCCCACGCCGCAGTCCAAGGCATTTACCTCTACTCTGAAAGAAAGTGTGGGGTCTGGGTGCTGCAAGATGGGAGAGGTGGTAAACTTAGTCTTCAATGTGTCGAAGGATTTGACAGCTGCGCCAGTCCATACAATTCCAGTGGGCTTGCCTCTAAGGAGAGGGAAGCAGCGGTATGACTACAATTTTTGATAACGGTTTTGGGTAGAGGCCATTCGGTGACAGCTTGCACTTTGGTTTTGTCCATGGCCACCCCCTTAGAGCTAATGTGATATCCCAGAAACTTGACCTGATCACAATGGAACTCACACTTTTCTGCCTCAACGTACAGTTTTTTTCAGTAGACGACTAAGTACTGTGTGAACTTACCTGCTGAATAGGTACGTGAATAAATGAGGATATCATTGATGTAGGCCACCACATAGACATTGATGAGATCTCTAAAGATATCGTTAAAAAAAGATTGAAAACCTGCAGAAGCATTAGAAAGTCTATAAGGAATTACTTGGTATTTGTAGTGCCCCTGATAGGAAATAAGGCAGTCTTCCTTTCATCCCCCTCTCTAATCCGGATCAGGTTGTAGGCGCTGCGGAGATCCAACTTGGTAAAAAAACTTGCTTCACGCAACTGCTCTAGTGCAGCTGGCACTAAGGGAAGGGGATAGCGATATTTTACAGTGACGGCATGAAGGCCACAGTAGACGATGCAGGAATGTAGGCTGCCATCTTTCTTCTTGACAAAGAACAGGGGGGGGTGGATAAAACCTAAAATAAAACCTAAAGCTTTATCAATATAGGCCTCTATGGCATGAGTCCCTGTTATAATGGGTATACACTATTTCGAGGAGGAATCACATTGGTCAGGAGGTTAATGGCACAGTCCCCTGAGGTAATCCTGAACAACTCTAGGAGATCATGGTACTCTGCCGGAATGGTCTCAGACACCTGGTCGTTCAGAAACAGGTAGAAAAATGGCGAGGCAGGGATCAGACTGTGAAGGAGGCAGACAATTTTTCTGACAATAATCAGACCAGAGAGTAATATCCTTCTCGATCCAGGAGATCGTGGGGTTGTGAGTCTGTAGCCATGGGAAACCGAGAATAAAAGGTGTTTTGGGGGTGGATATGATGTAAAAATGAAATCAGTTCTTGGTGTTGAGATCCTACCCTGAACTTAATAGGGGCTGTGCAATGTCTAATACCACTGCCGATCGCACATCCACAGCTGAAATCTAAAGTGGAGGAGTGCAGGGTACAGTTGAAGTTTGAGTCTTTTTGCCACTTGACTGTTGATAAGTTTTAATGCTAAACCTGAGTCCACTCGCTCTAGAACAAACTAGGAACCGAGTCAGTTCAAATATATGCAGACACCGTGAACGATGTGGTGGCGAAAATGATGCGGATAGAGTGACTCACTTTATTATGACGACAGGATGCCTCCACAGAACAATTTGCACTGAAAAGTATTAGGACCTCCGCAGTAAAGACACAGCCGTTTCTATACCCAAAGCTGGCACTCGTGTGGGGAGAGTTTGGTGAATCCCACCTACATGTGTTCAGATCTTCCAAACTGGCAGTCATCGAGGTGCCCAGGGTAGAAGTGGTGTCCCCGGAGTAACTGGTGGGCTGTTGCAGAGTAGATTGTCCAGATGAACTGCCATAGCGACATATTGCAAAAAGGTTCCAGCGTCTTTGCAACAGGTAAGTTCAGCCTGCAAATATGCATTTAACCTGGCCTTGAATACAGATTTGAGGGTCACCTCATTACACCTGCTCTGAGCTTACTTGGTTTTTCAGCTTGAGTATTCAGCAGCTGATAGTTCACCTTGGCGCAAACGAAGAAGCTGTTTCAAAATATCCAGGCCCCCCACTGGATATTCGAACACCTCTCGAAGTTGTGACAAGAAGTCTACGAACCAGAAAATTTGAGTATCAGAGTCCCATACAGCGGAGGATGCCCAATCCGGATTGCTTGCAGAGCTTGAGCGTAGTACTCCACCGTGGCTTGTAAACGTGGTACTACGGTTAGTGTCGCATGGCAGAACAATACTTCGCAATTTGCGTGTTAGATTGTCCAGCTTAAGAAGCTAATCAAACCAGAAGTGCTACAGGAAGTGGTAGGCGAAGTGTAGTATTTGGGTGATGGCGCCCTCTGGTGGTGGGCGGGCAAACCTATAAAACACCAGACTAGTTTCGACGTACAGTAACACTGGCTTACCAAATGCTGGCTTATAATATATCATATATTTTAAACTGCATCTTTAATGTTTTTGTTATTTGATAAATACTAATTTCTTAACTGCTCCAGATGATGTACGTGGTGCAGTTGTAGTGTAGAGGCTAAAATTGTGTTAACAGGGTTTCTTGATTGATTGTTTCTATAATTGCAACATAATAGTGGTGGTATTAAGTCAAGTTAAGTCACCTTTATTTTATATAGCGCTTTTAACAATTGAGATTGTTGTTTAAAGCAGCTTTACAGAATCCACATCAAAAAAAGAAATTTAACACAAACAAAAAAAAACAAAAATTAAACACTCACTTAAAACACTTTTTAATTAATATCTATCAATTAGGAGTCCCCAACTAAGCAAGCCAGACCCCATACTGCAGTAAAGTTTTTTGTGGTCTTGATAGGATGGTCATCTAGAAGAAAAAATTATTACTATAAAACTGCCTTATTGTCTCCAAGTGCTGATCCACCAACTGGGTTGGTGGCAACTGTGAGCTGGGAATAACAAAGAAACGTTTGTAGATGTGTAGATGCCACTTTAATATACAAATATATTGTGTGTTTTTGGTGGTGTTCCTGTTTCCAGTTGACCTGAATATTGCAGCCTATCAATCCTTTAACAGATTTAAATAATGAAAATGTGTTTATTATGTGTAGGCCCAGTGAAAGAGATTTAGTTTTAAACTGACAGAGTGTGTCTGCCTCCCGAACAGTGCAGGGTAAATTATTTCAAAGTTTGGGCGCTAGATAGCAAAAGGATCGGCCGTCTGCAGTTTATTTTGTTATTCTAGGTATTATCAAAGGTTTTGAGAGTTTCAGATTTTTGAGAGCGCAGAGGACAGCTGAGTGTCATCAGCCTGGTGGCCTGTATACAGTAGCCAGTACAAACAGGGATTTTATTTCTAACATCTATTTCTCCGGATTTTGTTATATTAAAGCACCATTACTTTAAATAAGTTATATCTGAAACCTAAATACGAAAAATATTATTATAGATTAACACAACACCTCCACCTTTAACTTTTGGACGTGGCTCATAATTATAACAGTAATTTTGGGGTGTGGACTTATTTAAAATAATGTAATCATCAGGTTTTAGCCAGGTTTCTGTTAAACAGAGCACATCTAAATTATGAGTGATCATATCATTTATAAAAAGCTCCTTTTGCAGAAAGAAACCCGATATTTAATAAACCCACCTTTATTATTTGTTTCTCTGTATTGGATTTTTTATTGCGAATGAACTAAATTGTTTCTATTAAGCTGGTTTAGACGTTTATTGTATTTTCTATTTCAGGAAACAGACACAGTTTCTATAGTGTGATATCTTTGTGAGGTGAGACGGCTAGTAGACGTTGGGTTTAGCCAGTCTGTCTGCTTCCTGACTAAATTCCAACTCTAAGACTATATGCCAAATTTCTAGAAAGAAGAGCGGCCTCACCCCAGGAAGGTTGAAAACCATCTCCTTTTATCAGGTCAGGTCCGCCCCAAAAACTCGTCCAATTGTCTTTGAAAACTTATTTTGCAGGCACCATTTAGACATCCAGCTATTGAGTGATGACAATTTGCTATGTATTTCATCACCACAGTAAGCAGGGAGGAGTTATCTCCGACTGGCGAAGTCGAACATTATTCACGGCGGCATGAATAACAATTTTACTGAATTTATGTTTATCATTAGCCAGCATTTTCCAAAATGCCAGGCGCTCAGGCTCCCGGTAACTGGTAGCTGGAGTCTTTATTTTTATGTACAATAGAATCGTCAATAACTAGAGCCCTTCGATCATCTTTATCAGTGGGAGCATCCCTGAGTGGGGAAAACCTTTTGGTCAGAACTGAAGAGCAGTGTTTTGACCAGCAACTATGCTACCTCACAGTCATCCAGTTGCCCTGCTGCACGGGCTCTAGAACCGGAACCGAATCATGTATAGGATTCCCTGAGCTAGTTGCATCTACAGCCCTTACATCCTTACTATCCTCAGTTGAAGTTTGGATGCATGTCTCTAGTTCTAAAACTTCTTTGTCAGCCTGACTATTTCCCTGCATTTATCACATATGAAGCCCTCACCGCCAACAGAGAGAGATAAACTGAACATATGGCAAGTGGTGCAAACAACAATAGCAGGAAAGGAAACCATTTCTTACCGTATTATGAATGATTCTGAAGTATTGCTGCTGTTTGATGCACTCGGGAAAAAAGACGTAGGCATAGAAACGCGACTAGAAACGCAAATAACAAGCCTGCTAATAAATACTAATGGGATACACACACATGATTTTAAATTAATGCCTGGTAGGTTTTGAAAAAATATGGTGGGATTAATGTTATGATTTGTTAATATAATCAACAGAGAGTAAAAATAGTATAAGGATTTAACACAAATGCGATATCATGAATCTTGTTAGTCCCCACTGAAGGCTCAGGTACCAAATGCACCGCCTCTGAAAGAATCTGTGCAGAAGTTAATACTTTGTGTTCAATCACGGCTCCTTGCACATGCATGACTTTGAGTTCTCACTTAATTTTAATTGAGTTTATTTTTGTATGTGTAAAAGGTAATGTAATGATACAATATAAATATTTATACAGAAAAAAAGCATTGAAATAAGACATGAATCTGTTATTCACTGTCATTCTTTACCTTGGCGAAAGAACAAGATTTTTTACCAAATACACTTTTAAAAATACCTGTGTTAAGATTGTCCTGTGTATGGTAATAAGTAACTTTCGTTTGTTTGGTTAAATAAACCTGTTTAAATGTATTTAAATTGTGTGATTTCTAAAAGATATAGCATTAATGATTAATCTTTATTTATAGAATGTTAATTAGCAATGCTTACATAATGATAGGATGTAATTTTAATAATAAAACCAAGTAAGTAAAAAATCTTACAAAATTAAAGTAAAATCTACTATGTAGTAATTTGTAAGATTCACTTAATTCTTTGATAAAAGCAAGGTTCTCGTTGCTAAAAAAAATTCATCAACTTTACTTGATTTCTTTAAATAAATTTTTATTTATTTATTTTATTTATTTTATTAATTATTACAAAATTCAACAGGTTAATTGCTTGTTAATTTTTGGAAACATAATGGGTCTTCTTTAAGTGAACTAAATTTGTTTAAACAAATAACAATTTGAATTATTTTTATAATAAATAAAAATAAGCTTATTATGCAATTATATTAAGAGGGATGGTGATTAATAAATTTCCACAAAACAATAACATTATTGTTTGTTTATATAACATTGTTCTAGGTCTGTTTATATTTATCACAATGTGAAAGATTATACAAGTGTCTGATTTTTATATATATGTAAATACTGTACATTATCGGACATTTAGGGAGGCTCTTTTTCTGCATTCTGTGCTTTTACAGACATGTATTTAGTTTCTTAAAGCGCAGCTGGTTTAACCGCAGTCGGACTGTTCAGCTGGTCAATGATGAATTTGAGTACTTCAATAATAAAGCCCGTTCTTATAACGTACTCGTGTTTTTAATCAATCGTCTCCATATTTACATTGTTACAAATGTCATTCCCTAAACATAGCATCTCAAGGCCACAACTTAACATCGCGTGGTTCCGACATAAGGATGTTGTTAACTTGACAAAATAATCTCATAGCCACGACATAATATCATGTTTCCTTAAATTAATATCTTGTGCCCACGACATATTAAGTTTTCCCAGTCACCGTAGAATATTCCAAACGTGATACTAGAATTAGCTAGATAATAATAATTAGTCAGAAAATTATTAGCACGGTTGGCCACGGTCTTGTGGATAGTTTTAATTCATTCCAAAAGTGATCAAGGGAAATTCTCTTACACCAACCGTATCAAACAATATCATTATGTAAATTTGAACACAGTGAAATTGACTATACCACATAGTTTTACTGATGAATATAAGATATGCCATGTGTAAATGCATATGTGCCTGTGTGTGTGTGTTTGTCTTTGTACCATGTTTTTGCTAAAAAAATAATTTGCAATATATTACTTTTGTTATCTTTGTCAGAAAGGTACTACATAGAAATCTAAAATGTTTTATCCTGATTTATTAATAAAAAAGAGCGAGAGAGAGAGAGAGAAAAAAAAGCAACTTACTCCAAGGCAAAACCAAACTTATCAATCACTCTTGCTTCAGCGGCAAAGATTTTGCTGTATTCCCGAACTGTGTTATGGATTTTACAATCCTAAGGTAACAAAAGCAAATTAATATTCCTCACTTGTTTTGAGTAGTCAAACAAAATTAAGACTTAAAAAAATGTTACAGCTGCATTAATTTGTAAACAATGTGCAACGAATTCCTAATAATTAATTTTATTATACAGTCAAGCCTGAAATTATTCATACCCCTGGCAAATTCTGACTTAAAGTTACTTTTATTCAACCAGCAAGTTTTTTTTTGACCGGAAATGACACAGGCTTCTCCCAAAAGATAATAAGACGATGTACAAGAGGCATCATTGTTGAAAAAAATTATATTATATGTATTTCTCAGCTTTTATTTAAATTTGAACAAAAAGTGGCATGTCCAAAATTATTCATACCCTTTGCAAACTGTCACAGTCTATGGGAAAATCTAAAGTTCTATACCATTGCAAATAGTCCAAGCTGTTCTAAAGCATCCTAATTACCCTGATTCATTGGGAGCTGTTTTAATCAACCCAACAGGTGAAAAACAGAAGCTCTCTAATGTTGGTTTGTGGACAGTAATAGCTAAGACAAAGGAACTCACCGAGGACCTGCGGCTGCCCATTGTGGCTGCTCACAAGTCAGAAAAGGGCTATAAGACCATATATAAATGTTTTGAAGTTCCAGTTGCCACAGTGCAAAGTATTATTAAAAAATACAAGATGTTCTGCACTGTGAAAATTCTCAGAGGATGTGGTCGGAAGCCAAACGTGACACCTGTGCTGGCCAGGAGGATAATGAGAGAGTTAAAAAAGAATCCAAGGATCACCACCAAGGCCATCCTGATGAATCTGAGCTCTGTTGGTGGCAACATCTCGAAGCAGACAGTCCAATGGACACTGCACACCGCTGGGTTTCACGGACGCAGACCAAGGAGGACACCACTTCTCCAGATAAGGCACACAAAAGCCCGCTTGGCCTTTGCAAATGCTCATCTGACAAAGAAGAAGACTTCTGGTCTTCTGTTTTACGGTCAGATGAAACAAAAATTTAATTGTTTGGCCACAATGATGTAGCCTTCATTTGGCATAAAAAAAGGCCTTTAACCCTAAAAACACCATCCTCACTGTTAAACAAGCCTAATGTTTTGGAGGTGTTTTTCAGCCAGTGGACCAGGGAACCTAATCACAGTAAATGGCACCATGAAAAAGGAGCAATACATCAACATCAGAAACTTGGCCTTGGGCACCAGTGGACATTTTAGCACAATAACAACCCAAAACACACAGAAAAAGTGGTGAAGAAATGGTTAGCAGACAAAAACATTAACATTAACATTCCTGACTTAAATTCAATTGAGAATCTGTGAAGGGAGCTAAAGATCAGGGTGATGGCAAGGAGATCCTCCAACCTGAAAGAGTTGGAGCTCATCGCTAAAGATGAATGGGCAAAAATACCAGTGGAGACATGAAAAAAGCTGGTCAGCAATTATAGGTAGTGTTTGATTGCTGTAATAGGCAATAAAGGCTTTTCTATTGATTATTGAGAAGGGTATAAATAATTTTGGACATGCCACTTTTTGTTCAAATGTAAACAAATAATAGAAATATTTCTTTCCACAATGATGCCTCTTGTACATCTTTTGGGAGAAGCCTGTGTCATTCCCTTGCTGGTTGAATAAAAGTAACTTTAAACTTTAAATAATTTCGGGCTTGACTGTATATGAAGACCATTTTCCTACTTTTCATGTTTAAGTGCTATTTAATATTAGTTAATAATTTAATAAATAAAAAATTAAAGTTAATTTAAAGTTTACACACCTGTTTGGTGATCTCTAAATTTATCTCAGCCAAGCAGTTTTCTTCGTTAGCTCCATATGCAATTTGATTTTTGACTTTGACAATGCAGGTGCTTCCTGAATCAAAGATAGGATTCAGACCATAGATGACCTTGGCTCTGGTGATTTTGTGTGAATATCCTTTCCCAATTTGCAGCTCTTCTGTCATTATGCGACCAAAAAACTTTTTACCCCAGTAACTGGGGTCCACTAGGCCTTTGTTGAACAGCAACGGCGTCATTTCAATCTCCTCCCACACTGAAAAGAATCCACAACAAGTCCTTTAAAGGTTCCACACATCTGAAACCATAAATGATCAAATAAAATGTCATCTTAAAGATACCTCTACCTTCTAAGTCATCTCGCAAGAGAAACCCAGCCAGTACTGTATAAGGAATAAGAACAAATACAATTTATGCTTTATATTGTTTTATATTTCACTAATAAACTAAATATTAAAAGCAAATTTACTGTCTGGGCTGAGTAGGTAGTCAGTTGCATCAGTCCCATAATCATTCTTGATTGTGCAACCATACACTCCACAGTCTTTGCTGGATGCCTGCACAATGGCCAGTGCCACTTGACTTTCGTCTCCTGCACTAAGAAAGGTATATTATTGTGTCATATAAAACTGTTAAGAAAGACTTATTGTGTTTTCTCCTTTCATCTGCAATATCTGGTCTAAATAAAAGGAATAAAATACAGTAATATAGCGTAAAGAGAAACATTTACCTTCTTTTTATTTCTGCAATCTCTACATCATCTTTGAACCACTTGACTGTGGAGTCACAGAGTACATTAAAGAATTGACACCACAGCTTCAAGTGACCCAAAGCATCTGAAAAAGGTTCTCCCCTGATCTTGCGGATTACTTGAGGGGCTAAATAAAAAAGATTAAGTTAACATAAAGTTAATAATAAAGCAGCTTGTCTGGAATGTTGAATTTGGGTTTTTTTTTTACCTTTGTAGGGGTCTAACTTTTCATTTTCTGCTAGTTTGCTCTCTGTGCTTGACATGCCAGTCTCTTCTTGAGATACCTCCTTAGATTTTTGCACCTCCACCATGGTCTTACAGCGACCTAACAAAGGAGAACGTTTTTCCATGTGATGTGCTTGTTGTCCACTCTGAAGCTGCAAAAATGCAGCTCTACGAATTTGACTGGGTGACATGTATTGGCTGTCTCTTTTGCTTTGGACGTCTGAGCCTTCATCTTCAGATTTCGTTTTGGCAAGGTAGATTTTTCTGCGAGCCCCAGATGCCAGCTCCTCTGGGGTAGCAGAGGGGATAAGAGTCAGGCTGTCACGTCGTTTCATCTTGGGGCTGTTGTCACAGGATAGAGTGGATGTAGGTGTGCTGCCTCCACTATTTTCTCCTTTCTTTTCATTTCCATCCCCTAACAGAGTGACAGTCGAACTCTGACTTTCCAGATATTGGTTATTCTTTGCCATAAGCTTTCGCAACTGGCTGGACTTAGTGGGGGAAGTGTTGGTCCAACAGGGGTTGTTAGCCCAAGTTTTTCCATAGCAGGTTTATTTTGCAACCTGTTAGCATCATGCCCCACTATTAATTCGTTGTCTGGACAGACCTCAGTGTCACAGGCAGTGATATTTTTAAATGATTTTGATAATGCTGAGGAGACATCAGAGTTCAGTTGAGTGTCTAAGTTTTTTATTTCAGTTGCTTTATTTTTTAAGGCAGCTTTTTCAACAACTTGTTTTGTGTTATGACATGCTTCACTCTCAAAATTATCTATTATCTCTCTAAGTATGATAGTCAAAGACTCTGGTTCTATTTTATTTTTTATACTGTTCACTGTGCTTTCTTCATGTGTGGTGGGGATTAATGAAGATGAATAGTTAGCTAAATTGTTTTGGTGAACTGTATCTTGAATGACATGTAATTCATATTTTTTCTCTTGGTCTTGAAAAGGTGTAATTTCATCAGCACATGCTACACTGATTATAGGGATACTATTGCTGTCATTTCTTCTACTACAGTTATCACTGACTTTGAATAATTGTTCATAATAACCAGTTTGAGCCTCTAAATTTGTGATAACTTTAATGTTTCTCTGGTCTGTTGTTAACCAGTTAGCATCCTTTTCATGTTGACGAGGTGTTACATCTACAGGCTCATCTACTAACTCTATGCTATCTTTGGTATCTATAACAATACCCATTGAATTCTTAATCTCATGATCTATGGGGTGGCTAACTGTTTTATGTTCTGCTAACAAAACATCTATTTTAGGGACACTAAATGTGTCCTCTTGCTTGACATTTTCTGGTATTGTGCTCTTGATTTCTGGGGTAAATGGTGCAGCTCTCATCTTTGTCACATTTTTGATAACAGTTTCTCGTGTGTCAGGGAGAATTATGATAGGAGAAACCACAGTTTGGTCCCTAGACTCAGCCATGTGCCCTTCTGCTTGTCCTTTTTTGTATTTCTTTTTTTTTTCTACTCCTAGGTGGGTCTCTAATATACTCATTTCTGGTTGCTTTTTAGATTCAGGAATTCCTGTATCATGCTTAGAGATAATAGCTGTGATTTCTTTGCTATCAATTCTCTGCTTAGTTTTGTTTGCTATTTTTTTGTTTATATTATGTTCTTGCTTTATTCCGATATCATTATTTGCTTTAATATTATTATCTCTGTGTGCAGTGCTACATGTTGTTTCCAACTTATTTGTATCATATCCAACAGTATTTGCTTCAATCCCATGCACATTTTTCATAAAATTATTAGCAACTAAATTTCTATTTTCTGTGATGCTACTCTCCATTACATACAATTCTATGTGACTCATGTCATGCTCTTGGCCTGATTTATCTGCAGGAATTGCATTGTTTTGTTCCTTATCATATATAGAAATTGTTGGTTTTTCTATAATATCAGCAGTGTCTTTGTCTGTGTATTTTGTTGATTTTGTTATTTCTACATCGATGTTGTCTTGTATTCTTTCAACCACTGTATTACTGTCCTTGTGCAAACAGTTGTTGGGCACCAGAAGAGTTGCTTTGTCAACTTGGTTTGTCCTGCTTGGCTGAAGCTTAAAGGCTGTTGACAATGATGTGATGTCTGCATCATCTTGTTGCTTGACAGCTTGCGTTTCCTCACCACCTTGCATCATTTGCTCAGTGTCAGCAGTGCATTCTTTCCCAGTAGTCTCATGTGCACCATTGTTGGGCTTTAAATGGTCATCTGAATCCTTGAGGCATAAAGACAAAGTAAAACATATTTTAAAGCCCAAGAAGAAGATAATACAGACAGCCAAATGTTTTAAAGCAGAACTGTATTGTGGACCACAACTAAACTACAGATTATAGAATATTTTTTTTAGTCTACTAGAATCAGTACATCGATCGTTTAGTAAAATAAATAGCATTAACAAAGAACAGACAGACAAATAGTCATAAAAAACCTAGTTTTTAGAGATCATGTCATTAATCAAAATGACTAGTTGTTCATTTTAATGTAGGTTTATTCTAACAGTGACATTTTTTTTTTTTAAATGTGACAAATTGCTGTGCCGTTTTTTTAATGAGTGAAATAAGTATTTGACCCCTCGCAAAACAAAACTAAGTACTTGGCGGCAAAACCCCTCGTTGGCAAACACAGAGATCAGATATCTCTTGTAGTTGGCCACCAGGTTTGTACACATCACAAGAAGAATTTTGGCCCTTTTTTAGGTTTTAAGGTTTTTAGGCTGACATTTTGCAACCCGAACCTTCAGCATCCTCTAAGGTTTTCTATAGGATTAAGGTCTGGAAACTGGTTAGGCCAGTCCAGGACCTCAATGTTCTTTTTCTTGATCCACACCTTAGTGGGATAGAAAATGTGTCGAAGCAGTTTTCCAGACTCAAATCAAATAAGACAGTATTAAACACACACTAAAAAACACTCCGTTCAGTTTAACTATTATCTGTTAATTAAGAGACCCCAACTAAGCAAGCCAGAGGCGACAGCGGCAAGGGAAAAAACTCCAATGGTTAAAAAAATGGAGAAAAAAAAAACGGTGGAGAAACCAGGCTTAGCCAGTTCTCCAGCAGGTTATTCCATGCTGCAGCGATCTGGTGGAGACAGTAACCTTAGGATAGGAAAGAAACAGACGTATTAGCATAGCTGCCGTTCTACTTACAAGATACAAATACATTGTGTGTTATTGGTGGTATTCTCGGTTCTATTTGAAAGAAGGATCTTCTCACCCAAGATTTAAAGGTACATGGCTCCGTCAATTGTCCTTTTGATGTCGTCACCTTTATTTATATAGTACTTTTTAACAATAGAAAATGTGTCGAAGCAGTTTTCCAGACTCGAATCAAATAAGACAGTATTAAACACATACTAAAAAACACTCTGTTCAGTTTAACTATTATCTGTAAATTAAGAGACCCCAACTAAGCAAGCCAGAGGCGACAGCGGCAAGGGAAAAAACTCCAATGGTGACAAAATGGAGAAAAAAAACGGTGGAGAAACCAGGCTTAGCCAGTTCTCCAGCAGGTTATTCCATGCTGCAGCGATCTGGTGGCGACAGTAAGCTTAGGATAGGAAAGAAACCGACGTATTAGCGTAGCTGCCATTCTACTTACAATATACAAATACATTGTGTGTTATTGGTGAAAAAAAAAAGAACCAGGGGCAGGTGCGGGTGGAGTAGACCACCGCAGCCCGAAGGCTTTGGCTCCCCGGGCCAGTACGGCTGCCATCTTGGCGTCGTGGAACCTGGAAGCCAGAATTCTTGCTGACTGATAGGGGGTCAAATATTTATTTCACATATTAAAATGTAAATCAATTCATAAGTTTTTTGAAATGCATCTTTCTTGATAATTTAGTTGTTTCTGTCTCTTATTGGTGTGCTTTTCTGCTGAAGATGATGCCTCTTTTAAATATTTTAGAATAAATCTACCATTAAAATTATAGAGATAGGACATATTACACAGGTAGAACAGAGATAAAACAGGTAGAGAGAGGGGGAGAGAGAGGGAGAGAGAGAGAGAGGGTGGTAGGACCGGAAATGACTTGAGACTGAATCAAATATAGATAACCTAAGCACAACAGCATACATGTCTTTATCCACTACACCCTGGCAGTAAAAGAAACAAAAGGGGTTTAATTTTCAAAAATTGTGCAAAGATCTGATGTTTAGCCAAATATTTAATAATACAGCCTAACATTTTATGAAGCGATTTGAAACAATGCTTATCTTAATTGAGGTGAAATTAATTAAACAGCAACATGATTTGTTGTGCATGGCCAACAACAAAAGAAAGAGACTTCTATAATAACCACAAGGCATATTAAATTGGTATAAAATAATCAGATTTTTCGGTGCATCGTTAAAGTCAAACCGGCTGCAATTGGCCAATCGTATAATAGAAGGAAAATTGTTAAACAACTTTGATAAAAACTCATTCTAAAAAAATGTATAAGCAATTTATTTATAATATGAATTTATTAGAATTATGGTATGTACAATGCTAAATAAAAGCGCAAGCCTGTTTGTCGAGGATAAGGAGGCCTTCTGGTTTTATATATAAACTGCTTCCTGTTCCTAAAAAGTTTATAGAAAATTTGCCCTGAAATAGTTTACCTGTGTAATTTACAGCCTTATTGTGTGTCTGAAATAGCTTACTCTTTTAGCAGCTTTAATAAGGAATTACTTGAATTTTTTATTGTTCAAAAATACAAATCACATTTGTAATGTTGTTATTGTCATGCAACTTATCAGGTCTATTAAGAGGAGTAATATGGGAAAGTGGTAGCACAGTGGTTAAGGTTCTGGACTGCTAATAGGAAGATTAGGGCTGTCAATCAAGTTGCCACTGTTGGGCCCCTGAGCAAGGCTCTTAGCCCCCAATTGCTCAGTTGTATTAAAGAAATAAATGTAAGTTGCTCTGGAAAAGGGCATCTGCCAAAAGTCTTAAATGTAAATGAGTAAAGCATTCTAGGCTTTGATCTGTTATTATAGTAGTATTGTCTACTGGGTTATCCACCAAATGGTTTGCCCTATAAATATATTTCAGAATTTGGTATGCCTGTCACATCATGGTTTGAATTTTTGACTGTTCTGCTAGCATGGTTACAAGATTTAAGCTTGATGTTATCTAATGAGTGGATGATTTTGCTACATTTTGAGTTTATATGACTATTACGCTACATACCCATCTAACGGAATTATCCATCAATCAGGTAGCCAGAAGTGCTACATTGGCTTCAAACTGCAGCTGAGTAACAAGATAAGTTCCTTGGCTCCCATCAATGATAACTCCAATAGAATAAACAAGCGCTCTGATCTTTCTTGAACACTTAGGATACACTGATGTCCGCATTCATGACCTTAAAATCAAGCCCTTTTTTCTGGGTCTTTGACCACTCAGGCCATGGCTTTTGAAACTTATCTTTCTGCCTTACCAGCATACGATGGTTAAACTGGTATCGCTAAATCTTTCTATCCCACTGTTGTCTGGTCACTGAACTTAGCTCCAGTGTTTTCCATTTAACAATGTAAAGTGGCCTTTACACTGTACATTACATTACATTACATTGTATGGCCTACAGAGAAAAAGGTACACCCCAAGAAGCATTATTCACATTGATTTACCAAGGTATTATCCACTCTGGAGCCAACACACAAGGGATCTGACCCTTAATGCCAGCTCACCTCAAGATCTCTTCAGTTTTTCTGCAAAACTCACTCACTATCAAAGCCACCACAAATGCTATTTTTTTTTGTTTACACCATTATTGAAGTCTCTTCTTCTTTGTTAAAAATAAGGATACATCACCTTTTTAAGAATAATACAATAACCAAATGTTTGTAAAAGAGAAAAGATGCAGGGTATTTAACCAAAAGTAATAATTTCTTGTTCAATGAAAAAAATAATGTCTGTTTGTTTTATCTGTCATTGTCTATATTTTATATGGCTATATATCTTAAAAAGTATGGCATAATTAATATGTTTAAAATCAAAATTCTGGTAGTCACTCTAGCTAATTGAATTTTCTGTTGCAGAGCGACTTGGTTCCCCCATTAAAAAAGGAAAAATGTGATTTGATCTGGAAAAACCTTTTTGAAATCTTTCTATTACAGGGATTGATACTGAATAAAAGCTCATTTTAAGCCGTTTCCTAATGTCTTTTTATTATGTTGTCTGTAACAACAAATTGCTATAATTTTCCGGAACAGGATTTGGTTTAAAAGGGACAATCACTTCACTGTAGTTAATGATTTATTTAACTTATTTTACATGTTGTAAAAGATACAAAATGGTCACTTAAGGCCTAAGACACATTTTCAATGATGGGATTATATAAATTAGGCATATAAAATCATCACCAGATACAAAACACAGTCCTTAGCTGTAAAAATGGTGCTGGGCACACTTAAAGAATGATAGCTCTGCATCACTATACAAGAGACTAGCTAACATTACATCGCCTTACCTTACCTAGCTGAAGTTAAATTTTTATGAAGGGCATAGTCTAGCTTGTAGCCAGTGTTGGGAAACCTACTTGGAAAATGTAGTGAGCTATACTATCAGTTAATCTAAATTAAATGAAGCTTCACTACACCAAATCTACTCCTCTGGAAAATGTAGCAAACTAAGCTACAGCAACGTGTCAAATGTATCTTATTAAATCTAAGATATATGTGAATACCAACAAGAATAAAATAAGGATTACATAAGGGAAACACGTGTACAGAACTAGTTTGGTACGAATATGTGTACCATTGGGCCAGGCAAGTTTATTTTTACAGCACATTCCACAGTGGTAATTAAAAGTGCTTTACAAAGGAAAAACAAAGAAATTAGAATAAAATGAAAGATTAAAACTAAATGAAAAGTTAAGAATATAAAATAACTATAGCTAGTTCACGCATAGCACAGCGTTCATTCAATGAATGCAGAACAAAATAAATAGGTTTTAAGCCTGGATTTAAAAATGGATACTAACTTAGCACATCACATCCCTTCTGGTAGCTGGTTCTGACTGCAGGCTGCATAATAGCAGATTCTCTTTGTTTAGACTGAACCCTTGGTATGTTTAACTGACTTTTTCTGAGTGAACTGATCTGCCTTATATTCAGTGGGCATATCTGACATGTATTTAGGTCCTAGGCCATTAAGTGACTTATAAACGAGTAACTTCCGGCCAGTGTAAGGGCCTAGTAATCCTGGCATCAGCATTCTCTATAGGTTGCAGATGTCTAAGGGATTTTTTTAAGAGGCCATCAGGACTGCATTACAATAGTGCAGTTTACTGGTAAATTTTTTATGTCTTTTCTGCCTTGTGTGTCTGGGTGCGATCAGTCTATCATGTTCAATGATCATCAAGAAAGCTGCTTTTTGTATATGGGCCCTGTCCATGCAACAACAGCATTCGTTGACGGGTCATGTCCCATTTGCAATGCACTTTCACTCTGCAGAATTTCACTTAGAGGAAAGCCTTGGCCTCCCTGGCTTCCCTTCTCTCAGGTCCTTCATTTAGCACACCGTTCATTTAGCACTTACCTTAGGCATTTGGCATCCTCTGAAGCAGTGTTCCTGCTAGGCCAGATGCACATGACACCGCTTCAGCACTGGCTTTACAGCCGGGTCCCAAGATGCACATGGCGTCATGGCTCACAATGGGTGTAAGTCACCACGCTGTGTCACCGAACCCTTAGTCCATAGGGGGACATTGCGTCATTCAGGCTAGAACCCCCTCTGTGAGAAGGATGTATGACCGGAAGTGGTGCATTTTTGTCAACTGGTGTGCCTCCTGTGGGGAGGATCCAAAGAGATGTGGCATCGGGTCAGTGCTCTCCTTCTTTCAAGTTGGGCTTAGTAGGCACTTTTTTCACTTCCACTATGAAGGTGTACGTGGTTGCCATTTTGGCGTACCACTAAATTTTAGAGGGCAGATCTTTGGGAAGCATGATCTGGTTATGTTCCTCAAAGGCTGCAGGAGGCTATGCCCTCCGGCACCAGGCCTTATCCCCTTCTGGAATCTCTCTGTGGTCTTACAGAACTTACAGCAAGACCCGTTTCAGCCCTTGTGCCAATTTGGTCTGAGACAGGTTTCGTTGTTTGACCCCAGACCACCTTTCCATCAGCAGCATAGTCTCTCCCCAGCTGGCCCAGCAGAGGGACCAGCCAGGGGAGACCAGGGCTAGGTGGTTCCCTTCATGAAAACCCTCGCTAGGTTGTGCTCCACATGTAGTGGCTCCTCATACGGCTCTAGGTGTGTAATCTCTACTCTGGAAGAGGCTTCCAGTGCTGTGTACCCCCTATTCCTACAGGTGTACTACAACCATGTCCCTGGGTATGGCTGTCTCCACTTGTGCGAAACCCATTCACGTAGCCTACCCTATGTTGTACTGCCTCTTGTCTGTCCTTAGGTAAGTCTTCATATACTACCCCCCAGCTGGCAGCATGTGATCTCCGTAGGGCCCTTCAGGTATTTCAGGCTTCCAAATGTGACCCCTAGTGTCGTCACTTGACACAACGTCTCCCTTCTCTCCATCAGGGATTCTGCTCATTGTTTTGTCTTAAGGAGTTGAATGACGACTCCCCAGGTGCAGTCTGGTGTAGTGTCATGAGAGACACAACATTTCCATTCCCTCCATCAAGGAACGAGTGTTACCATATGTAACCGAAATGGTCCCATCTGTCATTCACTCTGACGTTTCATTGAGTGATGACACTAGAGGTCCATATACTACACACCACTCTGCTGGACTGTGTCAGGGATCTACTGAAGGTAATTGCAGACAAAAACCAGCATTTCGAAGAGTAGCAATACTCAACCTCGTGACGTACCAGCTTATCTCCTCCCACAAAGAGAAGGATATAGCATAGACGAAGATCCTCAGCAGCAGCCTTTTCTATTATTCACCTTTTAATATCTCACTGGGAGTTCTGATGCTCTGTGATGGACTGCACACTAAGAGATACAGCCATACCCTGGGACTATGGAGATGGGGGGGAACACTGCACTGAAAGCCTCTTCCACAGTGGAGATTACACACATGGGGATGAGGAGCCACTAAATGTGAAGCACAACCTAGCAAAGGTTCCCATCGAGAAAAGCATCCGGCCATGGTCTCCCATCCAAAATGGTACAACCCTACACCAAAGGGGAGGAATGCTGTGGGCAAGCTTTACGCCCACCTTTTCTTTGAGTCAAGGGCACCACACAAGACTCTAGAGGACACGGGTTCTATTTGCAGAAAACATAGCAAAAGTATTAGGAGTAGCCCAACCTGCAGCTCTACCTATGTCTGCTAGTTAGGCCCCGTTCGCTAGGGCTAATGCAGCTCCCTTCCCCTGGTGAAGTGAGCTCTCTCCCCTAGGGGGCGGGTTAAACCACTGATCTGGTAGGCCTCGCAGATTGTTTCCACTATTTAGTGGGAGATCCTCTGTATGGGAATGGCTTACCTCTTCGGCTGTCCTCTGTAGCAGACGAAGAGCTAATACAGCCCATACAGGACACAACAATGGCAGGTCAGGATTCCCCTGCTGAGGGGGAATAGCTTGGTCATCAATAGCTAAAGTCATCACCTGATCCCTGAAGGCACATATTCTAGCCTTGAGTCTCGAGACAATGTAAGAGTCTGCTGGGCCAAATCCTAGGCATGCTCTGTCGACAGAGAGAGCTTAAAGGTCCCCCACCTTCTTGATCAAGGTGAGTGCAGTTAGGCGGGCCGTCTTCAAGGGTTCGAATGGGTCTCCCTGTAAGTCCACAGAGAGAACCCAAGGGAGGACATGTCAAGGTCTCAAGAATGCCCCTGGGCAAAGTACCTTGATTGGGATCACTGTGGCTGAAAGATGCAGTGTCACAGGTCAAATGCCCTTGCCAGTGCAGAACTTTCCCATGGGGCCCACAGCTGGCACCACTGAGTGGGGCAAGTGGCTGGGTCCTGGTGGCTGGACCGGGGTAACATGGTGGCCCCCCAGGTGGTGGCAGTCTGCGTATAGGCATCCACAATGATATCCTGTTCCACCTGAAGGACGTCCTCATACCCCCTTGCTGGTTCCTTCTAGAGGGAGGTGAGAACAGAGGATAGTACAATAGTGCAGTTTACTGGTAAATTTTTTATGTCTTTTCTGCCTTGTGTGTCTGGGTGCGATCAGTCTATCATGTTCAATGATCATCAAGAAAGCTGCTTTTTGTATATGGGCCCTGTCCATGCAACAACAGCATTCGTTGACGGGTCATGTCCCATTTGCAATGCACTTTCACTCTGCAGAATTTCACTTAGAGGAAAGCCTTGGCCTCCCTGGCTTCCCTTCTCTCAGGTCCTTCATTTAGCACACACCGTTCATTTAGCACTTACCTTAGGCATTTGGCATCCTCTGAAGCAGTGTTCCTGCTAGGCCAGATGCACATGACACCGCTTCAGCAGCACTGGCTTTACAGCCGGGTCCCGAGATGCGTCACGGCTCACAATGGGTGTAAGTCACCACGCTGTGTCACCGAACCCTTAGTCCATAGGGGGACATTGCGTCATTCAGGCTAGAACCCCCTCTGTGAGAAGGATGTATGACCGGAAGTGGTGCATTTTTGTCAACTGGTGTGCCTCCTGTGGGGAGGATCCAAAGAGATGTGGCATCGGGTCAGTGCTCTCCTTCTTTCAAGTTGGGCTTAGTAGGCAACTTTTTTTTTTCACTTCCACTATGAAGGTGTACGTGGTTGCCATTTCGGCGTACCACTAAATTTCGTTGTTTGACCCCAGACCACCTTTCCATCAGCAGCATAGTCTCTCCCCCTCCCCGATCCGCCAGTCCAGCAGAGGGACCAGCCAGGGGGAGACCAGGGCTAGGTGGTTCCCTTCATGAAAACCCCTCGCTAGGTTGTGCTCCACATGTAGGCACCACAGCTGGCACCACTGAGTGGGGCGAGTGGCTGGGTCCTGGTGGCTGGAGCGGGGAGACATGGTGGCCCCCCAGGTGGTGGCAGTCTGCGTATAGGCATCCACAATGATATCCTGTTCCACACCTGAAGGATGTCCTCATACCCCCTTGCTGGTTCCTTCTAGAGGGAGGTGAGAACAGAGGAGCTGATGTATCAGGTTTACATGCTCAACTGGGGAACCCCCTTACTTTCCTCTAGGATTGATTCAGCAATGCTCCCATTCCTCCCTGCTTATCCTCAGCACCTACCGCTGCGGCATCATACCCGGAAGTAGAAATACCCGAGCGGAGGATAGCTGAGGGAAAAATAGGGGAAAAAACTGCTCAAGAAATTTTTGCTAAGGCACTGCTGCGGACCCAGGGGTCCTCTCGCGCTTCAAGTTTCAAGTAATCGTCTTCCAGACAGATAAACACACTGGGAAGTGTGTCAAGGAAGCAGGTTTAAGATTATGTACTATTTCTTTCACAACTTTATCAATTTCTTCAAAGACAGACATACTAACTCTTTTTTTTAATTGCGGTTGAATCTTTTAGCCTCCGCCTAATTTGTGTTATGTGTTAATTGCATTTCTGATATTATTGAGTTTCTCAAAAAAGAAGAAAGCAAATACATTTGCTGTCAGAGACCATTTTACTGGAAAACTGATTCAACAATAGAGAAAAAAAGTGTTGTTTATATTACTGTTTATACTGTTTGAGTAGGTCTGTCTAGCTTTGCTTAGTTCCACATTGAAAGTATGAAGGCTCCTTTTATAGATAAGATTATGTATTTCAAGTTTAGTCTTTCGCCACACCCTTTCAGCATTTCTGCATATTCTTTTCATTATTGATTTCCCTATCTGTCGTTCACTCCAACTTTGTGTCGAGTGACAGGCTCAGGCTCAGATCTGTGTGTGCCACTCACATCCAAGGTGACCTCAACTGTGCAGCAGAGTGCTTTTACAACAGAGGTCCCTCGGGGGCGAGTGGAGGCTCCACCTGCAGACAGTTCAGCTGATTTGGGATCGGTTTGGCCATTGCCAGTTGTGGTTTTCCCTTACCGAGACCCCCCTCAGCACAGACGCATTGGCACACAGCTGGCCCAAAAAGTTGCGCAAGTACGCTTTTCCCCTAGTGAGCCTCATTGCACAGGTTCTGTGCAAGGTCAGGGAGGACCAGGAGCACCTACTGCTCGTGGCGCCTTACTGGCCCAACAGGACCTGGTTCTCCGAGCTGGTCCTGTTGGCAGTGACTCCTCCTTGGCCGATTCCTCTGAGGAGGGACCTTCTCTCCCAGGGAAGGGTAACGATCTGGCACCCATGGCCAGATCTCTGGAACTTCCACGTGTGGTCTCTGGATGGGACCAGGAGGATCTAAGAGATCTATCACCCACAGTGGTAAATACCATCCTTTAGGCTAGAGCCCCCTTCACGAGGCGGCTGTACGACCTGAAGTGGCATGTGTTCATTGACTGGTGTACCCTCAGAGATGTGGCATTGGGCCAATACTCTCATTCCTTCAAGCAGGGTTCGAAGGAAACCTTTCCGCCTTCAACATTAAGGTGTATGTGGCTGATATCTCGGCTTCATGACACCTTAGAGGGCAGATTGGTGGGGAGACACAAGCTGGTGGTCAGGTTCCTT
Source organism: Bagarius yarrelli (assembly GCA_005784505.1). NCBI lineage: Eukaryota > Metazoa > Chordata > Actinopteri > Siluriformes > Sisoridae > Bagarius > Bagarius yarrelli. The sequence goes on along the minus strand of VCAZ01000196.1, from coordinate 501,216 downwards.
AAAGGCTGCAGGAGGCTGTGCCCTCATGCACCATGCTTTATTCCCTCTTGGGATCTCTCTGTTGTCCTACAGGCTTTACAGAGAGACCCATCCGAGCCTTTGCAGTCTGTGGAACTCAGAGCCCTCTCCTGGAAGACGGCTCTTCTCACTGCACTCACCTCGATTAAGAGGGTGGGGGGACCTCCAAGCAAGCCCTCTCTGTCAATGAGGCGTGTCTAGAGTTTGGTCCGGCCGCATCTCATGTTGTCTTGAAGCCTAGGCCGGGATACATGCCCAAAGTACCCACCACTCCCTTCAGGGATCAGGTGGTGACCTTGCAAGCTATTCCCCCTCAACAGGGGAATCCTGACCTGCTCTTGTTGTGTTCGGTGTGGGCCCTCCGGGTGTACTACAACCGCACTCAGAGCTTTAGACGCTCTGATCATCAGCAATTTGTCTGCCGTAGAGGATGGCAGAAGGGGGACGCTGTCTCCAAACAGAGGATCTCCCACTGGTTAGTGGAAGCAATCCTCGAGGCTTACCAGGCCAGGGGTTTACCCTTTCCCCTGGGGGTGAGAGCTCACTCCACTAGGGGGATGGCCGCCGCCCTGGCGAATGGAGCTTCACTAGCAGACATATGCAGGGCTGCAGGTTGGGGGCTATTCCCAACACATTTGCCAGGTTCTACAACCTGCGAATGGAACCCATTTTCTCTAAAGTCTTGTATGGTGCCCGGGAGAAGGGTAGGAGTAGAACCCAGCATTTCCTCCCCTCCGGGGTAGGGATATGCCTTTTTGGTCTGTGAAGGTTCCGTTGTCTGACCCCAGTTCCACCTTTTTTTCCATCCACCTTTTTTTCCATCAACAGCACACTCCACCCCCCAACCCAGGCAAGGTGGTTTCCTTCAAGGAACCCTCGCTAGGTTTTGCTCCGCATGTAGTGGCTCCTGAGGCGGCCCCATTTGTGTATCCTCCACTGTGGAAGAGGCTTCCGGTGCAGTGTTCCTTATCTCCGTAAGTAGAAACAATGTGTGTCCCTGGGCTTGGCGTCTCTCCTTGTACGGAGCCCACTCTCAGGGCCCTTTCCCTATGTTGTACTGCCTTTTTTTTTGTCAGTCCTAGGTGATTCTTCACATACTACCCCCCAGATGGCAGGATGTGATCTCCGTAGGGCCCTCCGCCCTTCGGGGGACGGGCCCGGTGTGGCAGGACTCCCAGCGGTGAGTAACTGGAAGGTGAGTATATAAAAAAGGCTTTGCTGGGGATTTCGCCTAGGCTATATCCTCCCCCCCTTGAGGAAGGAGATGAGGCGCTCCTACACACTGATAGGTCATGAGGTTGAGTAAGGCTGCGCTTCGACGCACTGGCTCCTGTCGACACTTACCTTCGGTAGACCCCTGACACGGGTCGGCTCAGTGACGTGTTGTATAGGACCCCTAGTGTCGTCACTCAACACAATGTTGGAGTGAACGACAGATAGGGAACGTCTCGGTTACGTATGGTAACCCTCGTTCCCTGATGGAGGGAACAGAGACGTTGTGTCCTTCATGCCACTGCACTGGACCATCCCAGGGGAGTCGTCTCCAGCTACTCAGGCAGAACAATGAGCTGTTTCACGGCCGGTCTATTTATACACGGAAGTCCGGGGCGTGACCCGCTATGCAAATTCTGCTCGTCCAATTTCATTGTCCTTTTTAAAATACATCTGAGGTATTCAGGCTCTTGACACAGGGAACGAGGGTTACCATATGTAATCAAGACTTTTCTCCAAGGTGCTTTTTGCCTGTCGTCTTACTGACTTTCACAGGAGCAATATCATCAATAACACTGTTAATTTTTGAGTTGAAGGAATCAAGAAGAAGATCGACAGAGCCTGCAGATATGCTTGGTGTTAAAGATAAAGCCTTCATAAATAGTGCACTGGTGTTCTCATTAATGCATAGCTTTCTGACAGAAACAGATCTTGCTGTAGTGGTAGCACAGATCAATATTTTAAAAAATACGGAGGTGATCAGATAGTGCTACATCCCTAATGACAAATAGATAAAATGTTTAGACCCTTACTGATAAATATAAGTAAGTAAGTAAATATAAGGTGTGTCCACAATTGTGTGTGGGGTTCAATCACATGCTGATTAAGATCAAAAGTGTTTTTGTAGTGTAGTGTAGTGTTGATATCTGCATTACCTATGTGAATACTAAAATCTCCATATATAGCAAAACAGTCAAACTTTAAGGAAATCATTTATAACATTTCAGTAAGCTCTTTAACAAAGGCTGAACAATATTTTGGAGACCTGTAAATAATGATAAATAGAATGCATGTAGCTCCTTTCAGCACAATATCTAAATAATCAAAAGGCAAATACTGACCAAATGACACCTGCTTACATTAATAGACATTTTTAAAGAGCAGCTACACCGCCACCTCTCCTAACAGCTCTGTAAACACACAGATGGTTGCAATGCAATGCAATGCAGCTATCTTCTAGCCATGTTTCATTTAGAAACATAAAATCCAGGTTGTTTGTTGTAATTAGGTAATTTATTAAAAAAATATATATATTTTTTAGTGAACAGATGAATTAGTTAGAAATGCTAATTTAACAGAATTACCCTTAGTTTTAGTCCCCACACCAATCTTTGTTTGATGGATGATAGGCCACAGATTAAATAGGTTAGCACACTAGTTTCCCGCTTGTTCTGTAAATGTTTGTAATTGTTTCTGCTATTATAGGGGGGACCCGACATGCATCACTGAAAGCTATTATCGATTTGTTCACCTAGAGCAGATTAAAGAGGCTGTAAGCCCTGGCATTGTGGAAATGGCAAGAGAGCTCTCACAAGTAGATGTGGACAACCTGGGCTGATGAATTTTTGTGGGCCAGCCGTTAGTTGTTATCTGGGGGCTTGCAGTAATAGGGTGGGAGAGTTTGGTCCCAATGTAGACCAGTTATTCTATTTTCTCCAAAAAGCTTAAAAGTGGAGATGCTGGAAAGAGGGATAATGTATGTGCTGAGAGGGAATGTGGCTCTGGTGTTTCCGGGTGCTAAAAAATGTTGTACTGGCTTTCCAAGAAACTGTCCTTGGGTGCTTGGGAGCTGTTCTAATATGTCAGTCTGTCTATGATGAACACTGTTGATTGGGCTCAGTCAGAATAGCGTTCATGAGCTGTGATTGTTGAAGATGTGTGGTGTTATCAGAGTCCTTGTGGGATATGTCAGCCACATGACCATTTGGGAGCTGATGTGAAGTCTTGTGGTCCATTATTCTGTATGTGTGTGTGTGTGTGTGTGTGTGAGCTATTTAGGTTAATTGAGCTGACACACACTACTGAAGGATTATGGAGAGAGAAATAGATATCCTTCAAGACTCTTGCACCAAATTTGTTTAAAACAGTTTAAACAGTTGTCTACGGCCCCCCCAAAAATTGAAATTGTCAGTAAAGTTTATTTTTTTTATATTGCAAATTTTTGGTAGCCTTGTATTTAGTCCAAGCGACCTTAAAAAAGTTATTCGCCTTGCCAGGAGTGCTCCACTGATAAATGGCTGAATTTTAAGTCTTTTAAGTGTTTCAATAAGTTTACTGAAATCCCTCTTAAGGAGTTATGACTGTTTTTTCCATATGTTATTCTTCCCCATGTGAATGATAATCCGGTTTGCAGTCTTGTCCTTCGTTGAGATGTTTCGAAGTCCCCTGTTAACAAATAAAACAGTTGCTTGGGAAAAGCAGTATGTGGTTGTAGTTTTGCTACCAATGTTTTGGATCACAGAGTCGCTCACTATCAGAGTCCTGGGCTTGGATGTGCTCTAAATGGAATACTGCTGTCTACTTGGTTTAGAATGCCTGTTTGTAGTAGTGTTAGCTGCTGGCTGACACGATCCATGCTCAATCACATTTGTAGATTTTTCACCTACATGCCTTAAATCTGATCTCAAGATCTATAGCATTGTCCACAAGCCTTGTCAAAGCTGCATCTGTTGTAGAGCATACTTGTGCCAGTCTGATGTCTCGAGTGCCTTCGGGTCTCGCTACCTTTGTGCCATTTGTTGGTGTGCCGAGCAGTTTCAGCTTGTTTTTCTTCACACTTGTAAACTGTAGGTTTGATAGGTTTCTTGGGACTCAGCCAGGATTGCTAGATTTGCATGGTTTTCAATTTGATTGTGCATGTACAAATTCTGGGACCAGTTTGGTAGTTTTGGTCTATTTGTCTATTGTAAAATGCTTGCATTTAGTTTGCAAGCATAGGAACCATTATATGTCACAAACTGCAAACAAGATTTAGTATAATTAGGATATAGAAGTTGTGCAGGCTGAGACTTTTAAGGGGTATTGGAGTGACCTGATTTGTTTTGTATTGTTATAGAAAGTGTGCATTGTCTTCCTGTAGATGTTCAGCATATGTTTATATTTGTTCAAGTATGCCTGACCCAATGCTACGCAAAACTTAAGGAACTGCATTATGTCCTTATTGGGTGCATCGCATTCAGGGTTTTCCTAGCGATACAATAGCCAGCTGTTGGATAAAGCGAGATCAGTGAAGTGCATTAGCATCCAAATTGTACATTACTTGGTTTGGACATTCATTCAGTATTATCTTATAATTCTGTCAACCAAGTCAACTCCACCCATAATAAAACTAAATAGACTAATGTTTACTACATGCAAGAAAGTCTTGATTTCTTCCAAAATCTTTCCTAGCTGTGCCCGTACTTTTACATATCACTTTGCACTTATACATTATAAGGTCCTGATGTCCTTAAAGAAGCACTTTCTAATTAGAAGCATCCAGTCTTGTTACAATTGTTAAAATTGTAATCCACATGAAAATACAAATGTTATTAGTCATAAATTAACAAGTTTTAATCATAGAATTTAATTAGGTTTTGTGCCTGGACCACCTTTGTCTCTGACTCCATTGTAGAACATATTGGCTAAGATATTTAACAAAATCAGCAAAAACATCAACACATTTACTTACTAGGAAAACAAGGCTTGTTTAAACCAAGTAAAAAGCTGAATTAATATCCATGTTGCATTTTCACACTTCGATGACCGGCACAATCTCTGTTTTTTTTTGGGCTACACTCACACAAAGGCAGCGTTCATTGATAGGTCAGGTCCCGCTTGCAAGGCACTTTCCATCGGCATGTAGCGTGATCGGCTGTGGGTTTTTTTGCGCAAAGATCCTCGGCCACCTCAGCTACTCGCCACACAGGGTCCTTTACCTTCGGGCAAGAGGCCGTGGCAGTTGGTCCTGAGGATGAGTAGGGGGGAGGATTAACATTGCAAGGTCAGTCCATACAAACATTCCAATTCTCCTTAGCTTTATGTACACTTTGCACTGGAGCAAAGTGAGGGGTTACCTAGTCGGGCTTCCGAGCCAGACAAGATGTTGATTGCGGCATCTGAGAGCAGCCTAGGGGCCTTTGAGCCGAACAACTCTGCTGAGTAGGCTCTTTCGGGTCCCAATATTTTGCTCCTCTGCTCTCACCTCCCTCGAGGGGGGATCAGAATGGAGGGACGAGAGGTGGAGAGGGCTATTGCAGTGCACTTGTACCTGAAGACGGCTAGAGGGGCCACCAGGAATCCCTTCCAGGGCATGTAAGTTTTCTTCTGTCTTAGTGGTAAAGGCTTATGCTGCTTCTAAACAGGCTGTGTCCGCCTTGGTGCATGGCCACTCAGCAGGTGTACCAGGCCAATGCACTACAATAGCTGCATAAGCGGTGAGACATTTATGGCCCTCAGCCAAGCCAACTCCAGCCAAAGCTACTTTTGGAAAGGTGGCACCACCGGCCCATCAACAGGATGCTAAGGACCCTTGAAAGGCTTTGAAGCTTTCCTGAGATGGGCGACTCAGACCACCGACCCGGGCCACAGACCAACCTGGATGCTCTCCCACGGGGGGCCAGGGTCAAGCTCCGAACTCACCTAGGCTGCTTGCCACAAAAAAAATTCCTCCTCTACTTGGTCTAAGCTCCGCTGAAACATGGCATCAGGCCTGGGCTGAGGATGGGTAACCAGGGCCCAGCTTCAGAGTGTGTCTCGCTGGGAGCCGTTGGTGAGGTATCTGGAGGCTTGGGTGAGCCTCCCCCCCCCCTGGTACCTCCAAGTAACTCCTTAGGACCATTAGGCTCTGCTGTGCGATTCAGTTTGCCAGGTGCCGGCCCAGGTTCAGAGGCATTCTGGAGACCTCAGTACAAGGCAAGAATGCTGCTGTCCTGCGAGTGGTGTCAAAACAGGAGTCTTACAGCCATTTTGTACCCAAGAAGAGGGGGCAGCAGACCTGTCCTGGATTTGAGAATGCTGAACCAGACCCTTCACAAGTTCCCATTTAAGATGCTAACTCAAGCACATGCTCACATGCATAAGGACTGGTTTGTGGCTGTAGACCTGAAGGATGCGTACTTAAATTTTTTTATTCTTCTGAGACACATACCATTTCTATGGTTTGTCTTCGAAGGTCAAGCATTTTAGTAATAGGTCCACCTCTTCGGTTGTCCCTGTCTCCGCATGTCTTTCTGAAGCTTGCGGAAGCTGCCTTAGCCCAGGATGCAAGAATATGCTTAATTATCTTGATGCCTGGCTGATTCTAGCTCACTTGCGGGAGATTGTGGTTGCGCACAGGGACAGAGTGCTTTACCACTTTGCCCACCTGGGGCTTCAGGCATACCGAAAGAAGAGCAAACTCTCGCCCTTGCAGACTATCTCTCCAGAGCAAAACCAGATGGTGCTGAAATGTGTAAGCTCCCTCAAATGCAGCTTTGCGGTCACTTGCAAGCAATTTCAGAGGCTTCTGAGGCACTTGGCATCTTCGGCCACAGTGGTCCTGCTAGGCCTGATGCACTGGCATTCATAACCGGTCCCCTGATGCACATGATAGTCAACTGGCTTCATAACCGGGTCCCAAGATGGGCATTGCGTCATGTCTCATGGGGTCCAACCTGTCCACGGGCTGGGGTGCATGGTGCATGGGGTGCAAGTCACCACGCTGTGTCCATAGGAGGACATCCCATTACTACGGAGGGGCATGCCCATGGAACATGTTTCCAGACGTGTTGTCACTATGATGGATGCCTCTACCACGGGCTGGGGTGCCATGTGCAAGGGGTAGGCAGCCAGAACATGGCGTATATTTGACTGGGAACAGGTGTGCCTCTCACAGGGAGGCTCCTTGGTTATGTGGAATCGGATCAGTGCTCTTCTTCCTACAAGTGGGGCGCCATTCTGCCTCTACTATAAAGGTGTACATGGCAGCCATTTCAGCGTACCACAAAACTATAGAGGCAGATCGGTGGGGAGGCATGATCCGGTGGTTAGGTTACTTAAAGGCTCAGGAGTCTATGTCCTTGCAGTCAGTGAAGCTTAGAGCCCTCTCTGTAAAGACAACCCTCCTGATTGCATTCACGTTGATCAAGAGGGTGGGGGACCTTCAAGCCCCCTCTGTCGACAGAACGTGCCTAGAATTCGGACCACCAGATTTTTTTACATTGTCTTGAGAAATTGCAGTGACAGTAAAACCTACATGCTTACTTGCAGGCTTTTGCAGACAGACACGGGATAAAAAATTAAATTAGATTGCCCTTAGTGGATACCTCATATTGATTATTACTTGAGTGTGCGGGACTAAAAAATCTGAATTAGATTGCCCTTAGTGGATTCTCAAGCAACTCTTTAACAGGTGTTGACAACAGGTTGGCTCCACAGATGGAAAACCAGTGAGGTAGAGGGTAAAGTGAAGAATTACAGCAAAATATATGATAAATGCAGAAATGTTTATTTATTATTTATTTATAAAAAAAAGGAAAATCTTTTGCTTGACATGCCTAAGTAAGGTTTTAAATCTTTAAATCTATCTTATTGTAGCCTGTGAAACTTTCCAATAACAGTAAACTTTGCACGCAAAAGGTAAAGACATGTTGAAATGTTGGTCAAAACAGTGCACAGCTTTTCGAAAAGGTTACCCGAAATAGTCATATTAGCACCATATCAGCTACAATGGAACATTGCTAATGCAAAAAAAACCTATGAGAAAGAATTTGTTAAAAAAATGCCTCATACTGTGAGGGAGAGTTTTCTAAACAAGAGCAGATGACAATGCTATTCCTTTCCAAAAATGAACATTTAAAACATTTAGTAATGGACTTAGTAGAAACACATTTATTAGTAGTTCTTCAGAATTGCCAGGATTTCAGCTAGGGCTGTGTCGATAAACGATACCATATCAAATCGCGATAAACTTTATATACCGTGGTGACAAGACACATAGCAGATTGTCATCACTTAATACATGGATGTCTAAATGGTGCCCGCAAAATAGTTTTCATAGACAATTGAAGGAGTTTTTGGGGCAGACCTGACCTGATTAAAAGACATGGTATTTATCCCTCCTGAGGTGGTGTCGCTCTTCTTTCTAGAAATTTGTTGAGTTGGCACTTGACTAACTGGAGCCCAGGTCGGGAAGCAGGCTAAACTGTCCATCTGCTAGCCGCTTCACCTCACAGGCCGCACAGAATTCAGACTCTTAGAAAATATCACACTATAGAGACTGTGTCTGTTCTCTGAACTAGAAAATACAATAAACGTGCCCAGAATTATTGTTATAAATGTCGCTGCCAGAAGGTAAAGGCGAAAGGGGTTGCATCAGTTTATAACAATATTTTCAGTAGTGTGTGTGGCCTCCACATGCCTGTATGACCTCCCTACAATGCCTGGGCATGCTCCTGATGAGGTGGCGGATGGTCTCCTAAGGGATCTCCTCCCAGACCTGGACTAAAGCATAGACCAACTCCTGGACAGTCTGTGGTGCAACGTGGCATTGGTGGATGGAGCGAGACATGATGTCCCAGATCTGCTCAATTGGATTCAGGTCTGGGGAACGGGCGGGCCAGTCCATAGCATCAATGCCTTCGTCTTGCAGGAACTGCTGACACACTCCAGCCACATGAGGCTGCATTGTCTTGCATTAGGAGTAACCCAGGGGCAACCGCACCGGCATATGGTCTCACAAGGGGTCTGAGGATCTCATCTCGGTACCTAATGGCAGTCAGGCGGCCATCCAAAGAAATGCCACCCCACACCATTACTGACCCACTGCCAAACCGGTCATGCTGGAGGATGTTGCAGGCAGCAGAACGTTCTCCACGGCGTCTCCAGACTCTGTCACGTCTGTCACATGTGCTCAGTGTGAACCTGCTTTCATCTGTTAAGAGCACAGGGCGCCGGTGGCGAATTTGCCAATCTTGGTGTTCTCTGGCAAATGCCAAACGTCCTGCACGGTGTTGGGCTGTAAGCACAACCCCCACCTGTGGACGTCGGGCCCTCATACCACCCTCATGGAGTCTGTTTCTGACCGTTTGTGGCCTGCTGGAGGTCATTTTGCAGGGCTCTGGCAGTGCTCCTCCTGTTCCTCCTTGCACAAAGGCGGAGGTAGCGGTCCTGCTGCTGGGTTGTTGCCCTCCTACAGCCTCCTCCACGTCTCCTGATGTACTGGCCTGTCTCCTGGTAGCGCCTCCATGCTCTGGACACTACGCTGCCGGACACAGCGACCCTTCTTGCCACAGCTCGCATTGATGTGCCATCCTGGATGAGCTGCACTACCTGAGCCACTCGTGTGGTTGTAGACTCCGTCTCATGCTACCACTAGAGTAAAAGCACCGCCAGCATTCAAAAGTGACCAAAACAGCAGCCAGAAAGCATAGGAACTGAGAAGTGGTCTGTGGTCACCACCTGCAGAACCACTCCTTTATTGTGGGTGTCTTGCTAATTGCCTATAATTTCCACCTCTTGTCTATTCCATTTGCACAACAGCATGTGAAAGTGATTGTCAATCAGTGTTGCTTCCTAAGTGGGCAGGATTTCACAGAAGTGTGATTTGATTTCACAGAAGTGTGATTGACTTGGATTTACATTGTGCTGTTTAAGTGTTCCCTTTATTTTTTTGAGCAGTGTATAAATCATACTCTAGATTTAATACAGTCACATGGAATTGATTCTAATGATGTAGAAACTTTTTCTGCATTCTTTAGTCCTGTGCAAGCTTAATATAGCTAGAACTGTGAATTCTAAAACTTGTTACAAGTATGTAAGAACCATTACTTCCAACACTAAAGACTGTTTTGTAAGTAATCTTTCTGATTTATCCCAATTCCCGGAAAAACTCGATGATGTAACTTAAAATATATAGACTGTCTTTTCTAGTACTTTATACTCTAATACAGTTGCTTCGTTACACCTAAGAAAGATAAAGGAAAATAGTTTGGCACCGTGGTATAATGAGCACACACTCACCTTAAAGAGAGCAGCCTGAAAAATGGAGCACAGCTGGAGGAAAACTAAATTATTTCTGTAGGATATCTATCCTACAGAAATGCATTAAAAACTTAAAAACTGCATTAAAAAACTGCTTTTCATATCTTCTAAAAGAGAACAAATATAATCCTAGGTATTTATTCAATACAGTGGCTAAATTAACTAAAAACAAAACATTCACATGTTGACATTTCCCATCAGCATAGCACTGATGGATTTATGAATTACTTTAATTCCAAGACCGATACTGTCAAAGATAAAATTGTGAACAGCTGCATCTGATAGTGTGCTATAGATCCCTGAGAAAGAATTCCACTTATTATTCATTACTATAGAGAAAGAACTTTATAAACTCATCAAATCATCTAAACCAACAACATGTATGTTAGACCCTATTCCGTCTAAGCTCCTGAAAGAGGTAATTTCTGATGTCTTAGGTCCGCTTCTAAACATAATTATTCATCATTGTCATTAGTGTATGTCCCCAAAACATTTAGACTGGTTGTTAAGCCGCTCATTAAAAAAAACACAACTTGATCCCAAAGATCTAGTTAATTATTACAGACCCATCTCATACTTCCCACTTCTGTCTAAGATACTAGAAAAGGTAGAATTATCACAATTAATTAATTTGTGAGGATTTCCATTCAGGATTCAGATCCTATCATAGTACTGAGACTGCTCTAATTAGAGTTACAAATATAAGAGTCTCTCCCTATTAGTGCCATTGGACCCTCAGTGCTGCGTTTGACACTGTCGACCACAACATTATTTTAAAAGGATTAGAAAGCTTTGTTGGCATCAGTGGAAGTGTGTTAGCATGGTTTAAATCTTACTTAACTGACTGCCAACAATTTGTAGCAGCGAATGAAGAGGTATCATATCGCTCGCGAGTAAAGTATGGAGTACCACAAGGCTCAGTTTTAGGACTGTTACTTTTTACATTTTACATGTTACCCCTGGGAGAAGTTATTAGGAAAAAAAATAGTGTTAGCTTTTACTGCTATGCTGATGACACTCATATTTCTTTGCAACCCGACAAAACTTACCAATTCGTAAAACTAACTGAATGCATAGTTGATATAAAAAACTGGATGACAAATAATTTCTTATTGCTAAATCCTAGAAAAACAGAGGTGTTAATTATCTGCAATAAAGCCTTTGCCTGTAATAATCTAGATCACTGTATAACACTTGATGGCTGCTCTGTCAACCCTTCATTGTTAGTTAGGAACTGATGTGCTTTTCAACAGCAAACTTTTCTTTGAGAGCCACATTTCTAGCATTTTATCATCTCAAAAATATATCTAAACTACGACCTATACTCTCAAAGTCAAATTTTAGTTTTAGAAATTTTAGTTCAAGCGTTCATGACCTCAAGATTAGACTATTGTAACACTTTACCCAGTGGTTGTTCTGCACGCCTAATAAACAAGCTCCAGCTGGTCCAAAACATATTAGCCCGGTTCCATCAACACTGCAGTGGCTTCCTATTAAATGTCGAATAGATTTTAAAATCTTGTTCATTATTTTTCTTTTTCTTCCCCTTTTGGCTGTTCCCTTTTAGGGGTCGCCACAGTGAATCATCTGTCTCCACCTAACCCTATTCTCTACATCCTCTTCACTCACAACCACTAACTTCTTCATGTCTTCGTTTATTGCATCCATATACCTTCTCTTTGGTCTTTCTCTTTGTCCTCTGCCTGGTAGCTTCATTTCTAACATCCTTATGTATGAATGTTTATACTAACATGCATAAACATTTATACTGAATGTTTATCTTGTTAATTACTTATAAAAGCTCTAAATGGTTTGGGGTTTATAGGAGTGAGTGTATGTGTGGCCCTGTGATAGACTGGCGACCTATCCAGGATGTACCCCCCTGCCTTTCGCTCTTTCAGAGACAGCTGGGATAGGCTCCAGCAGATCCCTGTGACCTAGAATTGGGCAATAGATGGTATAGATGATGATAATGAATTAATTAATTAATTAATAGTCTTCATTCATTTTATTTTAGGTATGAGATATATATATATATATATATATATATATATATATATATATATATATATATATATATAAAATATATATATGGTGATTACTTAAATAATTGTAACCTGTGGTTGGTGATACAGCAGAGTCAGACATACATTCGCAAAACTGTAAAAAGAAAAATTAACATAAAAAGCCACTGATCTATAAATTCCAACAAATGTGGTTATTCCTAAAGAATAAAATATGCAGTTCAGACACATTTATAGAATGTGAGTCTAATTGTGATATCTGTGCTGAAATAAAGCAATTGCTACACAAAAACAAAATGGTTGCTGACTTGCGTGTCACATGCCCTTTAAAACATGGTGTTCGAAATCGTACTGATTCATTACACAGAACAAGCTGCTTTTAGCACAGGTTGTAATATTGTCTTATTATTACAACAACTAAATATTGTTTATTTTAGTACGTTGTCTTAATTTTGAAAGTCAAACTTGTCAAACTGATCTGTTTTTTGTTAATAGACTATATTAAAATAGATATTGTTATTGACATTAAAATTATTGAGATTACATTTTTCCTGTATTGTCCAGACCGAATTTTAACATTGACCTTAAAAATGCATAAGATAAGCAACAATTGGCAATATTTATTTGCTTTGAGTCAGAAGACTTTTTTACATTTAGAAAGAACTGCTTAACATAGTGCCACGGAAAGACAGAACCTATAGCATCCATCTGAAAGAGGATCCAGAAAACTGCATCCAGAAAACTGCAATAGCCATGGGCTGGAGCTTCAGCCATGTTGGGATCAGAGAAAGGCCTTGTATGGCTGTGTGCAACTGTACGAAAGCTGTGCTAGATGTGCTAGAAACTTTTAAGCATATATGGACATATGCTCTCAATCACAGACAGTTTAAAAATCTTATTGATGAACATGGAGGGTTAAACCCTTCAGAATAATGGTCTGTAATTAACAAGTAACTATGTAATAGTAGTGCAACATTAACACCTAAATGAATACTGTTAACTAATATAGTGTAACGACATGCCAGACTGAGAGACAGATTAGTTTAAACCCAAACGGGCGTGTTTGTTGAAAACCGTGACAAATAGGGGAAGCTGGAAATGGGAGCTGGGAAACGAAGGAGGTCAAAGTCGAAAACTGGATTGGAGGGGACAGGCAGAGGGGATTGCAGTGAGGTTGTGGGAGAAGGCCATGAAGGGAAGTAAGAAGGACACATAGGCCCTAGGAAGGAGCGACAGCACGGTGAAAAGCACGGTGCATCGAGGTGGGGAGTGAGGAACACGGCAAGGCCAGAGGGGGGAGCAAGGGACACTGCAAAGCCAGAGGGGGGAACAGCAATGTCCTCAGCTGAGCACAGGGCTAATCTTAGGGCTGTAGGCCAGCATAGGTTTTCAAAGATATTGGTTCATGCTGGTGCTAACGATATACGCCTTCGAAACTAGTAAGGCTCACTACATAGAGGTGTTTAAACTAGCGAAGGTGATGTCTGATGTCGTAGTATGCTCTGGCCCCATACAAATGCGACGTGGTGACATAGCTTACAGCAGGTTATGGTCACTGAACCGCTGGATGTCCAGGTGGTGCTCCGAAAACAATGTGGGCTACATTGACAATTGGAAAACTTTTGAGGGCAAAGCTGGCCTGTTCGGATGGGACGGTGTCCATCCCACTCAGGAAGGAGCCGCTCTCCTTTCTGGTAACATAGCTAATAGTCTTAGAATAGAACTAGTTAATCGTTGACTACCCAGAGCCCAGGCCAAGCAAGCTAGCTGCACAGAGTCATCACTCAGGGTTTATAACATTGAGCCTGTGTCTGTTCCCCGAGCTAAACAATATAAATATAGAAAAACCCCAAAAGTTTGCTTCAGTAATTTAATCAATATAGATATCAGTAATTCAGAGAATTTTCAACACACAGCCTGCACCTCTGATCTGAAGCTAGGATTGTTAAACAATAGATCTCTTACTTCTAAAGCGCTTATGGTTAATGAAATGATCTCAGATCGGGATTTTGACATTTTGTGTTTAACAGAAACATGGACTAAACCAAATGAGTATGTAGCATTAAATGAAGCTAGTCCTCCAGCATTCAGCTACATACATCATCCTCGCCCAACTGGTAGAGGAGGAGCGTCGCAATTATTTTTAATAATAATCTATCGTACAGAAACATGGACAAAATTTTAATTCATTTGAAGCTCTCTATAGTAACCTTACATCTGCAGAGACAAATAATAAGCAGAGTCAGTCGACTTCTTTAGTTCTTATTTACAGACCCCCAGGACCATACTCCGAATTTTTTAGTGAATTTGCAGATTTCCTGTCTAACCTGGTAGTCTCCATTGATAAAGCGTTAATTGCTGGAGACGTTAATATTCATTTTGAAAACACAGACGACCCACTGTAAACAGCATTTATGTCCTTGACTCGACTCAGTGGGAGTTAATCAGTGTGTAATAGGACCCACTGATAAAGCAGGTCACACATTAGATTTAATATTATCTTTTGGAATAAGTATAAGTAATATAGTAACAATTCCTTAGTGCAAAATTATTTCTGATCACCATCTTATATCATTTAAAATGCGTCATAGTAATAATGGACACGTATGGCCGCGCTACCGCTTTAAGCTTACACTTACATTAACTTCTGCTCAGAGTTTTATTAGCTTTCTTCCAAAATTGTCTTCTGTCATCTCTGTTTGATCCAAGAGAACTTGAGCAGGCGACTGAATACATAGATGCCGCATTCTGCTACATGTGAGATAATGTAGCTCCAATTAAACGATAAATAATTAAAGATAAGAAACTTGCTCCTTGGTATGAACACACACGCTCTTTAAAACAGAGCGCCTGTAAACTAGAACATAAATGGCGCCAAACTAGATTGTTGGTTTTCCAGGCAGCATGGAAAGAGGGAATACTAGCTTATAAAAAAGCTCTTAGTGTAACTAGATCAACGTATCTCTCTAATCTTATTGAAAATAATAAAAATAATCTCAGCTTTCTATTTGACACCGACCTCAGAAACCTGCACCATAACTGCGTGCAGCAGTGAGGATTTCATGAACTTTTTGATAATAAAATTGCAAACATAAGGCAGAAAATTCACACTTTAAAACCAGATCTTTCAAATGATTCTGATGATCAACTAACCAGATCAGAACTTAGAAAACTTTACTCCTCTGGAAGAGAACAACCTAATCACACTCATCTCTTCCACAAAATCATCAACTTGTGTATTAGATCCTATACCAACACATTTTCTTAAGCAGATAGTACCAGCAGTATCAGCACCCCTGTTGAAAATAGTTAACTCTTCACTCAGCAGTGGGTATGTCCTGAAATCTTTTAAATTACCAGTTATTAAACCTTTAATTAAGAAACCTGACCAAGACTACAATGTTGAACTACAGGCCGATATCTAACCTTTTATCTCCAAAATCCTAGAGAAGGTAGTAGCGCAGCAGTTATGTTCATATTTACACAGAAATAACATACACGAACTTTATCAATCAGGATTCAGGCCTCATCACAGCACACTTGCAGCACTTGTCAAAGTAGCAAAGTAGCAGTCTGGCTCTGCTGTATTACTGGCATCCGATCAAGGCTGTGTCTTGTTGCTTATATTGCTTGACCTTAGTGCGGCTTTCAACACCATAGATCACAATATTTTTCTTCACAGATTAGAAAAATTAGTAGGAATTAAAGGAACGGCTCTTGCGTGGCTCAGGTCCTATTTAACCGATAGTTACCAGTCTGTAGATTTAAATGGTGATTATTCTGCGTGCTCCCTTGTAAAGTATGGTGTTCCACAGGGCTCGGTTTTAGGCCCAATTCTTTTCTCTACTTTTTACATGCTGTCTCTGGGAAACATAATTTGTAAGCATGATATCAGTTTTTACTGTTACGCTGATGACACACAGCTATACGTCTCATCAAGGCCAGCTGCAAAAGACCAGTTTAATAAAATTGAGCAATGTGTGAAGGAAATAAGGGATTGGATGTTAAGCAATTTCCTCTTGCTTAATCCTGACAAGATGGAGGACCACAGGTAGCTATGTCGATATTATTACTAGTATAGCATTTCATCATCTCAAAAATATAGCTAAAATAAGAAATATCCTGTCACTAAACAATGCAGAAAAATTTGTTCATGCATTTATCACATCCACGCTGGATTACTGTAACGCTTTACTGTCTGGATGTTCAGCTAGGTGCTTTAATAAACTTTGGACTAACTTCAGTTGCTACTTCAGTAAGTCCAGAACGCAGCAGCGAGAGTCCTTACTAAAACTAAAAGATATGTGCACATCACGCTGGTCTTATCCGCATATCCGCTCAGCCATTAAAGACGTTCCAGCTGTTTTTTAAGGACTAATAAGATAAGATAAGATAAGATAATCTTTATTGATCCCACAGTGGGGAAATTAAATTGTTACGGTGGCTCAGATACAGAAACAGTACAAAGTAGGAAAATAGAAAAAATGTGCAATAGAAAAGTGCAAATTGTGAGAAATAAAAACAATTTACGATAACATTTTTAAAAATCTAAAAGTATTTACAGTTAGTTATGTGCATCTGTAGTTAGACTGTTGAGTTGTACAGTCTAACAGCGGTGGAACCGCGGAACCAACCGCTCCTTTCTACACGGAGGGTGTAACAGTCTGCTACTGAAGGAGCTGCTCATAGCCTCCACTGTCTTATGCAGTGGGTGAGAGGTATTGTCTATGATGGATGTTAGCTTAACCAACATCCTCCTCTCACCCACCTCCTCCACAGAGTCCAGTGGACAGCCCAGGACAGAACTGGCGTAGTGGATAGCAGAGGCTACCACAGAGTCATAAAAAGTCCTTAAGAGAGGCCTGCCCACTCCAAAGGACCTCAGTCTCCTCAGAAGGTGGAGGCGACTTTGGCCCTTCTTGTACAGGGCATCGGTGTTATGAGTCCAGTTCAGTTTTATTGTTAAGGTGAACTCCCAGGTACTTAAAACTGTCCACGACCTCAATGTCAGAGCCCTGGATGGTCACCGGTGTGTAATGTGGTGTCCTCCTCCGAAAGTCGATCACCATCTCCTTCGTCTTACTGGTGTTTAAGCACAAGTGATTGCGCTCACACCAGTCCACAAAGTCCATGATGACTGACCTGTACTCCAGCTCGTTCCCCCCAGACACACAGCCAACAATGGCCGAGTCGTCAGAGAACTTCTGGAGGTGACAACTGTTGGTGTTGTATGTAAAGTCCGAGGTGTAAAGGGTGAAGAGGAATGGTGAGAGCACCGTCCCCTGAGGGGCCCCAGTGCTGGAAACAACTACTACCTCAGACACACAGTTTCGTAGCCTCACATACTGTGGCCTGCTGGTGAGATAGTCCGATGTCCATGAAGCCAGTCTTCCGTCCACTCCTGCCCCTTCCAGCTTCTCTCTCAGAAGAGCCGGCTGGATGGTGTTAAAGGCACTGGAGAAGTCAAAGAACATGACCCTCACAGCAGTTCCGGCGGCCTCCAGGTGAGTCAGCGCCCGGTGCAGCAGGTAGATGACAGCGTCATCCACCCCGATGTTTGGCCTGTAGGCAAACTGCAGCGGGTCCATTGTGGTGCTGACCACAGAGCGAAGGTGGCTGAGGATGAGCCTCTCCATGGTCTTCATCAGATGGGAGGTCAAGGCTACTGGTCTGTAGTGGTTTGGCTCCTTAGGGTGCACTGTCTTAGGAACCGGAACCATACAGGAGGTCTTCCACAGGACAGGGACCGTCATCAGACTCAGGCTCAGGTTAAAGATGTAAGTGACCACCTCACAGAGTTGGTCAGCACAGTCCCTAAGCAGTCCAGGGCTGATGCCGTCTGGACCTGCGGCTTTCCTGGTCTTAAGCCGCCTCAGTTCTCTCCTCACCTGATCTGAAGTTAGGGAGAGGGGGGTGGAGGTGGGGGGCAGAGCTGGGCTGGTTATGGAGGGGGGTGGTGTGAAGTGGTGAGAGTGCGTGGGGGTGGGTGGACCCGCTGGACTGGAGATGTGTGAAGTGGGGGGAGAAGGGCTGGAATCAAACCTGTTGAAGAACAGGTTTAACTCGTTGGCCAAGCCCTGGTCTTCATCAGCTGTCCCCGTGCCTGCTATCTGTCCGTGGCCAGTGATGGTCTTCAGGCCTCTCCAAACATCTCGAACGTTGTTCTGCTGCAACTGCTCCTCCAGCTTCCTCCTGTAGGTGTTCTTGGCCTGTCTGATCTTATATTTGAGTTTGTGCTGAACTTTCCTCTGCTCCTCTCTGTCCCCTGAAATAAAAGCCCTCCTCTTTTCCTTCAGTCGGGCCTTGAGCTCAGGGGTCACCCAGGGCTTGCTGTTGGAGAAACACCGCACCCTCCGGGTCGTCGGTCCCGTGTTCTCCACACAGAAGTTGATGTAGTCTGTGATGCAGTGGGTCAGGCTGTCGATGTCATCTCCATGAGAGCTGCAGAGTGTCTCCCAGTCCGTGGTCTGGAAACAGTCTCTCAGTCTCTCAATGGCCTCGTCAGTCCACACTTTCACAGACTTCTTCTGTGGAGGTTCTCTTCTCACCTTGGATGTATATTCGGGGAGCAGATGCACCAGATTGTGATCAGAACGGCCCAGTGGGGGGAGGGGGTTGGAGGTGTATGCATCCTTAACATTTGCATACAACAGGTCCAGCATCTTGTTCTCCCTGGTGTGGCACTTCACGTATTGGGTGAAAGTGGGAAGAATGGAGGAGAGTGAGGCGTGATTGAAGTCCCCCCGCTGATGAGAAGCAGCGCCTGCACGTGTCGGGACTGCATGCGCGCATCACCGCTCCGTGCAGTCGCTCACACGCCGCCATTGCATCGGCCGATGGAGGGATATACACGTTAAACAGAATAACATGAGAGAACTCCCTCGGGATGTAATACGGCCGAATGCTCACAGCAAGAAACTCGATGTCCCTGGTGCAAAGTTGTTCCTTAACAGAGACATGTGCCGGGTTGCAACATCTCTCGTTAATAAACACCGCCAGTCCTCCTCCTTTTTCTTTTCTTCTTACCACTCTCTCCCGAACTCCTGTCCGCCCGAACCAGTTTAAATCCGTCCAGGTCGACCATGGAGTCCGGTGTCGATTCATTCAGCCCACGTCTCAGTAAAACACATGAGGCTACACTCCCTGTAGTCCTGCTGTAGCCGGGTCAGCGCTGTCAACTCGTCCATCTTGTTGGAGAGGGAACGGACGTTTCCCATAATGATGGAAGGAACACATGGTCTGAACCGCTGTCACCTCTCTTGGAGCTTTCGTCCAGCTCTGCAGCCTCTCCGTTTCCTCCGTATTTCACGTGGAACCTCGGGTCTTTCGGTGTAGAGAGGTGCCGGCCCGCGCAGGGCTAACAGCTGGTCTCTCTGGTGTAAACAATAGAGCCATGTGAGAAGCTGAGGGGATCCGCCGACGCACTCCCAAAAAAGTTAAAAAACAATAAAAAACAAAAAAGAAAAGTAATAAAAGTGGTCTCCCTGTGTGCAGACTTGCAACAGAAAATGACCGCATTAAAGAAAACCCGTAAGACGGGCCAATAAACAATAGAAAAGAAAAGAAGTAGGAAAAGAGAAGGAAGAGCTGCCGTAACTAGCTGCTGCTCCTGCAGCGCCATCTTGAAATATAAATAACTTAAATAATGATTTAAGTTGCTCACACACACACAATGTAACCACATAATTTCTGCTACCCCCTTTTCACCCAAATGAGGATGGGTTCTCTGTTGAGTCTGGTTCCTCTCAAGGTTTCTTCCTATTTCCATCTCAGGGAGTTTTTCCTTGCCACCGTCGCCCCCGGCTTGCTCATCAGGGACAAACTAATTTCATTGTCATCTTATAATTTCTTTGAATGTGTAGAGCTGCTTTGTGACAATCACCATTAAATTGAATTGAATTCAGAACAATTATTAGTTATTCTCTATTACTAAAAAAACACTCATTGAGAACCTTCTGTGAACTATGACCAATTAATAACTTTTAATTGACTCTTACCAATGCATGAATGGGTATATGTTTTCTATTTATTTTAAAATTAAACATAAAAATAATAATAATGTTTCAAATTAGGAAATAGGAAGTGTTGCTGAAAAGCTCATGATTAAATTAGTTCACTATTATCAGCTCCATTTAGTTCAATTAATAAGGGATCAAATGAAATACTTGCAAATACTCTTGCCAAAAACTATTTGCATCCTTAATAAAGACACTGACTGCATTTATATAGTGTTAAACACAAAACCACATTTTTCAGATTACAATGTCTGGTAGAATATTACTGGTGTCTCACAGAAATGTATAGCTGTTCAGTATGTGTCTGATAAAAAAATATGTTAAATAACATTTAATTATTCGTGCAAATGTATGTAAAAATGCATGAAACGCAAGTATTGCGGTTGCTCTGATGCTTTGAAGTGTCTGAGATTTTGTGTTCTCAGTCTACTTTAAAATGAAGTGCATCTCAGCTTCCTTTAAAATTAAGTCCTTTAGTAACCTGAGAGTTCCATTTTACTGCTACCCACTTACTTTGCAACTTTGCAAAAAATTTTGTTTTTATTACAATCATTTACTACTTTGACTACACAGCCACAAAGAAAATCGTCCAATTTCCTGAACTAAATTGTCTTTAAACTGTATCATGGATCAATACCAGATCACTGTATCGTGGACCGTGCATGGATTCTGTCTCTGCATGCTAATGGGCTTTTAGCCTAATAGGTAGGTAAATTTGCAGATCATTTGCTTAGCATTGAAAGCTACATTATGCCTGGCTATAGTTGACCTATAAGTCATGTAAAATGAAAATAAAATAGGCCTGAGAATAGAGCCTTGTGGCACACTACAAGAGATAAAAGTAGTAGATGACGAGTCCCACCTAAAAAAGTTCTGTTTCATATAGTGCACACAGTTCAGTGTCTATGAAAGTAGCAGCAAAATCTTTAAGTGTAGATGAGGTGAGAATGCAACGATATCATGGTGGGGCAGGAGACTTGCTGACTGTTGATGGTGGAACTGAAAATATAAAAATAATTGGGACATTACCTGAGATGTCAGTCTCAGATATTTCAGTAAGGTGAACACAGAGTCCATGAGAAATAATAAGGTCCAAAGTGTGTCTAAGAAAGCCAGTGGCCAACTGATTAGACGGACAGCATGAATGTTAAATTCACAACCAAAAATCAGAAGTTGGTCATATTTAGGGATCAGCTAAAAACTCAAATCAAAAATAAAATCATTGCTAAATTTAGGATAGTAAACAACAGCACATAACACATGGCATCTAAGCTCAATTAAAAATAACTATAGTTCGAAAAAAGTAATAGTTTTTTATTACAAAAAAAATACATGTAAAATTGTCTTTGTAGGCACCAAGGCTGGAGGAGGTCTGTGAAAATGCTGTTGTCACCTGGTTTACCCAGGTTTCTATCTATAAAAGAAAACACAAAGAGTGCAAGGTAAAAAAATAATTTATTATAAAAGTTTTATTTGTAAGTGATCTGGTATTGATCAAGGCAATGCTCTGCATAAAAAGACGTGCAATAAGATGAAGGTTCTTCTTTACCGAGTGCCGGCTACAAATGCTTACAGGCTGTCGGCAGGCATGTATGTGCTCAGCGTCGGAAACAACTGGCCAAAGCCACCGGTAACAATTTCTCAAAGAATGCTTTACGATGTAGTCATCGTACTGTGAGACCACGAGGACCATGCGCCAAGGACAGGGACAGAAAGGCTCTTTTTAATCTGACAAGACAACTGCCTCTTCTGCCATGACATTCATAGTGATTATTATTAGGCAAAAGGCAGGTCACATGCCACAGGTATGCACTAAAGCCATATATATTAAATGTAACAGAACTCCTGTTATTCAAAAGAATCTGCCGAGCATAAACTAACAACAGTCACACAATCTATATAAAGTGTAACATAATTAACAATAACAAGAGAACACAAAACAGAGGTACACACTGAACACATTTGCGGCACCTTGATAGGGTTTCCATATGAATAGAAAACAAATCTCTTATCCAAGAACTCCCATGCAGAAATATAGGCAGATTCCCCTTCATGTATGGAAAAACCCTGGAGTGTTTCTTTAGATTAAGCCCTTACATATTGTTAAAGATAACACATTTTATATTTGCCTTGAATCTTCTTATGTTTAAGCAACTAATTCAATAATATTTTTGGGTCTTTACTAAACGCTGGACATTCCAAAACTAAGGCATCTGCTGTTGTTTCATAAACAGGGATAGAATTTTTTTTCTGATCATCACATACTTGCATTCTCTCAGATGCTATAAACATTAGCGCCAAGCAGACTGCAGAGCCACCGCCATATTCTCCTACCTATGTGAAGTTATCGAAGGTGATAACCTAAGCCATAGCCAGACTTTGGCCAGCCATGAAGAAGAAGCTGGCCCAAAGGTTTCTCACAACCAGACCACAACCGCTAAGACAGTGCCTCTATGCTAAGAGGTCATTGTCCTGGGCAAGCCCATATTCCTCACAGTTCTTTTGTAGCAGCCCCTTAGCTTTATACTAACATAGCTGGTTGTCAGAACAGGGTTATAAAGCAATGCCCAGGGTATAACCGATGCCTTTAAGCTATCTGTTACCATGATGGTAGATGGGCGAAAAAATTGGGGGAGGGGGGGTGTCTAGAGAAGGATTAGCGTTGTCCAGTAGACTCGTTGCAATTGGACATTCTAAAACATAAAAAACACTTAACAAGGCCTAATGCATTAAAAACAGTGTGTTTTTAAAACACCATACTCGCTTAACACATTATTATTAAACTACACTATGTACTGACAAACATATGAGTCCAGAATAAAAACCCAACGCATTTTATTTAATTACACATTAAGCGTTTTGCTTCTATAGAAAACCATTATAAGAAAAAAAAGGCTTAACATGACTTAATGCATTAAAAACAGTGAGTGTTTAGTTTTTGCTCGCACTGATTATTATAAATGTCAAATGTGCTCTTGCTGAGGCATGAAAAACAAACATTTAAAAAACACTTTTAATGCACTAAGCCACATTAAGTGTTTTAGAATGTCCCACTGCAATAAAAAAATCCCTGTTGTTTAAACCCGAGTTACGGTCTCTTTTCTGTTCAGTTGCAACATCACATGAGCTTCTCACATACTTATGTGGATATGAAGATCGACAGAACTTCAAATGTGGGACTGTTTTTATGTTCATATAAGTGTCATTCCAGGTTTTGCGTGTCGCGTAAAGTGGGGGTGGGGGTGGGGGTGACGCATATTTTGAGCGACAAATAAGTAAACACATTTTTATTTTAATAATACAAGATTTACATAGTCTTCAAATTCAGAATTATTTAAAAGGCTTTACTTAAATAAAATATAAAATTAAACTGATTATTTATTTTCATTATTTTTTTTTCAAAGCCACAGAGAGCCACAGCTGAGGGATGAAAGAGCTACATGCGGCTCTGGAGCTGCAGGTTGCCAACCCCTGCACTAGGCCATTGAGAATCACCTCTACCCATATCAGGAAAAACGTGCAGCATGCCAGACTGTTATTTGATGGCCACAGAGAGGTATTTGTGGCTTAACTTTACAGATATGCAGGATCGGGACAGTCCTTTCCTGCTGGACTCTCCTGTGTCCCCCGCTGGACTTAGGCAGCTCCTTAGGGAGCCCACCATACCAGCCCTTTTTGGGGCCTCATTCAATTTCAATTTTTTAGGATTTTGTTATTTAATACCTAGCAGTTTGGTCACCAAAACTGAATAAATAAATCCAGAATCTGTCCCCTTTTAAAAATAATAATTCAGTCAAGTGATGAGTCATTCATTAAGGTCTTAAATTAGTTTAATCATCATGCTTTTTATGTAGTTAGACAGAGACTTGAGAAAAAAACAAATCTACTCTGCCTTACAATAATATTTCCCAGAGCTACTGCGCCAGCTGCAGGTTGCCAACCCATGAACTAGGCCAGAATCACTCTACCCTGATCAGGAAAAACGTGCAGCATGCCAGACTGTTATTGATGGCCACAGAGAGGCATTTGTGGCTTAACTTTACAGATATGCAGGATCGGGACAGTCCTTTCCTGCTGGACTCTCCTGTGTCCCCCGCTGGACTAAGGGAGCCCACCATACCAGCCCTTTTTGGGGCCTCATTCAATTTCAATTTTTTAGGATTTTGTTATTTAATACCTAGCAGTTTGGTCACCAAAACTGAATAAATAAATCCAGAATCTGTCCCCTTTTAAAAATAATAATTCAGTCAAGTGATGAGTCATTCATTAAGGTCTTAAATTAGTTTAATCATCATGCTTTTTATGTAGTTAGACAGAGAACTTGAGAAAAAAACAAATCTACTCTGCCTTACAATAATATTTCCCACCTCCTGTCCAGTTTTCAATGTAACAATACTTAATTTGATTATTTTGGAGGACTTTTTTTAGCAAGCTATTTTGATAATCCTGTGCATAAAAATGATTTTACAAATGTTCAACTTCGGGTTCAAGTCCCTAACTTTCATGTGTGCTTAAACTAATAAGTCTAGAAGCAATCAAATATCACTAATACATTTTTTGTGTAGCAAAATATTTTTAAAAGGCAGCATAAAAATGGCTAGCTGATCAGTTAGAAGAAAAGGAAGGGGCAAAGGGAACAAGAGCAAAGTCAACCACGGGCTTGTGTCACAAAAAAATCATGGCTTTAGTCAAAAAAGAAGAGTGGCAAAAAATAATAATGCGAATGAGGTAATAATGCAGTAGTGCAAATGTGCCAAACCCTTTTAAAATCCTATCTCGAATTTCATCAAGCAGTAAATAATTTTATGTAGTAGCCACATTTTCTAGTGTGCCAGTGCATCCAGCAAGCCAGTTTTGGTATAATTTTAGCAAAATCCCCACTGCTGACTCTGTGCTAATCAATAAGAACGACTCTGCATGGTCATGGCGTGGTTCAACCCAAAGGATAGGTCTCATTTTATGATAACCTTTGTTCTGGACCAAAAATAAGGTCTTTCTCAGCTGTTTGGGGTAAATTTATTTTGTTCCCCCCCCCGGTTGGTTGACAATCCTACGTTTTCCGCCCACAGCTGCGAAGCTCAAACCCGTACTTGCACTTGTTAAAAACGTCGCAATCGTATAGAGTGGCTACTTTTTATTTACCTTTTATTTACTTCCTTTTGTATTGTAATCTTGATTTTACCCGGTCCCTGCAGATTGCTTGGGTTTTTTTCAGCAAAAAATCTTTTATTACTGTTAGTTTTTCCCTAAATTGCTATGTTCCTAAATTTGCATTTGAACTTAGTCACCTTCAGTTTAAAATCATCAACTTCATTTTCATCCATAGTTAGTTGACTTCCAATCTTTTCTTTTACCGTTTACCATCGCCCTTCTTACCTCCTATATGCTATTAGACCTGCCTCTGTTTTTATCATTGCATTCTTCTTGGTTCCCAAGATATCACTAAAACACAATAGAGCTCTTTGTTCAAGTTGTTATTAACCAATAAAAATTATGATTATATTGATTACGTTACTATTAAGTATTTCCGCGTGTTTTTTCCTAATGAAGCTAGTATTTTTGATTTTGTGTTAAATTAATCTTTTTGCAGCTGATTTTTTTAAAGAACTGCTCTTGTCTTTATTGCAATGTCATTGCTGAAGTAAATCAAATTGCAACCAGCCAATGATGCTGGATGTTTATTTTCGCTTTCCGATCTCCTCCACCACTAGCGCACGACCCCTCTGCTGCGTTTGTCATGTGTGTCTCCCCGAGTTGACCCCCATCCACTGCTGGTAGCTTGCTTGTACGACTTTCTGCGCCCCAGCATTATTATGCTGCTCTTGGTGTTTTTTCCCTCATGCTCGTCTAGTGCTCTTTGTCCTCTGATTGCCTGCTTCGCCTTACTGCTTTTGCCGTGGTTCGATTTCTCATCCCCACTAGGAACCCTCTGCTTGATCCTCGGTGTCTCCTTCATCCCTGCCCATCCGACATGGCACGTGCCCTGTCCCCTAGCCTGCACCGCGCACAGCTGGTCGGCCTGTGCAGGTTACCACCCGCCCTGCTCTGGTATAGATCATTTGCGGCGTGCGCAATTGTGTTACAGGTCTTTGCCCGTTTCTCGCTGTTGGTTGCATGACAGCGCGATCCCAGAGGCCATTGCTTCCCGCGTTCTACCTACAGTCTTCAAGCACAACGTCAAATAGTATGGTTGGTGACCTAATCTTCTCACTAATTTTGCACAAGCTGGCGCGCTGTATTTTGTCTTTTTCCGGTTTTTCACCTCGAATGCCTGTGCTGTAGTGCATCGATTGCCTTCCGTATCAGTTGAATGTTTATGTCCACTCCTCTTTTCTATCCAATACCAGCTACATTACGCTTGCTAATGGCCCGCCATACCAGAAAGCTGGCTATTTTAAAATCACACTGATTTGTGTTTGGCTCATGCCCTTTGGACCTGCCCCCGCGGTACAGGTCACTAAAACACCAAACAGTTTTTTATTAACGCCTGCTCAGGATGAGACACTGCCTTGGGTTCGGTAGTAGTTTTTGGTTGGTCTGTGCTGGCCTTGATTGGCCATACTGTAGTTCTTATATCTGAATTTGGATTATAACTATTGAGTACTTGTTGCGTTAAATTACACTACAATGCGCGGCATTCACGATATGAAGATGGTGTTGTCCTGTTACGCGATCGACTTTTAAACAATTAGGTTTGACGCGTAAACTTTCTTCATATAAACTACCCTATGTTATCTATTGGGCAGGCGCTTCAAAAACAGGATCCATGTTCTATTTCTCATATTTACGGCTCATGGCACAGTAGGGCACATCTCACTGGCAATTCTAGGTGGCCATTTCTTGGCATGTCATATTATCGGGCGTAGCCATATGATAGCTACCACGTATGCGGCCCTCTCAGTTTCGACGTATTGTTGGCCCATCTGCAATAGAGTAAGGTCTAGTTATGGTAGTTTTCGGCCTTCTGGGTCTAGGTGATCAGACTCTCGCTACTGTTTGTTCCGAGTCTCTGCTCCAAGCCCCTTTGTCGAGTCTGCCTTGTTTGTTGTCATGCTGAGTTTTCTAGTGTTTCTCGTGTACCGATCTCCACCTGCTTTCTGTTTATGCTTCTCTCTCATCCCTATTGCTGTGTATTCTTAATAAAAAACATTATCTGCATATGACCTTCTCGCTGGGTTCCTCACAGAATACTTTGGCATCTTTTCTCAGTATGTTGCATTTGCTGTTCACCTGGACAAGTTTTGCCGTAACAGGCCTTGTGCACCATAGCTCCTATGTCTTACGACGTTCCAGCCTATGCAGGTCAGGTTCAGCAAAGTCACAAAGCAGGAATGCCATTGCAGGCAACAGAAGAACTTATGCTACTACTGCAAGAAAGTGAATCACTACAGCTGCCCCAAGAAACCTACCCATTCTGATAAAGTAAGCCACCTACCACTCACATTTATGTCCTATGTGCCTCCCTCTTTGGGACTATAATCATGATTGTGTTCTTATGAGTTATCAGCACTCGCAGGGATCTCAATTATCAGGACTGCCGATGTGACTAATCTTAACACCTTGTCACATGCCTTGGTCACCTCGAACTCTTCGGCCTGGGTATAGCCAATCAGGCAATCTTCCACAGTCGCTCTCCAGTTCACCCGTGCCTACTCTGTGCATTCTGCAGGATGTATTATGGTGTCTATGCATGTATTTTATACCCTACAGGACCCCCACTATATCTTAGTTCCTTTCCGGCTGCTGCGTTACACAACCCCATTGATTTGTGGAAAACCAGGAACATATCCACATACGCCACTCTTTCTCGGCCATATTTCCTACTTATGTTTAGTTCAAACTAAGTTTCTCATCCGTTGCCCACCAGCCAACCGTGGCGGATTCGCCCTGTGGAGAAACAATGCATTTGTTCCCATGAACCCTTGTCTTGTCTTCTCGAGCCGTCCATCTGGACAAGCCCACAAAAACTGGAGCTTGGTTTTCCCCCAGGTTTTTCTCAGTCTGGCCCGCAAGCATGGAAGTCCCCTCGCTCAAATTGCGCCCGCTCAGTGTCTCATTCCTCACACCCACTAGCATTCCTCTGTGGGTTTTCCTTTTGTTGTCGGCCACCCTAACCGGTCTCTCTGTGCGTCCTCCGTACATTATTCCCACGGCCCCCGTATCCGACCTCGGCTGCTCCCCTACCTCTCCCTCGCCTACCCAGCTTTCGCTACTCTGTCTTAGCTTGCCTTAGGAATTGCCTGGTGTTCTGGATGTCCCTTCCCCCCTCTCTACGGGGGGGGTGTTTTTCTGCACGATTCCGTAGGGCCCCTTGTCCGATGCACTGTCTCAAAGACACAGCAGCCACGCCCCCTTCCGCCCTCGCCCCCAGCAAGGTGATTACATATGGTACTGGCTGTTGTATATTTTCGCTTTGTTTATGTCCTCTGTTGCCCGCCTTCTACCCGTCTTATACGCCTTCAGCACCAGGGTCCTCAATGAACCTGTAATGCTCTCCCCAAGCGCCTGCACGAGAGTCTGCCCCTCTGAGCCTGGCTAGCCCTTCCTCTCCGCTGGCTCTTGTGGGAGCTCCCTTTGTTACCGACCAACGCGATCGTGTAAGTTATCCGGTTGCCTGCTGTTATACCCTGTCGCAATCCGCCCTTTACTCCTGATGGGGCCCCTTTCCCCTTGTGTGACTTTGGAGCCGCCAATTACTGATTTCCTATGCTCGTCGAGCCGGTCTCACCACGTCTTGACTTGTACTGCCCCATTGGGTCTATTTATTGTTGTGGTGCACAGATCGGTGTTTACCTTACCACGGTTCCTATAACGACGTCGCCTGGTTCGTTACGGGTCCTTTCCCCAGCCATGAAAAAGAGCAGGCATTTTGTTATTCCCACGTTACTATTCAAAGACCTGTGGAGATCATACCCTACTGCAGCTATGTGTCAAAGATGTCCCTAGACCACAAACCGGAAGTACTTCTAGTTCCGGTGGCTTATACGTTCAACTATTCTCCCCTAAGCCCCCTATCGCTCCCATCGGTGTTGATCCACTCCACTTCCATATCCCCCCCAATTCCCTAAGTCCATCGGGAGTTCAGACACCTTTTGGACTTCTCCTGTTAAATTCATGAATCGCCTGGGTCCGCTTGGCTATCCCTGTCTTGCTGTACGTTCCCCGCAGCCCCCCGTGAGAGCCCACACTACTGCGACCTGTACCCCTTCTTGTCGAATTCCACCTCCGTTTCTCGCGCCGCGCTCCCAAGTCAATGCCACAGAAATTCTGGAATTTAGCACTCTTCCTGCTCACTCCTCCTCCCTCCTTCCCCCCCCCCCTGGGCTCCAGCCACCTTACTCCTTCGGTTTTCTCCATCCCCTTCCGGATCGCCCTCCCTTGAACGTCTACATTCTTCCTTACCTTTACCATGAACCAGAATCCTATCCCCTCTGTCCTCTCTATGAGATGTATGTCTCCCCCGCGTCCCTTTTGTTTGCTCGCTTCTCTTTATGTCTTTCCCTTGCCCTTCCAATTGTGGGTCTTCTTTTATCGGTGTACTCCACCGCCCCGTTCTCGATTCCCTATACGAATCTCTTACTTACTTCTATTTCTTTCTGTGTATCTTCACGTTCCTTTTAGCCTCTATTTGATTGCATAGTCGATCCGAGGCCTATTAGATTTCACCGTTTTTTGCTTAGTCGCACCGCCTCATGCACCCGTTGATCTCATACAGGCACGTTTCTCTGCTCCCTAGTTAATGCCCCTTTCCAGACTTTGCTCTGCCCTGTAGCTTTGCCCCCGCCACGCACCTCCCCCGGGACGCTATATCCTCTTGCGGGTTTTTTTTTTTTTGTTACGTTGTTTGTGCGGCGTACCCTTGGCTGTTGCCTTCCCCATCCTTCTCCCATCAGTCGGAGCCGGTCTGCCGTTCCCCTTCAACGTGAATAGGTGCGCCTTTTGTTCGTTCCCATTTTTTCTCCCGGCGTGACTAACGTTGTTGTTTGTGACCCCCTTGTATCCCAACCTGCATAGTACTATGATCCCTGTTTCCCTCGTTTGTCTTGGTTTCGTTTCACCCACGCTCACGGGTGCTGCGCCCACGCGTGTTTTTTGTGTGGTGCGTCCTCCCCCTCTGCCAGGTGAGCCTCTATCTACCTTCCCTTACCTCTACTAACGATCCCCCACTACCCCCACATGGCTTGCCCTGCTCCTTTCACGGCTGTCTGGTTGCTTCCCACTGACCGTCATTTCCTTCTTTTTCCTTTCGTTTGTCATCTCGTCCATTTGCTTGTCTCCTTTCCTTGTCCTCCTTACAGGTCGATTTTCCTTGTCTATGGTATTTTTGACGTTCGTCGGTGGGTTTTCCGTCCACAGTCGTCGATGCTCTGCGTACCTCAGAGTTTCTTGTCGTGTTGGGGCAATCGGCGGCCCTTATACCTCCTTCTTCTCTCCACTTGTACTGGTTCCACACTCTTATTATTCAGCGCACAACCAAAGCTTTTTCATTGCTCTCTATTCTCCACACTCGTCCTCGTACTAACATTCTTCCCGTTCCAGGCACCATTTTCCCAGCTCTGCAATCTTTTTTTCTTCTGTTCTGCCGCGCCGAGTACACTGCACTATGTTTCTACCACTTCTTGTTTCTTAGATCAGTTTTTTCCTCTTTCCCTTTCCTATCCCGCTTTCCTGCTTCGCCCCCCACCCTCGTTTCGTACTTTTCTTGTCTTCTATGTACCCTATCATTTCTGTCTCCTCCCGTTCTTTTTTCTCTTCTTAGCTCGTCCTTTTTGTTCGCGCTCTGCCTCTTGTTGCCTTCCCCCTTCTACTTCTTCCCCCCTTGGTTCCATCCCTCCCTTCTAGTTCCTTCCTGTCCTCCCTCATCATCGGTTGATGTGTTATCACTGTACCTTTTTTCCTTTTCACCTCCCTCACCTTTCGGTTTCGGTTCCCGTTTCGACTCCCCACTTGATTGTTTCTTTTCCGGATTTTTTGCCGCTTCACACTCAATTCCCTTCCGCCTCACACGCTCCCTCCCTAGTCCGTCCCCCTTCAATCTTTGTTTGGTGATATCTCTGGCAGGATTTTTTCATTCTTTTGCCTCCATCTTTTTGTGTAATACTCCTGCTCCTTTTGTATTTTTCCTGTTTGTACTATCTGAGTTTTTGAGACTTTAATGTTCGCCTTTGCGATATGCGCTCTTGTTTTTTTTTTTTGTGTTGCATTGGTAGTTTGGATTGCCTTATCCTGTTTTTCTCTTTTTCCCCCTCTATTTCCTTTCCGTCCTGCGTCACTTCTGTAAAACTTGTTTCCGATTTTTCGCTCTGCTAGTGCGACAACTCATTCATGGTTTTTATGACTTGTGACATAAATTACAAAGCCTTATAATCAGCATCTAGTTCTCGTACGGATGAACTTTTTTTCAGCGTCCTTTTTCCCCTTTTCGTCACTCTTGCTTGTCCTGTCAACTACCCTTCACATGTCACCTCACTTCCTTCGATCCCCTTTTTTTCCTCCATGTTACTTCCTTTTGTCCCCCTCACTCTTTCGTGTTTCCTCGTACCAACTCTGATTTAATCACCTCTTCTTTCTTGACTCTATTTTTCCCACAAACTTCATGGTGGATTTTGCGTAGGTCTTCTTTCCGCGCTCCCTCTCCATACGCTAATTTTTTGGTAAGGTCAACCTCATCACCCTTACCGTTTTGCCCTCGATTTTTATAGTCATTTTTTGCGTTCGTTCTCTTGGGGCCGTTAGATGGCGCTCGACCCCACACAAACCATATAAGTGATCTTTCGCCACTTTGTTTGATACATCATCAGTCTATACCTTCGGTACTCGTTTGCTGCTTATTCCCCTGTATTTGTGCAGGCTGGTACTGATTCGTATATCATGGCGTGGCCGGCGGGTGGGTAGTAATGGGTGGGGCCGCTAGTGGTTTGTGGGGGGGTGGGGCCGTTTGTGACGTGCGGGGACCCATCCCCGCCGCGTGTTGCGCTGCGGGCCGGTGTTGCACTCCTAAGCGGGCGAACGTGGCCTGTGTTTGCTTGTTTCGCTGGCGTGTTTCTCTGTAATAGTTACGTGTCGGCTTTTTCCCTTCGTTAGATGGTCCCGCGTGAGACGTCAGGATACATGTCTATGGGTTATGCTGGCTAACAGTTGTGTATTCCGGAGTTGTGATCACCATGTCCTTTCGGCTCCGCATCACTACCTCGTGTCTCTAGCGATTGGGTACAGATGGACTTGATTCTCCAGGGTATAAGGGGAGGCTTCGTTAGCAGGCATGTAGTGAACCTCCCCTTTGTTATTTCTGATCTGTAGTCAGCTGGGTGCTCTGGCTCTCTTGTGTGTCACAAGTGGGTACGGCGCTTTGATCCCTTTGAGACTTTGTTGGTTCTCGTGGTGCTACAGTCTACCTTGGACTACCCATTCCCAGATATCCAACACCACGAGTCTGGTGGATCGGGTGTGTATCTGACGTTGTTCTGGGTATGATTTGTTGTTCTGTGAATCGCAGAACAATACTCCGCTCTTTCCCGCCCGCTTCTGTCTTAGCATGGTGGCGTACTTTTGACCAGTGTCTCTGTATTTCTCTGTTGTTGGAATGTATTGTGACGATTTCCAAAATTTGTTATATCGGTACGTATAATCCTTGTGCTTCCATGTGGTATTCTTTCATTTTTTTTTTACTCTTTATTTACATAATCCGTATTTTACTGTTTGTGTATCTTAAAATCTTATTTTTTTTTTTTTTTTTTTTTACTTTTTCTTTTTCTTTTTCCCTTCTTCTTTAGTCCTCTTTTTCTCCCTTTTCTTCTTTTCCCCTCCCGTCCCTCTCTTCTTATTTTTTCTCTTATTCCTCTCCCATTATTTTATTTCACCTCCTCTCCTTGTTCCTCCCTCTCTTTCTTCCTTTTCCTTTTTTTTTCATCTTACTCCTGCACCCCTTTTTTGCATACACCTCTCTCTTTTTTTTCTTCTCCCTTTTCCCTCCCTTCTCTCCTTTACTACTCTTAGCCTTTCATCTTACCTTTCTTTTCTTATTTTCCCTGTTCCGTCCTTGCCCGTCGTTCCTCTTTTTCTTTAGCTACTTGCTTACTACTCTTGGTGTGGTATTATATTTCCTCCCATTCTTTACTTCTCTCCTCCTTCCCATCCTTGTGTATGTTGATCTGTTCTCTGGGTGTTTTTCTCACTTTGCTGTACTTACGCTTTTGCATTTTCGTTTCCTTTCCCTTTTTTTCGGCTTTTTCTTCCGGTCAGTCTTTGTGCTTCTCCCTTGTGTCGCTCTTTTTCTTACATCATGTGTCTTTTTTTCTTTCGCTATTACCTTTTCATTTCTTATATCCTGTTCTTTTCTTTCTTTCCTTTTTTCTTTTTCCTTTTTCCTTCCCTTTTACGTCTTTTCACACGTTTTCTTCCTTTCACCCGGCCAACCAGCCCCCCCCCCTTTTTGGGTGTTTAATTCGCGAGTGCTTTTCGCCGCCCTGCTCTTCTTCACTACTTTCGGCCTCCCCCTAGCTCGCCTTATCCCTTTATTCCTAATCCTTATTGTTTGTCTCCCAACATTTTTGTGTTTTACTATGTTTGACTACGTAATCAGGGGTGTGCTTTTCCCTCCTCCCTTTAGTATAATCCTTTTCCCTCTCACAAACTTTTTCCCCCCTCCGTTCCAACACTCTGCTGTTTTTCTTCCGACACATTGCAACACGCGTTCCCTTACAATCCGTGTTTTTTTGCTGTGGTGGTCTGGATTCTCGGTTTTTTGGGTGTTCGCATATGTCCGACCGTGAATACTCTCCGTATAGGCTGGCGGCTTCATGTCTTTTTAACTGTATGCTATGGATTATCCCTAACCCATTATTTGATTGGTACCTCCCATGTCACATCCATGGCCCTTCCCTTTATTAGTTTGGTCCTGAGGGGGTTGATCTCTTTTCTCTGTTGAAAATGTTAGGCCGTTATCATATCATTCGGGCTTTTAGGGCCTTTTCCATGTTGTGTGGGATCTTGGTGGTTTCTAGAGACCCTCGTCCGGAACGTCTCAGCTCTGCCGTTCCATGTCTGTCTCCCACTACTGTGTCTCTGTGAGATGTCTGAGACCCCTTTGTTCAGAGGTGTTAGCGGGACGTATGTTTTCTTTCTCCTGAGTCCCCTGTTAGTTCTCATGTGGTCCATCTGTGTGTGTTGTAATGCAGGCCCACCTTAGAAGTAGACTAGAGATGTGACGAGCTTCCTTTAGGCGTGTGCCGAACACTCGAGTTAGAGCTGCAGATTTGGGTGATTACTATGCGGTTCTGGTCAGAGAGACAGTCTTTGTTGTTCGACGCCAAGCGACAGGACTTCCGTCAGGCTCGCGCTCGTTCAAACTCTCTTGTTACTTTTTCAAATCGACCCATTTCTTGTTAACTATTTCCAGCAAGCTTGACCACAAACTGCCCCTTGTTTATCTGCACGCTACACCTTTCCCAGTCATTGTCCATTTTTTTCTTTCTTTCTTGAATGGTGATGGTAATATTACTAGTGCTCTGATGTAACTGATGTGTAGTCTTTTGATTTTCTTCACACAGTTTTAACTGCAAGGACTCTACCAAAATTTTTGCCAGACTTATTCCCTCATGTGCCTCCTTCCCTTCTTCTGCATCTTGTCCAAAAACCTTACCAAATCCACTGGACAATGTGATATTACTAATTTCTTTCTCTTTCGTGGATAGAGTGGTGCTACCAACATCTGCATTCTCTGTGTCGTAGATAAGCTGTTGATTTTCATTCTTGACACCTGAGGTCATATACTGACTGTCATTTTCTTGACTTTTATCAGCTCTCATTGGATATCTGTGGACTTTTACTGTAATTCTATTTAATTCCTCATTAGAAGCTTCTGGTTGCTCTTCGGACACTTCTACTACTTTTGCTTTATTGTCTTTTCCAATGTGGGAAGAGTATGCGTTGTGTGATAAACCATCAATCCACCTAACATTGTTCTGGCTGCTGCTTACAGGTTCTTGGTAAATGGTTGCTTTCTCTTGGCAGTTATTGTGTTCTAGCTCTCTTCGTTTTTGCTCAGCCTTCTGCTTGATCTTGGCAAAGAATCTTTGGTGGATTTTGTATTCACTCATTGTACCCACCTCTAATACCCCAGAACAAGAGACAATACCCTTGCTGTTTCTGGCTGACACCTGATAGATGGCTGCATCATCCAGTGTGCAGCTAAAAAGAAATTGACAGTTACTATATAGTCAAATTTCGGTTGGGTAATTCAGTAAGTATGAGTGCTTTTGTATTCATTTCAAAAAGGTTATATAAGTTTAACTATCTTCTAATTAGTAATATTATTAAAAATCTGTTCTGCTTAACATACTTGTAGATATGGAGCGTATGGATTTTGCCATTCTGAAATATTTCATACTTGGGAAGACCACAATATCTGTCTAGTTCCATGTCATCTTTATACCAAGTTAGCTCAGGAACTGGGTAGCCTATAAATAAAAAAACAATCCAAACATGTTTCATGAACACCCAAGTATAAAAGGCAAATATGTTTTTTTTCTAAAATCACACAATATAAAAACAACAGTTTAAGCAAAATATATATATATATAATATTCAACATTATATAATATTCAATGTTTTTATTGTGTTTTATTTACCTGCCTGCAATGTCTTATACAAATTTTGTGTGTTTTGGTGAAATTTTTGTCTACCGCATCATGCTACCTGGAGATTGTGACATTGCTGAATTACTGAATTATCTGAAAATTAGTTTCAATTGTCGGAACCTCTGTGCAATTGTTGGATCCTGCTGGAGTTAAAACTGTCACTACGAGTGCAATCCATTTGGTCTTCGAACCCTCATTCTCCAAGGAAACATACTCAGACTGTTACAAGATGACTACCACTAAAATAGGCAAAAACAATCTTTTATTCGGGCTTTGGTCTATTTTATCACTTTTCAATAAAGGTTTTTCCGTATGTGACCTGCTGTTCAATTATAAGTTATATATATTTTTTCCAACTGAGACAAGGCAATAAAGTAATGAATTTTTTCATCCTAATCATTTTGATCAGTGGTGTTTTAGTAAGTGTTTAATATTGTCTTATTTGATGTGATATTAAATGTTAAAAAACACTATATAAATAAAAGTGACTTGATCTGACTTGGTTCCTCCTGGATATGTTTTACCTGAAAACCATGTACTGTTGGTAGCGATGGGGAGCTTGCAATATTATGTAAGGAAAAATGAAAAGTTACGACCCTTCCTGTAACAAAATGTACATAATTTGAATCTATTGTTTTGCCAATAATCTAATCTGTTCCTACAGGAATTGACTACCTTTTTAACATTTTCTTGGTGTCTTTTAATATCTCTTTACCTGTGTGTAAGTCAAATCTAAGTTGAAATATTATGTTGTAATATTAAAAATATTAATGACTCTTAGCAGATTGTTTTCCCACACTTTACAAAGACTATCCATAGACTCTTGTTGACATAGTCTGGCATTTAAACACAATCTTGATGATCTTTAAATCATCATGATCTTCATTATCTTTAAATGATCCTTTCATTGTTCCATTGAAAACCAGGACTGTTTCGTTTGTTAACCCTGCAATCTGGTTTACATCAAAACTCTGTCAGTTAAAAGTAAAGGGTTGTAAATTAAAACGATTATATGCCAAGGGACTGGACTGGTTCACAAAGAGCTGTTTGTTTTCCTCTTTAAACACTGACATCATGCATGCTTCACTTCTTTTCAGAAATGTCCCAACTGCATTTAAAACTACAATGCATTTAAAACACCCACTGTCTTAAAATGTTAATAATTCCTATTTTGAATCTGCCGTTTAGTCAAAAATTCTTAGAAAGATGACCCCAAATCTGGAAAGCAGCAATCTTTTCATCAATAGTTCATATAAGCAGTTGCAATCAGGGATTGGTACCTATCACAGTGTTAAGACTGCACTTGAAGTGAAGATATCCAGTCATTTAATCACTAGCTGCTGACTCTGGACTCTTACTTGTATATCAACACTTATATTTCTTTATTTGTTAATTAGTGCAAATTTTGACACTGTTTCACACTCATAGATTGAAAACTATTGGAATTATTTATATAGCTTTATGTTAAACTGCAATTTGTACAACTTAAACAGTTTAAAATAAAACCCACTTATGTTTTTATGGGTGTTCCACAGGGTTTTATCGAGACCTCTTCTGTGACTAATAAAACCTTTTATTAATTGTCATGATTTTTAAAAAAATATTTGAAACATTTTAATATATTTCAATTTAATGCTACAACACATAATGGAATTTAAAAAAATGTAAAAAAAATAATAATAAAAAATAAGAATAATTAATAGGAACACTTTCTAAAAGCAGTGTATCTATAGTATCTATATTCTTGGAGAAAATCAGCTTTAACATTCAAACAATATCTTGATCACAATATTTTTCTCATATGCAAATACAGATTTACAAAGCAGTGATCTATATTTTCATATTTGTTACAAATACAAAATGCTTTTCCCATACTTACAAATCTAAGTAGGTATTTGGTTTGCATTTTATATTTTCTCAAACCTTTTTAGCTGCAGTCTCATTTTTGACTACATAAACATTTAGTAGTATGAAACATTGAAAGCCCACCTGTGACCACACAAGAGAATTTCACATTGCAGGCCTCTGATACTGCCTTGGACTTGATAGTAGTCTCGAAACATGGCTGAGTGTCTTCTGTCAGTTGAGACATGACCGTACAAAATGTACTCCTAAACATAGAGAACATATGAATTAATTCTAAGGTATGTAATTTTAGCATAAACCATGTTGAACAACTCGTCATTAGTGCTACAATCAATCATAACTTGATATATAAATTTAAAATGTGGTATTATTAGATGAGATATGGGGGAGTCACTGATTATGGGGGAGTCACTGATTTTACACTGCTATAGTTTGGTAAAAAACTTTTTTCGTTGAAAGTAAAAAAGTTATATATAAGTGTTGGGGTGGATACACTTTGTTAGATACTATTAGTACAATTTTATAAGCATGATTTACCTCAATGGTTTGTACTTTGAATGCCTGTGAATTGAGTACCTATTTCGTAAATGGCAGACAAGACAACTTATAAAACAGAATCCACATGCATCATTTAAACAATTATTCCAAAGCTGGTTTGGCATATAATTCTGCAATGACATCAGTTGATGTTCCCAAGAGACAGGTATAATACATATAAGCCATTTTCAGCATAGTATAATTACTGTATCTTTAAAGTAGAGGCAGTAGTATATTATTATTCTATTTTGCCTTTTTAAGTAATAACTTAAACTATGGCAATGATTAAACAAGAACAGTTAAAATGAATAAATGTGAAATTTTTTAGACATTTATTTATGCATTTACGTATATATAAAAAAAAATTGATACAAAAAAACTGGTACAATTATGTAACTGTATTTATGTACATATTTACACACACATCTGATCACAGAATAATCAGATATAATTTAGCTTCTAAACATCAGCTAATCCGGTATATGTACTCTGCCATAGAGACAAGACTAATGATTTCTTACCTGTTTTCAGGCCGGACATAGAGAGGTAGTTGCAGCCATCTAAGCGTGGTGACAGGACATCATCCCCATTTTGACTACTAAATCTTCCATTGCCTGAATATGAAGTCATTGGCCTTCGTGATGTCATTGTCCAGAATTTTTTTTTTTGTATAATCCAAATAAAACAGCAGCTTGCTGTAAAGTAGTTGTGTGAAGTTAAACAGGCTCTGCTACCCAAAGGTTTTTGAAAAAATATTTACTCAGTCCGGAGCTGCTGAAATAAGAAAAAAAATCCTTTTTAATAAAATAAATAACATTTTAGACTATTTCAAACATGATGGTGATAAAACTTTTAAAATGATTATTAATACAGTTACACTGGTAAAAAAAAAATGGAGTTCAATCAGAGTATTTGGTTATAAATAGAATGTTAGTTATGAAGCTACTTTTAAGGTTGTGTGAAGTTGAGGATCTTTAAATAGATAAACATCTCTTCTGTTGTAACATTGTTATACAAAAACATATTGAATGTTTAAATACTTACCATTTGTGTGTTTACCTAGTTGTTTAAAGGCTGCATTTGCTGAACCAAAGCTTTGCAATTGTCAGTCATGGCTGAGCATGTGGTGCCAGAGAGGGACCTATTTATAGAAGGCCCACAAATAGGTACAAGAGCACATCACATTTCCTGAATCCAGGCACCATTCCAAAGCCATTTGCTAGGACACTTCAAGAAGGAGCTATAACCAGTGTCATACACAGCTTCTGCATATACAGCTTATTAAAATTAAAAATCTATTGTAAAAAAATGTCATCCAGATGACCAATAAGATGAACCAGTCTGGATTGTTTATGCTAGGTAAATACATGGGTTACAGTTTATATAGGAATGGAAGAGGGGATCAGAGGATTGGACTGTGACCCGTCTAAAAAGCAGCATTCAACCTTAATTAGGGCAGTCCCTTTCAGATGATACTGCCACTCACTACCGTTAGCTCTCATTCAGTGTCAACATACTTGGCCACTGCTCTAGTCCTGTTGCTTCATTTTCCAAACATAAAATGGCTCTGGTTACAGACTCCCTCAGAAACACTGTTTAGACATAAACATCATGCAGCTTTTCTCTCTCTCTCTCTCTCTCTCTCTCTCTATCTTCCTCTAGGTACGGCACACACAAAACAACTGTGTATTTGTGTGTGTGTGTGTGTGTGAGGGGGAAAGAGAGATTACATTTTTTTCTAGCCATTATTAAAATTATAGTGTTGAAATTTGTTTTAAATTGTTTTAAACAGTAAATTTACCATAAAATTTAAATGTTTACAATTTTTGTTAGAGTTTTATAACCGAATTTT
Source organism: Bagarius yarrelli (assembly GCA_005784505.1). Classification (NCBI taxonomy): domain Eukaryota; kingdom Metazoa; phylum Chordata; class Actinopteri; order Siluriformes; family Sisoridae; genus Bagarius; species Bagarius yarrelli. The sequence goes on along the minus strand of VCAZ01000196.1, from coordinate 460,994 downwards.
ATACATTTGTGACTTATGTGAAATTAAATATCACCACTGTAATACCAGTCACAGTTCTCCTCAATGTGCTGTAGCAAATTCAGCTCAAATGGAATTTTATTATTTATTTTAATATATATTTTATATATATTGTTTTTGTGTGTTTTACATATATAAATAAACCTGCCTTCTCTATTCCATCTGCTTGTGTGCCTTGCACACTCCTTACAGCCTTAACTTTAATTCCTTAACCACTGAACTGCCATTTTCCCACTAATATAGCCTTTTAACATATCAAAGGACAAAACACATAAACAGCTGAACAAGTGTAATACCGAGGTCGTATTTTGCTAGGGCAGGCACTGCTAACATCTTCCTTTCTTTCAAGGCACACAAGCAGATGGAATAGAGAAGGCAGGTTTATTTATATATGTAAAACACAAAAACAGTCCAAGCCAAAAAATATAGAACCTCTTAAGGTCAGGAGAAAACAAAGGCACAGCAAAAACAGACAAGACAGATGCAACGAAAGCTGGCAAAGATCCAGAAGCATCAGAATTTCCAACACTAAATGTTCCTGATACAAACAGGCAAAAACTAGAGTCCAGAGCCAAAAAACTGGGTCAAAAATCCAAAAATCGAACCAGAAGTGACACAGGTTTATTTAGGCAAAAACATGCACAATAATCCAACATCAATGAGCTTGAAACGCCGGCTCATTGGCTCATAAGCCGGCGGTGATGAGCGAAGAAATCCGCTTCAGGTACGCTTAAAGATAAGTGAGGCGGCAAAACTAAACTGGAATGCGGAAGTGCTGCTGCCGTGCGCGAGCAGGACGTGACAGTACCCCTCCTTCTACAGACGCCACCAGGCGTTCTAACGGGCGCCTGTGGGTGGCGTTTATGAAAATCTTTAATGAGGGTAGGGTCGAGGATGAACTTAGCAGGGACCCAGCTCCTTTCTTCAGGTCCATAGCCCTCCTTACCCTATCTACAATCTGAAATCTAGGGGCATCGGAGCGGCGCTGGTCAGCCTGCTGTTTATAAGCTTTGGCAGATTTCCGGCAGATTTTGCCTTCCGCCAGGTCTTCTTGCAACGGTTGATAAAGGCTTCTTTCCCCCTGGGCTGAAAACAGCGGGGGTTTTTGGAAAACTGGGGCAGCACTGAAATGGAGATAGGTGTGTAGCTGCATTTGGGAAGTGAGTTATGAGCATATTTAATCCAGGGAAGAAATTTGCTCCATGACGAAGGATCCAGAGAGACCATATATCTAAGGGTGCTTTCCAGCTTTCGATTTTTTGTCTCTTCGTCTGACCATTAGTTTTTGGGGATGGTAAACCAAAGGATAGACTGGGAGAAGCACCCACCAGTTTTGCAAATCGCCTTCCAAAACTGTGAGGAAAACTGAGGTTCCCTGTCCGACACAATATCAACAGGAGTCCATGGAGTCGAAGCACGTGATTAGAAGTTCAGCAGTCTGACTGGCGGATGGAAGTTGCAGCAGGGAAATAAAATGAGCAGCCTTGGAAAAACAGTCTACCACTGTCATGATGCAAGAATTCCTGTTAGAACTAGGTAGGCCGGTTACGAAGTCGAGTGCAATGTGGGACCAGGGATGACATGGAACAGGAAGTGGTTTAAGCAGCCCATCAGGGGGACGGTTGGTAGGTTTGTTTTTGGTGCAGATGTCACATGCTGTGATAAATTGATGGGGATCCTCTTCTATACTTGCCCACCAGAAACACTGTTTGAGGAGAAAAAGGGGGTGGGCCCATTCCAGGACCTGGGGTCGCATAGAGACCGGCACAAATAGGTGGTTGAGGGGTCTGTTGCTAGGGCCAGGCTCTCTTTTCAGAGCATTCTTGAACTTTCAATTTCTAGTATTACCACTGCAACCAGGCACTGGGGGGGTGAAACAAATTCCACGGACGACTGCTCCTGGATTGAGACAAACTGTCTAGAAAGAGCATTAGGCTTGACATTCTTGGAACGAGGGCGGTAGGATATGGTAAAGTTGAACCTGGAAAAAAACAGCGATCATCGGGCTTGGCAAGCATTGAGTCTCTTAGCAGACTTGAGGTATTCAAGCTTGAGGTAGTCAGTCCAGACCATGTCTCCATTCTTCCAGGGCCAGCTTGATAGCTAAGAATTAACGATCTCTTATGAGGTAATTGCGTTCAGACGGAGAAAGGCGTCGTGAATTGTAAACTGTAATGGGTCCATTGTAGGGGGCAGCAGGGTCTTAATGTGCCTCATGAAGAGTATTTCATCACAATGAGTGTGTGTGCGACGGGACGGTAGTCATTGAGGCTGGAGACTGCTGACTTTTTGGCACAGGGATTATGGTAGCGGTGAACAGGGAAGTGTTGAAGATGTTAGTGAAGACATCTATAGTTGTGTTGCACAGTCCCTGAGCACTCTGCTGGGGATGTTGTCTGGTGCAGCAGACTTCTGTGGGTTAACTTTGATTAAAGTTCTCCTCACATTAGAGCAATAATGGGTATAATACCCATCATGCATTGTCTGTTAGTGTGCTAAACGTTTGATATGTCACATGGCCATTTTGCCGTAATTGACTCTGCCCATTGTTTGTGGGTGTTGCCGAAACGTCATCTGACATCACATAATATTGCTATAATACCCATTATGCACTTACTGTTAAGGTGTTAAATGTTTTATATGTTACATGACCATATTGGTTAAACTGTTTGACTCCTACTATTTTAGGATGGGCATGAATGTGATGTCAACTTCCACATGTCACTAATACTGATACTGATGCACTTCCTTTTACTGTGCTGAGCATTTTGATATGTCACTTGGTCATGCTGCATAAAGTTTAGTGATTCCACTTATATTAGTAGTAAATGGGAAATTTTTTAAATCTTAAATGTCCCCTCTGGAAAAACAAAACTGCAACCCATTTGGATAACCTGCGCCTTATAAATCCGAACATACTGAATCAACCTCCCAGTTTGGTAAAAATCCCCTAAAAGCTCAGTGAGTTATAACTCGCTAAAACGTATCCATACCTCTTGAACTTTTTACATTTTGTCACCTTACAACCACAAACATGTTTTTATTGATATTTTATGTAATGACCAACACAAAGTAACAAATAATTGTGAAGAGGAACAAAAATAATACATGGTTTAAAAATTTTAAGCACATAAAATAGCATGTATTTGTATTCACTACTTCGTAGAGCCACTTTTTGCTGCAGTTACAGCTGCAAGTATTTTGGAGTATGTTTCTAACAGCTTTGCATATCTAGAGACTGAAATTATAGCCCATTTTTCTTTCCAAATAAGGGGACACGTCAAGAAGGAGCTCAAGCTCAGCCAGATTGTATGAGGAGCGCCATTCTAACACAAGACCAGCTTCCCTGCTCCTCCTAAAGAAAAGCATCCCCACAGCATGGTGTGTTCAGGGTGATGAGCAGTGTTACTTTTCTGCCACACATAGCACTTTGCATTTAGGCCAAAAACTTTGGACCAAATGACCAAAGCACCTTCTTTTGCTGTGTCCCCTACATGGTTTGTGGTAAACTGCAAACAGAACTTCTCATGTCTTTATTTCAATAACGACTTTCTTCTTGACACTCTTCCATAAAGGCCAGATTTGTGGAGTACACGATTTATAGTTGTCCTGTGGACAGAATCTTCCACCTGAGCTGTGGATTTCTGCAGCTTCTCTACAGTTACCATAGGCCTCTTGGCTACTTCTCTAACCAGTGCTCTCCTTGCTCGGTCAGTCAGTTTAGGTGGACGGCCATGTCTTGGTAGGTTGCAGTTGTGGCATATCTTTTTTATTTAGGGATGATGGATTAAACAATGCTTCTTTGAGATGTTCAAAGCATGGGATATTTTTTTTAAAACTTAACCCTGCTTAAAACTTCTCCACAACTTTATGCATGACCTGTCTGGTGATTTTCTTGGTTTTCATATTGCACAATTATGTGCTACTTTGTGTTGGTCTATCACATAAAATCTTCAATGAAACATTTAAGTTTGTGGTTGTAAGGTGACAAACTGAGACTTCTCTAATTAGAGTTACAAATGACCTACTGTTATCAGCTGATAATGGTTGCCTCTCCCTATTAGTGCTATTGGACCTCAGCGCTGCATTTGACACTGTCGAACACAACATTCTTTTAAATAGATTAGAAATCCTTGTTGGCATCAGTGGAAGTGCATTAGCATGGTTTAAATCTTACTTATCTGACCGCCAACAATTTGTAGCAGTGAACGAAGAGGTATCATATCTCTTGCAAGTATGGAGTACCCCAAGCCTCAGTTCTAGGACCATTACTTTTTACACTTTACATGTTACCCTTGGAAGATATTATTAGAAAACATGGTGTTAGCTTTCACTGCTATGCTAATGACGCTCAGCTATATATTTCTTCGCAACCTGGCAAAACTTACCAATTTGAAAAAGTAACTGAATGTAAAAACTGGATGACAAATAATTTCTTATTGCTGAATCCTGAAAAAACAGAGGTGTTAATTATCGGCAATAAAGCCTCTGCCTCTAATAATCTAAATCACTGATGTTAAAAATATATCTAAACTACAACCTATGCTCTCAAGGTCAAATACAGAAATTTTAGTTCATGTGTTCATGACCTCAAGATTAGACTATTGTAATGCTTTACTGAGTGGTTGTTCTGCACGCCTAATAAACAAACTCCAGCTGGTCTAAAACGCAGCTAGAGTTCCTACTAGAACCAGAAAATATGATCATATTAGCCTAACTCTGTCAACACTGCACTGGCTCCCTATTGAATATCGAATAGATTTATAATCTTGTCAATTACTTAGAACTAAATGGTTTAGCACCCTGATACCTAAGTTAGCTTCTATCCTATTCTAGTCCTCCACGTCCGCTGCACTCTCAGGACTCAACGCAATTTGATTATACCTAGAATAACAAAATCAACTGCAGGTGGCAGATCCTTCTCTTATCTAGCGCCTAAACTTTGGAATAACTTACCCTGCACTGTTTGGGAGGCAGACACACTCTGACAGGTTTTTTTCTCCATTTAGTCACCGATGGAGTTTTGGTTCCTTGCCACCGTCGCCTCTGGCTTGCTGAGTTGGGGACTCAAAATTTATGGATACCAATCAAATTGACTGTTCTGTTGAATTTTTAATTTTGTTGTTTCTGGGGTATTTCTGTAAAGCTGCTTTGAAACAATCCTGATTGTTAAAAGCGCTAAGGGTCTGGTCCAAGTATCAGGACTCCAGGCAGAATATTGAAAGGTAAGTATTAGAAAAAGCTACTGCTGAGGGTCTTGGTCTACTCTATATCCTCCCCCTTGTGGAAGGAGGTGAGGCGCTCCTACACCCTGGTAGGTCATAGGATTGAGTAAGTCTGGCCTTCGACACACTAGGTTCTTTCTGCACTTACCTTTGGTAGAGCCCTGACACAGTCCGACACAGTGGCGTCTAGTTTTGGAACCCCTAGTTTTGTCACTCAACACAATGTCAGAGTGAACGAGGTAACGTCTCAGTTACGTATGGTAAACCTTGTTCCCTGTTTCTTTGGGATGATGGTGGAGCATCTAAAGCAGTTCGGGCCTTTGCACAGCTTCAGTGATCTGGTGAATATCTGTGAAAAGATGGGTGGCAGCTGGTCAGCATAAGTTTTCAGGCAGGCCGGTGTGACACGGTCTGGGCCTGGTGCCATAATTCTCTTGTTCTTTAGCGAGTTGTGGATTCGCTTCAGTGCTGGGGTATGGGGCAGCTTGCATGTTTTGGAAGGTACTATAAATGCTGAAAAGTATATAAAGGTTTTAGAGAGTTCAAGAGCTAAAAGATATATAAAGGTTTTATATGTTCCCCTCAAGACAACATCTATTTCAGGGAAGGCCTTGTGTATTTCAGTAGGACAATGCAAAACCACATACTGCAGCTATTACAACATGGCAAGACCCATGAGCCTTTCTGCTCCAGGGGCACTGTATCATAGCTGACCCCAACTTTCTAAGATGGGATATGCAAATAAACAAATTTCACTATGCTGTAGAGTATATGTGACAAAGACATTTACATTTATTTTTATTTTTAGGATCATTTGTAGGGCAGATTTTTGTTTTTGCAATCAATAATAAAATCAGCAAAAAAGCAGAGCTAGGAGGGCCTCCCAATTTAGTCCTGGGGAATTTTGCAAAATGGTATTGATCCAATTAAGCCTTGTCGAACCTGGAGATTGGTGACAGAATGCCTTGCTGATTGCAGTCTTTTGCATCATAGAATTCATGAAATTTGTCCCGGAAGAAAAATGTCCAGTGAGCCGACCTGCTGAGAGCCTACAGAGCCTGTCCCTCCTATGTGCCCCGAGCATAAAAACCTTGGATGGCTGGATGTATGCTAGGCTCATTTTGCCAATGGTGCCCTTTTTTGCAGTCAAGGTTGACAGGAAGTCCATCAGTGCCTTACTTAACACTGGCAGCACTGTAACCCTGGCCTGTCCCACTGTGCTACCTAAACAACAGACGCACAATTCGGGAACAGGACAAAAAAGGCCCTTGAAAGTGTGTGGTATCACTGACCTCATTCTAAACCTTCTTCTTGGCCTAGATTTGCCAAGATTAAGCCTCCACACAGCCTCTAATGGATACCACATATAATCATTAATTTGTGGATCTGCATAGATTCTTCTGTATGAATGCAAAAGGTTAATTTAGGCTACTGTAAAATGTAATCTTTTATATTTGTTAATCAGAAAACATTTAAGTAAAAAATTGTGTATTTCGGATGATGTATTTGAGAGAGAAAAGCCAGAAAGCGTAAATATTTGTAGATATTTATATAGGACTAAAATTATGTCAAAGTTGTGGAAATCCATAAATTTAGAATAACCAATACCATATGTTCTACAGGAACGATACCTAGAGGCTTTGTTGACTGTAAACTATAAAGTCACTTTTAAGTCCATAACTCTTGTACTATCTAGCTCCCTGTGGAGTCTTTTTCTTTGTCATGTGTTGTATGCAGGGTCACAAACTCACCCCCTGGAATACTGTAAATGGCCAATTCTGCATTCACACCTCCAGAGGTGTTACTTAACTTTTGTTGACACCAGTCTTCTGTTGGAGTCCCCTACCTATTTGATGTAATTGAAAAGTTCTAAAAAAGCTTACTGAATGCTTTAAAGGACTGGTGTTTCAACTCACAGGTCAGACTTAATTCAGACACCCTGTTCAAGCAAGCTCAAATGTTAAGATTCTCTTGCGATCTACAAGAGTCCTTCTAAACCCACTTCAAGTCATCTGGTCTCCTTTAAATGTCTAACATAGTCCATCTGTGTATTTGGAGAACATATTTCAGTGAATTATTTATTGAACACAACAGTCTTACTGAGTGTGTGGTGGTAATTTTTTTTTATAAATTCTGACTATTTGAATATTACATAATATACATGTTTATTTTACACTCTGCATAATATAGCATTAGACAATTTTTAAAATGCACAGCAACTTGAAACTGCATGGTGTAATAAAGTTTAATACATACAGGTATATAAACAATATGTACAGTGGCTGTTTTCACAAATAAGTTTAATCAGTACTTTTTAAAGAATAAATTTCTTTAAGAAATGAGGAAGATGAATTCTAACGCACTGTAACACACATTTTCCTCCACAAGAAAGTGTTTCTCTCTCTACAGCCTCCACAGTCTAGATCAGGAAACAAGAATTCTCAGCGTATTTGTGAAGATTAAAAATCCTGTTTAAAACTGCCAAAATCCCAAAGCCCTACTTTCTCTCTAAAATGTACACTACAACAAGTAACTAGGATTACTTCTACACCCTAAATAGTGGACAATTTGCCCTATTTGGGATAATTTTATTATTCTTGATGCACCATCCTGAAAGCCTGGCATTTTATTAGACACAAGACTCAGCATAAGGCACAGATGGAGGAAAAACAAATAATATCTTAAAGAACCCAAATCTTAAAGAAACTCACCAGCACAACTGTTTAATTTTGGCTTGGTAAAACAAAAACTCACTGTTTCCTACTTCATTAACAAGTTTTGGTCTAACTTTTCCACTTAAAATTATGTCATACATTCACGTTTATAATTGGTGATTTGTCGAGTATAATCATTTTAGTGTTCTGTAAAGATCAGACAGCTATGATTAGATGTATTCAATTATATACAGTTCTAACAACCTGCATTGTTAGATGTGTCCCTCACCATGTGAGTGATTAGGAAAAATATGACTCTCATAATTACCAGTTGTGGATGATTTTTCTTTTGTTATTTAAAAGTACAAATTCTCATTTGGTGGCACATTCTAAGCATAATTTCTTTTATTGGTATAATGGGGCCAAACACAAAATTATAAGCCTATTTCAAAAACATTATAGCTTCCCAACCCTGAACTGTACATTTTAGTGTTTCCCCTGCTCTTGGAACATAAACAGGTCTGACAATCACATGAATCTGGTTTATTAGATGCAAAACACTAAAATGTAAAGGACAAGGGATGCTTCCACATAAAACAGGGTCAAATCAACTCAGGCTTTATAAGTACTAATGTGGTTTAGGTTTTTGCCACAAGGCCTACTTTCCTGTGGATAAACCTCCTCAAAGCAAAGCAACAAAAACATTAAATAAACAATTAAATTAATCAATGCTTATGGCTAAAAAAAGGACAAACAAGTGAGGCACTTCCAAGCTTTCAAATCACATTGTTCATTAAGTAGTCCACAGGACTAAGAGGGCTTCATATTTAACCCCAAAAGATCCAGAGGGCTCAAATACATGGAAGCTTGAGCTGCAGCTATTGGATCGTGATTAAGGAATAAATGGTGGGGACTGGTGGCCTTGTCTAAAACTGGTGTCTTTCTATATGTCCACTATCATAAAGGATGAAATCACTTTCTGTTCCATTTAAGATCTGGACTGGGTTTCGGCTCAGTGGTTTTCTCCAGAGGTGATAGGGACTCAAGTGGGGATTTCTGGGCCTGAGGAGAACGTGGGTCCAGCAGAGGAAGGGGTTTGTCTGGGTTAAACGACCGGTAGTGATCAGTCTCTGGGATACCCTGATGATCAGGCATCCTCCGGAATTCCTGGTTGTAACATATTCCACCTCCTCCTTGGTTGCAGTTTGCAGAGTGATAGTCACCTGAGCGTCTCCTCTTTGGTTCTGAATGCCTGGAAAAGGGGATTAGACTTTGGTTAATTTTTATAGGACATATAAATTTTTTTCCAGAGTAATTAACACTTTAATCAAACAAATTTTTAGTCCTGGAACTGTAGATGTAAAATTATTATCCGTTAAAACAACAAGGCAATCAAGAGAGAAATTTGTAAAAACAACTCAAAGTACCTTGCAGCTGTTCTGGATGCTTATGGTGGCCAATTACCCTAACAGAATTTATGCTATTGCTCTTTTTTAATTTGTAAGACTTGGCGATATGGCAAAAATGTAATCGCAATAATTCTTTTTCATATTGATCAATACGATATAAATGTTGATATATAATTTGGTAATGCTGCCAGCTTTAGAAAAGTATCCCAACAATGACTGAAGCCAAAAACTTAGAGGGTTTATTATGTTATAAAGTATAGTTTTTTAACAAAAACATCAAACATTCAGCCTTAACAAATTAAGACAACTTACTTAAACACACACGTGTGGAAAAACTGTCAGTTTGAATCAGTACTTTTATTTTGAAAACAGCATCTAAAAGCTGTTTGAGAAGACATGATGCATGAGGGCAGCAGCCATTTTGTTTGGTTGTGTAGAATTTTCCTATCACTTACGGTTAGCTAGCTTTATATGATAGCTAGACTACAAACTCTTTGCGAAACATTGTTTGTCCCACTAAACATAATGAGCGTTTTTTTCATGTATATGTTCTCAGCTTTTGACTTTTTGCTACGTGTTTTGATTCTGATTTCTCGTCCAAGTGTTTTTAGTTTGTTCTCTATTCTCGCCTGTTTACCTGTGTACTGACTTCCTGCCTGTTCTAGTTTGTGTCTCCACCTAATCCTGCCTTTGGTGTTTATATCATGTTTGGCTGTCTAAAAAAAGACACTACCTTGTGTTTATTGTATCTTAAAATGGTTTTTATCATTCAATACTTTTTGAGTGCTGTGCAGCACAGATTTTATATCAAGTACAATATCCAGAGCTTTTTATTATTATAGATAAGGTTTATCACAATTTATTATGATATTATTTATCGGACCAGCCCTACCCTAGCATTTTATTTGTCTTATAAAAAGACTTTTTAATTACAGGAAAATATTATAAGGAAATATTTTTTACCTGTCATAATATTCACGGTGAACACGGTGGTCTCGATCATTGCTGTACTGGTCATACATTCGTTTACGAGCTGAACCCGGGTTTCGGAAGCCAGTACTGTGGTACAAGTCTGTGTGAGCCCGTCGGTTACTGTAGTGATGCTCCTTATAACTGTGCTGGTCATAAGGGTTATATCGGTCACCTTGCCATGGCTGGTTACTGTTTCCTGGGTAGGTATATTTTCTTTCCCTGTGCCAATCACCCCTATCTTTAAAAGAAAACATAATTTATGTCATAGAAGTCAGACCAATGGTAAATGATACAGACTGTTTTGTCTATAAAAATAAAAATGTAACAGAGCCACAAAAACTTTAATACAAACTGTTGGTTTTATTATCTGTCATTTATATAAACAGATAACAGACTAATGTTAACCATTCCCGATGTTTAATTAACACTGCCAAAAAACAGTAAATTTGCATGACAAAGCATTCTAAGATTCAGTTCCAAACTCACAATCATTAGGGAAGTGTCTCTTATGTTGGTTGTAATGCTCCCGGTGCTGTGATTGAGATGAAAATCCTGTTGGGTGATTATGTGGAAAGCGTGCTTTCGATGAAGGTTGTGTGCCAGTGGAGTCTCGACTTGATCCAGAAGGTTCTGGACGAAATGTCTTCTTTTTGAATGGTTCATCTTTCTTTTTGTGCTCTTTCTGAAAGTGCAGCACAAACATGACATGAGCAGAACAAAAAATGCTAACAGAAGGAATAAATAAATTATAATTTTTTTTTGTAAATCGATGATAATTTGTAATTTAAAATGCTACACTGAATATCGTACTTATCTGGGGGTTATATACTCTACAAAATAAAAGCAAACTTACCGCCTCTTCTTGGGAGCGCTTTTTTTGAGCCATTTTGTATAACCTGTGAAGTTTCTTAGCTCCAAACTCGGTAAATTTCGACACAAATATCCATAGATTCCTAGATAAACAATGGCAATTAGCGAATAAAAATATATTAGGAAAAATATTACATGAAACATGAAAGTCAGAGAGGTCATGAGCTGGCAATCAATCCACTATCCAAAATAAGTTATTAAGTATGTAGATAAACGAATTTTGGTGAGACCTGCGCCAGGCTTTGACATGTTCTGGATCACTGTAGGCTTTAAGGCACTCTGTAATTCGGTCTCCAATCTTCAATAAGCAGGAACGTGTGTGCTGCAGCTGTTCCTGCACTGACAGACCTTCATCAGGCTTATCCAGCTGTTTAAGAGCTTTCTTTACTGGTCTCATCCGTTCTTTACACTAAACACAAACATTAGTCTAGAGTTAGAGTTAATTAAATTCATAGTCTCTATGAACCATAGGGAAAAACAAAATAAAAGACATGGTGAAAATACGGATTAGATTAGATGACTTTATCTAATCTAATCAGTACTTTCACCATGTCCTGTCTGAAAATACAGATGGAAGAGGTATAAAAATAACTGCAGAGAGAGAAAATGGGAAAGAGATGGGGAACTCACAATACTGAATGTATCCTGGTCCAGCTCGTCATCATCCTCTCCAATAGGAACTGGCTCACTGCCTGCTGTAATGTGCACAGGGCCCTGAGTTTTCTTGGCTTTGCTTCCTAATTTTGTCTGGTAAAAAATCCCCCCAAAAAAGCTTTTAGAAAACAGAGTTGTAACATTAGCACAGCTCTGTGCATCTGTTGTAATTAACCAATAGAAGCTTATCTCTGTGGACCAAACATGTAAGTCACATGTTAAAGAAATGTTTAAACAAAACTATTGACAACATTTTAAAACTACCTTTTCTTTTTTAAGCTTTGTCCGTTTTCTTTCCCTGTCCCTTTCCTTGTCTTTCTTTGCAGTGCCCTGCTTCTCTTTGTTCTCTTTGTTGTCCTTTTTTTGTTTTACCTTTGTAGGAAATTTTTCAGCTTTATCATCCTAGAAAATGGGAAAAGTTCCACAAATATTAAAGGACTAAGAAAGTCACTTCTTGCACAAAACGTCATGTGATCAATTGTGCAGGAGGTTAACGATGGTAATTTAACCAATATAAATCAATGAAATATATTTAAATATACAAAGATTTGTGACACAAATTTTCATGACTTTTCCTAGACTTTAGGTTTTATTTATTTTTCCAAAACTATTTCAGGCCTTCAAGTTGCTGTTTTTAAAACATGACTTTTTCAGGTTTTTGATGACCTACAAACCCTGTTAATTTGCTGCCTGACACGAAACATACCTTTACTTCACCTTCTTCTGAAGTATGTTCTGAGAGATGAGGTGAGGAGATTTCACTGGCCAGTTCATCTTTTTGGGACTTCTCTTTTTTTCCTCTAGGTTTTCTCTTCTTTACCTGAGACTAAAAATAACCATAACAATGCAAATAATGAAATTATTAATAATTAATTTAAATACAATAACTAATGTGTTTTTAAACAAATAAGTTACCGTAATAAACAACATTGTTATAATAGAGCCAACACACAGGCCCAAATCCTTATGCTGCTAAGGAGATGGTCAACCCAAAAAGCAAACAGCCTTGGAGGAGTGTATATACATAGCAGATCAGTTCATACAGGCTCTGCTGCTAGAGGGGTACAATACTGTGAGGCTCCGAAAATAGGCTCTCTAATCTCGAATTGTGAGATATACAGATGACATTATCAAAGGTTCACCTTTTATATGGGGGAAATTCTAGAAAAACACCAGAGGGGCAGGCTGATAATGAGTGTTAAGGTGCCACCTGGGAATGACCGAGGCACAGTAACTGGGGTACCGCATTGGCCAAGACCTGCTTAAACTAACACTGCCAAATGATCTATAACAAAAAATCTTGTGCGTGTCTCCCTGAGGTTGGAATGCTCTTTCCAGGTTTTTGTCCCTAACCTTCTAGCCTCTATCTTCTCTGAAAAGTGTAACAGTAAGACAGAGAGAGTATTTCAGGAATAAGACAGTGCCTTACATTACTCTAATACCTTGACTTTTCTTTAGTCCACACTGTTGCATCAAGATTGCATCTTTTCCCCAATCTTAAATTTTTTTCCTTTCTTGCATTTCTTTTAGTTCATGTCCAAGATAATTATGTAGCAAATCATTATACAGAAACCTGCGATTATGTCGGAACCTCTGCCTTCTTCAGATGTAAATTTAGGTATTGCTTGATCAGCTTTTCTCAATCACTGACAATACACATGACGAGTATGATTCAGCATTAATTCACTATCCCTACAGATCCATTTGAAGGATACACATTTAAATTCTGACAGAATATAGCTCTTTTTAGCCCCCAACCACTTTGATAACACAGTATTAACCAAAGTGATGCTGCACCGCTACAAAGTGTTACCAACTGGAATTTAGTAGGCTATAGAAGACACAAGGTGTCAAAGCTTCAAAAACCACAACACTGAGGAATATTTCAGTGCATGATAAGCTCCAGTAGGGCTTGTTCAGAAAGGATGACACACACTGGTTCTGTGGCGATTACAGACACCTCGATGACATAACACACTTGATGGGCTTTCTGATGCCAGAGTGGTAAACACAATTGATTTGACTACCAAGTACTGGAAAATACCACACTTTCTAAATGACAAAAACAGGCTTCTCCATGGGTACTTGGCCATATCAGTTTACTTACGATGTCAATGGGCATTTCCAATGTACCATCCAGTGCTTAATAGTACTTAATAAAACCAAACTCTGTCCTGAAGGTCTTGCAAAGTGCTGCATAAAGTTTTCACAGCACCATCAGCACTAGCGCAAAAATTTTGTACAGCTAAACTCCACTGTAGAAATAGTCCTTTATGTCTGGCATGTCATTTACCATTATAAAGCTAAGCATCTACTTCGAGGTCCATAGCAGACACCAAGTCTACCGTTTCAGTAGCAACTCAGTGCACCTCAATACCTTCGTTTGATTTAAAAAGTAATTGTACTGCGATGAAACAACAAAGGTCAGATCAGAATTTACCAGTTTTATCTTTGATAAAAATGGGACATAAACCACCATTAAGGAGGCAATATTGTGCTACCCATACCTTAAAATGGTGGGTCTACTTTATTGTTAGGCAAACTTTATTAATAAATGTAAAAACATATACTACCACTAAGAATATTAAAATAATGCACTAAAATTAAATACGGTTATTTCAATTTTGCCCCTCCATGAACCGCCACCTTATTGTGGTGGAGGGGTTTGAGTACCCGAATGACCTGGGGCCTAGTTTTCCTGGTAGGGTCTCCCAAGGCAAACAGGTCCTAGGTGACGGGTCAGACTAAGAGCGGATCAAACCCCCTTATGAATAAAAAGAAAAAAGCAAGGATCATTACGTCGCCCGGATTGGCGGTACCGGGGCCCCTCCCTGGAGCCAGGCCTGGGAATGGGGCGCACAGGCGAGCATCTGGTGGAATGTCACCTCACTGGGGGGGAAGGAGCCTGAGCTGGTGAGGGAGGTTGAGAGGTACCGGCTAGAGATAGTCGGGCTTACCTCCACACACAGCTGGGGCTCTGAAACCCAACTCCTGGAGAGAGGTTGGACCCTCTTCTACTCTGGAGTTCCTCATAGTGAGAGGGGTGGGCTTGCTTATAGCCCCCTAGCTTAGCCGCCATGTGTTGGAGCTTTCCCTGGTAAACAAGAGGATTGTCTCCCTGCGCCTTCGGATCGGGGATAGGTGTCTCACTGTCGTTTCGGCTTATAGGCCGAAAGGCAGTGTGGAGTACCCGACATTCCTGGAGACCCTGCGAGGGGTGCTGGGGGGGGGTGGGGCTGGGGACTACCTAGATTTGCTGGGGGACTTTAATGCACGTGTGCAATGACTGACACCTGGAGGGGTGTGATTGGGAGGAACACCCCCCCCCGAACTGAACTCGAGCGGTGTTCTGTTGTTTGACTTCTGTGCCAGTCATAGGTTCAAGCATAAGGATGCCCATCAGTACACATGGTACCAGAGCACCCTAGGCTGGAGATCAGTGATTGACCTCGTGGTCATGTCATCTGACCTTCGGCCATATGTTTTGGACACTTGAGTGAAGAGAGGAGCGGAGCTGTCAACTAACCACCACCTGGTGGTGAGCTGGATCCGCTTACGGAGGAGGATGCCGGACAGACCCAAACCCATTGTGAGGGTCTGTTGGGAACGTCTGGCAGAATCCTCTGTTAGGGGGGTCTTAAACTCACACCGAGGAAGGCTGGGGACATTGAGTCCGAATGGACCATGTTCTCCTCCTCCATTGTTGATGTGGCCATCCGGAGCTAAGGCCGTAAGGTCTCTGGTGCCAGTCGTGGCGGCAATACCTGAAACCAGTGGTGGACACCGGAAGTAAGGGATGCTGTCAAGCTGAAGAAGGAGTCCTATCGAGCCTGGCTGGCTTGTGGGACCCCCTGAGGCAGCTGATGAGTACCAGCAGGCCAAGCGAGCAGCAGCCAGGGTGGTTGTGGAAGCAAAAAACTTTGGGAGGAGTTCGGTGAGGCCATGGAGAAGGACTATCGATTGGCCTCGGGAACATTCTGGCAGACCGTTCAGCGCCTCAGAAGAGGCAGGCAGTTACCGGCCAACACTGTTTACAGTCGGACGGTGGAAGGAATACTTCTCAATCCCTCTGGCACACCTTTCGCAGAGGAAGCAGAGGCTGAGGAAACAGAAGTAGATGCATCCGTCACCCAAGCTGAATTCACTGAGGTAGTTCAGCAGCTCCTCGGTGGCAAGGCACCGGGGATGGATGAGATTCGCCCTCAAGAGTACCTCAAGTCTCTGGACGTGGGGCTGTCGTCCCCCCCCGTGGGGCTGTCATGGTTGGCACGCCTCTGCAAAATTGTGTGGGAGTCAGGAACAGTGCCTCTGGATTGGGCGACCGGGGTGGTGGTCCTTGTTTTCAAGAAGGGGGACCGGCGGGTGTGTTCCAACTACAGGGGGATCACACTCCTCAGCCTCCCCGGGAAAGTCCAGGATACTGGAGAGGAGAGTCCGGCCATTAGTCGAACCTCGGATTCAGGAGGAACAATGTGGTTTTCGTCCTCTTCGTGGAACACTGGACCAGCTCTATACCCTCCATAGAGTGCTTGAGGGTTCATGGGAGTTTGCCCAACCAGTCCACATGTGTTTTGGGGACTTGGAGAAAGCATTCGAACGTGTCCCTCGTGGCGTTCTGTGGGGTGTGCTCTGGGAGTATGGGGTCCGTGGCCCCCTGTTAAGGGCAGTTCGGTCTCCGTATGACCGGAACAGGAGCTTGGTTCGCATTGCCGGCAGTAAGTCAGACCTGTTCCCGGTGCATGTTGGACTCCGACAGGGCTGTCATTTGTCTCCGGTTCTGTTCATTACATTTATGGACAGAATTTCTAGGCGCAGCCAGGGGCTGGATGGAGTCCGGTTTAGGGGCCACAAGATTTCATCTCTGCTTTTTGCAAATAATGTTGTCTTGTTGGCTCCTTCAAGCCAGGACAGCATGCATTGGGGCGGTTTGCAGCCGAGTGCGTAGCGGCTGGGATGAGGATCAGCACCCCCAAATCCGTGGCCATGGTTCTCGACCGGAAAAAGGTGGCTTGTCCCCTCCAGGTTGGAGAGGAGTTCCTACCTCAAGTGGAGGAGTTTAAGTATCTTGGGTTCTTGTTCACGAGTGAGGGAAGGATGGAGTGTGAGATTGACAGACGGAACGGTGCAGCGGCTGCAGCAATGCGGTGATCATACCGGTCTGTTGTGGTGAAGAAGGAGCTGAGCCGAAACTCTCAATTTACCAGTCAATCTACGTTTCTACTCTCACCTATGACCCAAAGCTCATGACCGAAAGGGCGAGATCTCGGATGCAAGCAGCTGAAATGAGTTTCCTCCGCAGGGAGGCCGGGCGCTCCCTTAGAGACAGGGTGAGGAGCTCCGTCACCCGGGAGGAGCTCGGAGTAGAGCCGCTGCTCCTCCACATCGAAAGGGGCCAATGGAGGTGGCTTGGGCATCTATTTCGGATGCATCCTGGACGTCTCCCTAGGGAGGTGTTCCAGGCATGCCCCACCGGGAAGAGGCCCCGAGGAAGGACACGCTGGAGGGACTATGTCTCTCGGCTGACCTGGGAACGTCAGGGAAAGGGAACCCAGCCCTTGATAAGCGGGAGAAAATGAATGAAATGGATGAATATTTCAGTGTTGAGGCACATATACACATAAGGAGAGACAGTACACAATTGTGTTACAGGGTGTTTCATTTTTAAAGGTTTCACCAGATGCCCATTGTTCATTGTTCAAGTTGATATGATTCTTTAGGGTATTAACGTGAAGTGTATAATATACTTCGATTAAAAGTTCTCATTGGTAAAAAAGAACAAATTTCAAAAATAGCTCTGTTCACAAACACCAGTTTCATTGCATGTTGGTTTAAATGCTAAGGAGATCTGCTTACTGCACCTGTATGTTCTGTGAGGCGCTGACACAACAACTGCTTCAAAACGATTCAAAATTAGATTTAAAAGTATACTAGACCAGCTAAATGTATTTATCGTACTAAATTGCAAAAATGTAGTGTGTTTTTCTAGCAGGTCTTTCCTGTCGGTGAAGTAACCTGGGGGTGGAAATTACTTAATGACAGCTAGTTGATTAGTAATATTATCTTCCAAATGTTTATTAAAATCAGCACAGTGTGATGCATGGTGCTCCCGCAAGAGATCATATCTGACATATAACTGTGCCACATTTTTAAAAATAAAATTTCAATTTCAATACCTAAAAAATTACCATGAGGCAGATTGTCTTTTTAAAATTTTTTAGGGATTTAGCTCCTTCAGCTATCCTACACACAAGTGACTCTTACTGACTGCTCGCACCAATTGGGGTGGGGGGGGGAGTGCTCTGAGTGAAATTTATTGCATTGTTAGAATAAAAAGAATGAAATATTTAAAATCTTTGAAATTCAAAAACAGCTGCAGAATAGCATAACATATTAAACAAATATCATACAAGTCTTTCATTTGTAGGCAATTAGTGAGAGCCTTGTATTGATTTGCTGGTATTTTTTTATAGATGGTAATAACCATGAAGCCATACCAAAATGAACCATGATATATTAGCATAATCTTTTCTCGAGTTGCAATATTAATGTCTTGGTAAACTTCCACATAGAACCATTTAACACACGTATTTCTTTAGCACAAATAATCATCAATCAAACGTCTGAATGCCCAACGGGGACACTACTGCCTACGTTGTGAATCAGTAAAATACTTGAATATTTATGTTATTAGATTATTGAATATATTTTTTTAAATAAAGATTATTTTTATTTATTTATTTTTATACAAGATAGTCCAAAATTGCTAAAATTATTTAAGCCTTGGCTGTCTGATTTTATTCAAGCAATTAACTAATATGCAGAATGACAAAATAAATTTAATGTTGAATGCAGGCACTCCAAAATCCATGCTTTGGTCTGCTGTTTAGAGAGGATGCTACCAAACAGATAAAGTCTCAAATACTGTTTAAGCTCTAAACTACTCTCACCTCTTCTTTTGCTCTGGATGCATCTTCACCCTCCTGTTTCTTCTTTAGGATCTTCAACAAGTAATCAGCTCTCATTTGCAGCTGCTTTGCCTGTGGCTTTTTGTCAGAGTTGTCTGGAAGAATCTACACATTAAAGCAATTAGCTATAGCATGACATATATTAGCATGCATATGAATATTAACAGAATGCCTGAAGTTCTTTAAAATTGAAAATATTTCTTCTGCATTTATATTACGGCTGTAAACGACCAACATAAATCGATCAATCAATTATTCCGTGACTTTATTTAGCATATACGGGTAGTTAAATTATTGCATTTACTAATGTAAGTAATACATAAAACAATAAAATGCTTGTTTTATTAAAGCAGTCCAAAAAAAAGTTATATTATTTTACATGACTAGTATCAGATGCTTCCTTTACTTCTGTTTTTGTCACAGCTATCATTTTTGTTGTATTTGTTTTATTATTGAAAGGAAAGCGCTTAGCACGGTAAACCTCTTCTTATGTTAACTTCTGCTTTAATTACCCTTATTTTTAATCCTAAGAAAAAAAATGAAAAACATGCCTTCACACAACATATTTTGTTCGTAGTTTTTTAAAACCTGTTTATACTAGTGGTTCGGTTCTGTTTCCATTTCAACATAAGTGATCAAAATTCTATTTGACAACAAGTATTTACATTGACAAAATCATTTTAGCCTAATTCTTATTTATTTATAGGCTGTCAGTAGGCGTGTGAGGAGATCTTTCGACTGGTCTCGCAAGAATGTAACGATAAAAGATGCTTCACCATATTTAGGCTGCATTTAAACTGCATGTATCGAGTGACCCATTTCCATTTTACCTCCAATGTGGCACAGATCGGATATAACTCATGATCATGCAACCAGGAAAAAAAAAAAGCACATGGATATTTTCAGATCGAATTCAGGCCCTATTCGTATGTTGTACTAAATCGGATACGATTTGCAGTGCGCATTGTATTTTCACCTGTAAATTTAAGCCAACTCAGGTGGACACCAACACAACTGTGTATTTTGATATTTATTAATTTTGTTTACTGTAATAAAAGTTTGAGACCCAGATCAGAGGCAGAGGCAATTTTAACAATCTACAGTTTAAAGTTGTTTTTTTTCTGTAGCTCGCTGCGCCTGATCGAAAACACTCATTTAAGAGTAACAACCAGACAAAATATACCTTGTCTATAAGTTTCAGCTCTGAATCAGTCTTGATCTGGTCCCAGTTACCATAGCCATGCTCATATATTCCCAACAGTAGATGTGCGTCATCCTGTACATCCCATTCTACATCAAAGTGTGGCATCTTCACGACAACCAAGCTGAAATCTAGGACACAGACGGCTATATAAGTTAATTATTCCTACAACTTGTTACACAATGAATGCATTTTTTTTTAGTAAAAGTGAGATTATATTTTAAACATACTTGCTTCTCTCAATGGAACTGGAAGGCACAGCCCTGTGCAAAGGCTCAAAATCCTCCTCATGCTGGATTATGGATTTAGCATTAACCTGAACCCCAGAGATCTTAATGTTAATGCCACGTCTTTTTCCTGGGCCTTTAGCTACAAAGTAAACCAAAAATCAGCAAATGGCACTAACAGTGGGTTCCTTTATACAGAATTAAAAATAACTTTTTTGATACATTAAGGTTACTTGTAGAGAGATTTGTGCACCCTGCTTCTATTACATTTTATTACATATTTATGTAAGCTTTTGAAAGTAGATTTTCAACTTAATTTGATTTATTTTATTTGTTATACGCTGCACGTTTATAACACTTTCTTTCTTGGTTTATTACACACACCTTCGGTGGGGTTCTCCTTTATTTGTTCTTCATGCTCCTGTACTGCAGCTACGCATGTTGTATGCACCAGCTCCCCTAGTCTCTTTAGATCTGCTATGGATTTGTCAACCAGTTCAGAGTCACGCGCAATGGCCTCCAACCTGAACAACAAAATCAATCACAACCACAATCAAGCTCCAATTTCATATTAGCAAAATTTTAATACACTCATAGAGACATAAAAGGCCATACCTTTCAAGTGGAGCACCAAATTTTTTATAAGCTTTTATAAACCTGTCAAAATAAAGCCGGCTTTTAGTTATATCATCGCTTAAGGTAGAAATACCCATTGCAAAAGCAACTAAAAGTAATTACCTACGAATCTCAGCATCTGAAAAGCCAACAACGTTGTTTTTGCGCGCACGTGGCCGGCCTCGTCGTTTGGGCTTTTTATCATCCTCACTGTCGTCCGTTTCACTCTCTGAACCTGATGAGTGGCTTTTCAGTTTGAGCTTTGAGCCAATATCGCTGTCACTGTCATTTGCCAGTGCCTGAGAAAGACAACATAGTGTTAAAGCCATAAGGCATTTTGTTAATGATCAAAATCTGACAAACAATGCACTTTTTAATAGTGAAAATTAAGCAGGCAGAAAAATAATGATGTGTAAACACCAATGACTTTTTGTTTTATCTGCTAAAAACACATAGGGGAAAAAAACTAATTAGATATAACATTAAAACTACCTGCCTCTGCTCCTCCATTTTATTTAGGAAATATAGTTGCCATGCAGCAATTTAAGAAGGTGGCATTAGTCAAAGTTACATTTGTATAAATAGCATGACCAAAGGTTATTAGAAGATTACCCTAGAGTATAACACTGCCTTTGCCTATTGACTACAGAGCAACGAATATGCATGATGTACAGTGAAAAAGTCTACACACTATTAATTATTTATATAATATTTTTTGTGATTTTATGTTAATGTCACGTTAAATCATGATAGCATACTATTAACTATATTTTTACTGAATTATGACATGTATATTAAAATGAAAAACAACAACTGTTCAAAAGTAAAGTAACCCGGCTGCATCCGGTTGGCACCTGTTCAGAATCAGAATATTGTTGAAACTATTAAAACTTATTAAAAAATTAAAAATGGCAATGTGTATATACCTGCTATAAATAAAGTGACTGATTAATTCAAAATAAAATACAGAATTTTCTGTGGCCTAAATTATACCAAGAAGGTGCAGGATCATATCAGAAAATAGGTAAGGGGGTCAAGATCAGCTGAGCAACTTGTAACTTGACACCACAATGCCAAACTAAACACTCATACACTAAACAGTAGCTACTTTTATTCTGTAACCTATTATATATAGCCCTTGTTATTGTACTCATTTAATATTTTACCATTCATTGCTTGCTATTTACTTTTTTATTATAGATCATGCAATTAATATTACATACTATTTAAGTTACAGTTAATATTATATTCCAATGTATTATTTGGTATTATACAATTTGTTATTATCAATATTATTATTGTTATGCTTTTTTTATTCTGGTACTGTTAATTACACACTCGTTTTTTCATTGTTATTGTGCCTATTCTGCAACTAAACTTCAATTTGATGTTATTGATCAATAATAATAATAACGATGATTATTATTATTATTATCATTATCATTAATCTGTTATTTTGAAATATTATTGTTCCATGTATGTTATTTACTTTTTATTTTTATTAAACTTTATTCGTAATTATCCATGTAGTTATACCACTGTACAAATATTACTTACCATTATAGTTTACTTTATACTATACAACATATATTTGACATCTGTTGTTGTACAGTATCACAACATGTATTTCCATACAGAAAACATTAGTTATGTTTATCATCTGTTTTGAGTATATACCTGTAAATGATTAAATCATTTTAGTGCTATAAAATACAGAAAGGACTGTGGAAATTGTATTTGTTTATTCCATCTTCTCAATGGTAACTTATTACTCAATATGCTTATTTATATTTTTCCTAGTATTTCAAATCGAACAAGGTATGTACTGACCTGAAGCACAAGAAAAGTTATAAAGATGGGGTTAAACACAGAAAAGTCTTTAGTGATAACTTTATTTTTAGAAAACTTTATTTCATTTAGAATGTTCATCTAATTATTCTTAAGCAAAAAAATACACAAGACAAAGTGTGAGCCTTTACAGTTTCTTATTAAATACATTTCGAACTATCTAGATTTTAAGATAATATTGAGTTTTTTTTGTTCACCACATAGATCGGAAACCACTGATATCAGTTTAATTAATACAAAAGTTGTCTGATTTCTATTTTTTTTTTAAAATGCAGCTCTCCCGCTTAGTTGCCCCAAAAATATAGCGGACATGTTGACGTCGCTCTGCCATCTTGCAACAAGGAAGATACGCGGAAGTTACTGCAGTACGCTACAGAGCCTCACATTAATGCTAATGCTGAATTCCTACAACCAGATGTTGAACCATGTATACACGCTCTGTGAGCACGCAAAATGTTTCTTGTAAGCACAAGAAAGTGTTTATATTTTTTTTTGCATGTCTTTTTAGAGGACTTATGCAAACACGCTATAATTATTTTTTTTTATTTTACTTTAAAATTACACCTGTTTTAAAAAGGTAAGAAAGTTTCTAACATCAATCTTTTTATTTTTTAATCAATTTTAAAAATAAATTGAAAACTTTTACATCTATTGTAAAAGAAAATGTTATTTGTAATACCAAGCTGCCTTTTTGACTTTTTCATAAGCTTGTGATGCACTGTGTTCTGACATGTTTTATTATAGCTAGCAATTTGTATTACAGTAGCACTGCGGGAATAGACAAGACAGGCTAGCCATTTCCTCCTATGTAAAATAAAGCCTACCAATAAGGAATTAATTAGGACCTCTATCTATTTTCAATAATTTTACTTTCTGGGATCACAAGATGCAACAGGATAGGTCTACCTTTTAGTTTAAAGATAATTAAAGTCCTCCATGTGCCACATTTTTGATCCTTCTCATCCAAACCTCATGCCTGTTTTTTAAAATTCTGCTTCCAAGATGGCATTGTAACAAGATAACTATATGCATATGTAATATAACATATTTTGTGTATGTGTAACCTGCAATATACAAGTTCAAATAAAAAACAACAACAAATACTTTCAAATAAAATAAGCTATTTCTTACAATTTTATACACAAAATGAGCTCATTTCAGATTTGATGTGTGCTAGAGGTCTAATTGGACAGGGCATGTTTACCATAATGTAGCATCTCCTCTTCTTATCAAAACAGTTTAAAAACATCTGGGCATAGAGGTTATAAGTTTCTGAAGTTTTGAAGTTGGAATTTGGTCCCATTCTTGCCTTATACATCTGCTGAAACATTAGTAGTTCTCTTTGACATATTTTTCAAAGAATAATGATGCACCAACCATTTTCTACAGGTGAGAATCTGGACTGCAGGCAGGCTAATTCAGCACCCAGACTCTACTACTACAAAGCCATACTGTTATAAATAGGTGCAGTATGTTTTGCATTGTTCTTCTAAAATACACAAGGCCTTACCTGAAATAGATGTTGTCTGGAGGGAAGCATAAAATCTTTATATACCTTTTCAGCATTCATAGTGCCTTCTAAAACATGCAAGCTGTCCATACCGTATGCATTTTTGCACCCCCATACCATTCTCTTTAGCTTGAAGAACAAGGTGCTTGTGATTTTTAACAAGAATGTCAAATTTGGACTCGTCTGACCATAGAACACTTTTCTACTTTGAATCAGTTCAATTTAAATGAGCCTAGGCCCACAGGACACAACAGTGTTTCTGGACCATGCTCACATACAGCTTCCTATTTGCATGATAGCTTTTAGTTGGCACCTAATTAGTTTGTAAATGTTCTTCCAGGTGAATCTTTTTCAAAATGTATTACTTCTTCAGCCATTTGTTGCACCTGTGCAAAGGTCTGTAGCAGGGATCAACATTGAAACACGTTCATTTAGTTAAAAGTGTAAAGTTTCTTTGTTTAAACATTTATGTTATCTATATTTTTAAAGTCTTTTTGTTGTCATTTTATTCAGATTAAAAAAACATCCCAGAAGACAATATTGTCCTGTGTCAGCACTGTGGGTGTGTCTCAGTAGTAAAAGAGGATATGAAAAACCAAAGATATAAAGAGCTATTTGAATGTTTTTGCATATAATATAAAAAAAAATATTCAGAAAATGTGGAAAGTAACAAAACTACATTAGAGTCCTCTGAAATTATTAATAAAATAATGAGGGGTATAAAAGTAAGAGTAGGTTAAAACACATACGAAAACTTACTCTTTTATTCAAGCTTCTGCTTCGGGGCAACATGTAAATGTCCTCCATCTCCTTCTGTTTCTTTTCCTCCTCTAACTGCCGCCTTTGATCTTCTGGAATGATCTCATCCCAGTTCCGCATGGGCTTCTCCTCAAGCTCCGGTGTGATCTCATCCATGGTAAAGTTAGCCACCTTTACAAGCAACAACGTAAAAGTTTTATTTACTCTTTAACAAAACTTTAAATGGTGGAAGCCCACAGAAATACAGTAATATACCTTAAATTGGGACAGAAGCTCATCTGTAGCACTGGAGCCTTGATCACTTTCCCTGGTTTCAGCTAGCCTCAGAATCTCATCAATGTCCATTTCCTTTTGGGGGATAATGTCAAGTATACTGTCTTAGGTATAAATGTCTAATTCTCCATGTATTTTAAGCATTTAATGGCACCTTAAAATAGGTCAAATAAAAATTGAGAAGTTCCAGGACAATCAACATTAATTTTTACAGGGGGACATCAGGAGTGGGTAGGGTGGAAAATCCTCTACCAATTTCAATTACATGCATGTAATTGTTTTTAAATTGCAAATAATGTTTAGTAACTGTATAACTACTATACTGGTTTGAAGAATATACATACAGTATATTCATAAGTATATACAGTATATCACCAGTCATCCCAAAATTGACCGTGATTTACCTTGATGTATTAAACCACATCCCTAAGCATTCTAATCACAGAATTTTATTCGTCAATAACTCAAGCTGATTGCATTTTTTTCCCAAAGAGCACAGATAAATTTACAGATCATACATTTGAAACCTGAGAATTGGATTGCTAATCCTGTAGAATACAAAACAAAAGTACTAAATTATATCAGTGCTTTTATCTTATGCAGCTAATATAATGACAGCTAAAATTAGAGAAAAAAATACACATTATTTCACTTATAGTATGTTCCAACCAGATGTTTTATCTATTGTCAGAAAGATTCACATACCTCTTATTATTCAAAATAGTATTTAATAATACTAATTTTACTAATTCTAGCTAAACTTAGCTAAATTCTTACTGACAAACTCTCCTTGTAGGAGACACTATATAACAGTTGTGGGGGTTAGGAAAGGGTTTAGGAATTTATTCAAAACTAAAAAAAATATCAAGACACAGTCTAAGGGACTTCTTAACCAGCAAAACAAGTGGGTATAATTAGGCAATATGATTAGCAGTTTGCTTTGCTTTTAAATGTAACTTAAAAAAGTATAGACACAATACCATCTAAATTTACTTTTATTTACTAAGCTATTTCTCTCTAGATGGTTGCAAATGTTTATTTTAAGATGGCGAAATTAGCAAAGATGGGTGATGCTTCCACATGCAATCATGCGCTACTCATTCCTCCTCTAGCAGCCACTCTTTTTAAACGTCTATCAAGTTGGATGTCAGAATGTTCTCAATCCCTGAAAAATTACCATATTTTTTCGACAGGGGGATCCTCTCGCCATTCTAAACACAGGTGACGCTCACTGACTGCCTGCATCAACCGGAGGGGGAGGGTTCATGTGGCTATTTATTCTCTTTGTATCTTTTACAACACGTATGAAACTGCGCATACCATAGAAATGGTATAACGGAAAATTTTTGTGGTTTTAAAACCGTGACGTTTCTAAACCGTGGTATACATTGAAACCGGTTATCGGTCCACGTCGATTCCCAGCACAATATCTTGGCAAGTTCCTTAACACTCAAACGCTTAATTAAATAACAAATCAGATAAATGAATAAATGTATGTTGCCAGAAATGTAAAGGAAAACCATAAAGTAGTCTTTGGACTACAACAGCCACAGCACTTAAGGCTTAATTATTTAACAAGACTTTACATTAAAACTACAATATATCTTCAAACTTCACAGTTGCACTTTTTTAACTATATAACATATGGATATAGAAGTGAAATTATAAAAACCACACCCAATGCGGGCCCTCAGAACACAATTTCATATAGTGAGTTATCACAGCAAAATAATATTAGTATGTTGTAGGGCCTCTGTTTTATGAAGGAAATAAACAAGTCCTACAAAATGCATCCACAGTCTCCACACAAAACTAATTGATAACGAATGAATACCTGCGGCTCTGATTCCTCCCCTTCAGGTTCTTTAAAAAGATCTTCTGCTCCAAACTTTAAGATAGCTGCCAGCTCCTCTTTGTTAAATGGATTTGAACTAGACAGGGTTTAGATAAGTTTAGTACTGTATGGCATAATAACAGTAAAATATTTTTCTTAGTTGCTGTTATGATAATTTTAATAAATAAAAATATTTTCCAATAAAGTATTTTGAAATACAAGCTCACTTTGAATTGCCCGAGTTGTTGTCTAGTATTGTCCTTCCAGTAGTATCCATCCTCTGTATCACAAGGTGGTCTAGCACCATCTTCTTCTTTGCTCTTTCAATAATATCCTCCTCCACAGTGCCTTTTGTAACCAGGCGATAAATATTTACCTAAAAAAGAAAAGAAGACATAAATTAATGTAATAACACCCCAGTCACTCTCCCAAAAATTTGTCTTGAAGCTGAATGGCTAAGAATTAGTACTTGTTTCTTTTGGCCTATTCTGTGTGCCCTGGCCTGGGCCTGCAGGTCATTTTGAGGGTTCCAGTCAGAATCAAAGATGACCACAGTGTCAGCTGAGGCCAAGTTAATGCCCAGACCTCCAGCACGAGTGGACAAAAGGAAACAGAAATCCTGAAGCAGACAAAAGGGAACCAGTAAAAACCGGATTATATAAAACTACAAGGTCATTTGATTAATTTCATCACTAATTTATACTACACTTTTGTAGTATAAATCAAAAGTTTATGTAGTGCAGAAATACTGCTTAACCAGTACAGTTACAGAAACTGTGTGATGCCATGATATATAGTTATGGTAGATACTTCAGAACCCTCTGCATTGAAGTGGTCGAGCGCTTGCTTCCGGAGTTCTCCCTTGATTGAGCCATCCAATCTCTGAACATATGGGGGAAAAAAAGTCAACACCATCTCAGTCCCAAATTATGCATTTAAATTGGTTGTTTTGTTCTTCAAATAAATGTTGAAGTGAAAAAAATGGCAATTAGTGCAAGCTATGTTGAGCTATGTTGATGAGAGAATTATAAACCAGAAGACACAAACAGAACATGATAGAAGACATTGCTGCAGGCCTGACACCAGAATTATCCTGAAGCTATCTTCAAACAGTGTTTCACACCCAAATTTTATAAAAATAGCCAATATACAGATTCAGTGAAATTCATTCATATAAGAAAAATAATTATTTAAAAAGTGGTTAAAAACATTACTATATTGATAATATCGTGAATTATGAGTTGCTAAATAATTTTGAGTTTTATTGAAAAAAAAAGTGTAACAAAATATTTGAATATTTTATATAATAACAAAATATTTTAAATAATACCTGGAAAGGGTAACGTTTCATGGCAAGATAATCAGCCAAGATGTCCAGCATACGGACCATCTGAGAGAAGATTAGCACACGGCTGCCTCGTTCTTTTAGTCTTGTAAGCAATTTATCCAAGAGCACAAGCTTCCCACTGCCACGGATCACTGCCTGTCCCAAGACAAAATGAGTAAAAAAAAAAAAAAAGAACCCTAATAAGGTCTAACTCATTAAAAAATTAACTCGGTGTTGTTAAGCAGTTTTTAAGATTGTCTAACCTGCAGGTGCTCCTGAGAATTCTCATTTTCTGCCTCATCTGGCTGTTTGATAAGGAACCCATGATTACAGCATTTCTTTAGCTCCATAACAATGTTGAGGAAGCCTGTGGAACTGCCTTTGGTGCCTTTAGATAGTGCTTTGTAATTCCTTGTAAGAATCCACCTTAATTAACAAAAAAACATACAAGAAAGCACTCTGGGTTAGAAGAAACTCAGCGGGCATGCTTCCTGCACTAAACGGAATTGAAATGGAATATCAATTATTTAATTATAATTCATCTTGTTTTTTGATAATCATCACTCGTTCATTCATTCTTAAAAGCTAAATAATTATAACAAGGCAGAGGAAAGTTGAAAAGTTGAGCACAAATGAAAAGTATAATACTGCGAATACTCCAGAGTAGCAGCCGAGGTGTAGTGGATTAAGGCATCGGCACCCACATCCACTGCTTCACTCTGGCGACCCGGGTACGATTCCAGCTTGGGTGCTTTCCAGTCCCACTTCTATCCATCTTCCCCATTTTAGCTCTCTTTCAGTTAATAAAGGCAAATGCCCAAAAAATATAACTTTAGGGTAGCCAATGATAATCCAACTACCAATGATAATCCAACTAGCACAAAAGATATGAAGGTGACAAATAGCAATAGCAAAATTGAACAGCTTCTTTAAAAGAAAGTTTTTTTCTGTTGTTTTATCTACTTTATCAAAGCTAGTCAGTAGCTAACATTTCCAACTCAGTGGCAAAGAGGATCGAAAAGTTCACAAAACCTGCAGAGCAAAACCCTTGCAATTCGATAGTAAAGCGATATATATATTTTATCAGATCTTGCTGATGACGTCTTAAACAGAGACAGAGGTTTGACAACATCTGGAAGTAATTCAGGAGGCATTGAATGAGATGTGGATTTCTAGTTCATCTTGACTGTAAAGGGCAATGAAACAAAGATTTTGATTCAACCAATATGGCCGAGTCATATTTACAGAAGTCAGTAAAAATCTGGTGAAATGGAGAGACAGTGGGATCAAAAGAAACGGACGAGCCCATATAACTTATCAACCTAATTAAAAAACTAAAAGGACTGTAAGATAAAATGTGTCATATTTTGTTCAATGAATGGTGATCCATTTAAATGGAAGAATACCAAGTAGCATCAAGGGTGAGTTGAGACACAAATGTTAATTTTTGGGTGTAGAGCATTCACAGTTGTTGCACGGGATGCAATAATTGAGGGAAAGGAGGGGCAAGAATGGGACTTTGTTCTAATTTTACCGTTTTTTTATTGTTTATGTTCACAGGATATTTAAATTTTTTCAAGGTGGGAGGTTCAATGGACAGTTTTTGTTTAAAGAGGTCAGGCAGAAAGTGTTATTTTATAGTAACAGAGTGAATGTTCATGGTGGCGGAACATTAAATTTCAATCTATGCACAACTCAAAGAACTGGGTGCAAACATTTTAACCAAAGCCAGGGGTGTAATCATTATTAAGAAATCTGTTCCTATTAATACCAGACCCGTATTATTAGCTGGTGACTATAATTGTGGGGTAAATGCTGTAATTGTGGTCACTACTGTAAAGTGCATTTGCAGCTTTTTACCTTATCTATGATTTTTTTTTTTTTGTATTTTAAACAAAATAGATTATATTTTCAGTGTCTGTGTTACATATATACTCCACATACTACAAAAAACTTGTCTGTGAAATAAATAAATTTACCAGTGTAGTATGTGTAGGACACAGCAGATTAATATTGTGGTGTGATTTCTCTGTGGGTATGCATGTAAGAGCGATGTTACTTGGTAATTTGAGTATATTGTGTGATTATATTGGTTGGTAATTTAAGTATATTGTGTGATTATATCGGTTGGTAATTTGAGTATACTGTTTGGTTGAGCCATTTTGTCCATTTTCCCACAATTCCATGTGCCTTTATAGGCAGCGGCTAGCATGCTGATGGGAAAATGAAGCCGTATTTTTAAGTCATCTACGAAAACCCCAAAACCCCAGTGTCAATTACAGAAGAAACTTTACAAACTTTATAAAACCACAGGGTTTTATACTTGCTAGAACTGTTTGGCCAGTCACAAAACTTTTAATAACGCCAGCTGGTGATGTCACAGTTTCTGAGATACAAGTAATGGGTCCCAGCCCATTTTTCATTTTGATATTTCGTGCAGGTTATTAGGAAAAGGTGATTTTTTTCCCTCTTTGATTCATTGGATGGAAACTGATTTTGCAAATGTTTTATACATTATTTTAGTTTTGCCCATAGGTTTAATTCGCAACTTTTGGATGCAAGTGGTGATAAACAAAGGATCTAGATACCTGCCCTAGATACCTATAGTTAATTTGTCTTGCTAACGTCTAATAATGTGAAAGATTTGTAGAAATTTTTTGAAAATGAAACAACTGAGTGGGTAAGAAAATTGTGTGTGAAACAAAATAAATGAGAATATGAGAAGTACCCTTATTCCACTTGAGCCCCTTTACTCAAAATTTCTGCATCTCTCTCCTCATCCCTGTATTTTACCAATCAATGTCTGCTAATAAGCATTAGGGGTGTGTTTTATCACTTTTTTATCAAATATTTATCTGTGTTAATGATATTATTATATGTTAGTAATTGTATTTTATTGCTGATGCTAAAATGAGTACACCCCACAACAAAAGCAGCTACATCTAGTACTTTGTATGGCCTCCATGATTTTTATTGACAGCATCAAGTCTTTTAGGCCTGGAATCAACCAGTTGGCAACATTTTGCAAGATCTATCTGTTTCCATTCTTTAATAATTACCCCTTTTAGAGACTAGATGCTGGATAGAGAGTGATGCTTAACTTGTCTTTTTATAATTCCCCATAGATGTTTTATTGGGTACAGATCAGAAGACACGCCACTGAATCACTTTTATCCTGTTCTTCTTCAGAAATCCAACAGTGGCCTTAGATGTGTGTTTAGGATCATTGTGACCCTCCCAAATACAAGATTACCGCATCAAAGGCCCAAAAAAGTACCAAAATGATCGACAAAGTAATCTATGTGACATCAGTGGTTCAACTGTATGCGACGAAGCAACGATAAAAAAAATCTTTTAAAAATAAAAACAAAAATAACGACTTTAATCCACATTTTTTTCTCTAATGCGTCACTTGTTAACATGCATCCAGATCTGGCGTTGTGTACACTTTAGCACCAGTGTAAAGACCAAACCCAGAAAAAACCCTCAATCAATGTATAATTCAATAGCGTTTATACAGTGTGCGTCTTACTTTGAGTGTAAATCAGGAACAAAGGCACAATGTAATCAAGTGGTGCCTCAGAGGTTAAAGTGTTGGACTGCTAACCAGATGACTGAGTTTGATTTCCAGCACCACAAAGTTAACATTGCTGGGCCTTAACCCCAATTGCTCAGGTGTATAATAAAAATAAATGCAGTTTGCTCTGAAAAAGGGGGTCTGCGAAATGCTATAAATGTAATACATCAACATAATCACAGCTGGGCACATGAGCAATGCCCTCAATTTCTAATTGAACAGTTGTATAAATTAAATAAAAATGTTAGTCGCTCCTAATATAGGTCTGCTAAATGCCAGAAATGTACATTTCTAGGGTCTGGAATTGTCAAGTCTAAAAAACCTGACACATGACATTGATGTTATGGTAAGTCTATGCTTTTCTGAAAATAAAAAAAGATATAAAAAAGAAAATCAGTAGCCAAAGGCAAAACTTAAAGTTAGCCAGTAAATACAAATCAGGACATACTTGTAGAACTGTTTCTGCTGTGCGGACATGTCCACTCGGAGGATCTGCTCCACTTTGGCAGGCAGCGATTTTTCTACGTCTTTTTTTACACGGCGTAAAAGAAAGGGCTCAAGCACTTTGTGCAGGCTCTGGTAGCCATTGTCTCTGCCCATACTATGCTCTTCTTCAAAATCCTCCCACAATTCAAACCTAGCATAAAGCGGGCATGGTAAAAAAAAACGGTTTAGCAGACATAGTATAGAAAAAATATCTTAAAATGCTGTTTTCTCAAATCTAACAATTTCCAAAATATACATAAGCCAACAAAAGTTCATTCTTATAAATGACTGTTTTTTGCCATCTACATTTTTTTTTTTTTAAGCATTTTTTCAAATAAAATAATTAATGACCTGACATTTACTGGTATTGTTATTTAACAAATTGATTACTAGACATTTAAATTTAAATAATAATGCTTTAACCAAGTTAAGATCATAGAAGCAGCACAGGACCTACTTGTCAGGCATAAGAAAGTGCAGGAGTGACCATAACTCTTTCAGTGAATTTTGCAGTGGTGTTCCTGTTATGAGCAGCCTGTGGTTGGACCTGAAATCTATTAGTGTTTTATACAGCAAAGAGTCATCATTCTTTAAGCGGTGAGCCTCATCCACCCCAAGAAATGCCCAGTTTATGTTTCCCAAAACACCCTGAAGTAACAAATATAAAAAAGGATGTGTTTTTAATGCAAAGACAGACTACAGATGGATAAACAAACAAAAATACACATATATTCTTATCACCTTATCCTTCAGTAAAATTTCATATGTGGTCAACAGTGTGTTAAACTTTATTCTTTTGGTTTGTTGGTGAATCCATTCATAATCACGAATCTATGGAATACATAAAAAAAAGTAGTTGAGGAAAACAAAACATTCATAATATAATTATACACAAAACAAATTAATATTTTAATTATTAAGTGCTTTTCTACCGTTTTTCTGCTTAAAACATCTCCCAGATAGACCACAACGTTCATGTCAGGAGCCCAAGTACTGAACTCGCGCTGCCAGGAGGTGAGGGTGGAAAGGGGCACAACCAAGAGAAAGGGTCCATATAGCTGGTGTTGATGGAACAAGTAGGAAAGGAATGAAATGGTCTGGATGGTCTTCCCTAAGCCCATCTCATCAGCTAAGATAACACTGTTACACCTATACAACACAAGTAAACCATTAGCAAATGACACGTAAGTACAAATCACACTTACTGATAAAATGAGGGTTTTAAGGTTATTACTGTACATAGACATCAATATAAAAATCTTTTACAAAAGCTTAGGGCTCTGTTACCATCCCACAGACAGCCTAGAAAGTAAAAAGTGGTATCAGTGGTTCAAATGTAATATTACAAAGCCACAATAATACTTTTTGAGTTAAAAATAATTTTTTTGGATTGATCTTTAAAATTGTATTTAAGTTTGCATTTTGGCATGAATTTTTCTCAAAGCATAGGCAAGGTGAATGTGTTTAGCATCATCACGCCGGATTCGGGTCCACGTAATCGCTGCAGATCTGGCTTGATGATGTTGAACTGTAGACAGAACTATAGAACTATAGTGACAGTAGAAATCATAAAAATATAGAGGCTTAAGTTCCAGTAAGTAGACTGGGAGTAAAAAAAGGCTAATTAAAGAAGCTGTAAACAAAATGTGGCAGAGAAAATTGGATGATTAAAATACAGGACACCACACTTGGAGATGAGAGGACAAGTTATGGAAGAAAAGAAAACAGTAAAAAATTCCATTTTACAACTAGACACTCTGCACTTAAGTCACTTTATATCATTGGAAAGCATGAATCTGGATGATGTGAGCAACTACAAACAGTTGAGTGTGATCTAAAAAAAGGCGAAGGTTATGAGACCGAAAGAAAAGAGGCTCCTAGAATATTAGTAGTACTTCTACAAAAAAAATCTGATAAGTAAGAATATAAAATTATTCGATATAACTACCACATAATATGTTAAAATATTGAAAAGAAACAGAATTCAGCGTCAGTGGTGGCTCAAATGATTAAGGTGGTGTTCAGACGCCCAAGACGACTGCGTTTTAGGCCCCACTGCCACCAGTTTGCCGCCAACTGGTCTAATATCCTTAATCCTACCTCTGTCATAGCTGAGCCTGCGCTCTGACCCCTACTTTTCAAGCTAGGAAACAAAAAACAAACTTCACTGTGCTGTACAGCATATGTGATACACTAACCCTTTTAATTTGGGTTAGGTCAGTGGTTAAAATGTTGAATTAGTAACCAGAAGATTGTGGATTTAAGCCTTCAACTTCCAATAGCTCAGTTGTATAAATGAAATAAATTTAAGTTGATCTGGATAAGGGTGTCTGCCAAAAATGTAAATTGTTTTCCTCAACATCAATGCTCTGCACCCCATCACAGTAGCTGGCAGTGGCTGGCTATGCACCAAAAGCGGCTTTGCCAACCATCATAAAACATCAAAGAGGATGCAGTAGAGACAAAAATGCGGATAACGTAATTATTCTTTTTTGGACATTAAACTACTTGCATAGCTTTTTAATATTACACACAGAAGACTTTGTCGATCATCCCAGTATTTATCTGGGGCTCAAACATGATAGGTACCTTGTTGTCTATGGGAGGAACATGGAGCCCTTAAATGTCATCAAAAACATTCTAAATTGTGTTCTGAAGGTAAAAGTAGGTCTTACCGGTTTGGATTATGTGGGTGAGTAAATCATGACAGAAATTTTATTTTTGGGTAAACTATACCTTTTAAAATAGGTGATCCAACTAGCACCATCAAACTGCCACAGTTAGGCCCTTGAGCAAGCCCTTAAGTATTTTCTTAAATAATAAAAATGTAATGAATTTATGACCAAAATGACCAGTGATGCTAAGATCTGGGTTCTGAAAAGGCATATGATGTATTTTTCTTCATGTAGGTTCTAAGCATTTAGGTAAGAAGCTTAGAGGTAGGTACCTTAAAAGTTTAGAAGTTTACCACTGGCATATATTTACTTTTATTCTAGAGGCCATTTGTCTCTGTAGCAACTCTAATGGGTTTTTTCTGATTTTCTTTTAATTCCTAATAGCATATTTTTATGAATAATTTTTAGTGACAGCATTTATTTTAAAGCATGTTTCATGGTTCGTATGTAATTCTTCTGTTTTGATTCAGCTTGTGTGTTACATTATGATCATATATTGTATGTCTGTTATGCGTTGTTTTAAGCACAGTTGTTATTGCCCCATGTCGGACAAAATAGTTAACTAAACTAATATTGGAAATAGGATAGGACTTGTAGTTTCAAGTTAGTGTCGAAGTTATAAACTGTCCAAAACATTAATAAAACCCGAAAAGATAGTGAACCATCTTTAATAAAAAGTGTTTTTGAAAAAAATAATAAAATATCGAATTTTCATGATCAGAAATAACTTAAAATTTAAAATAGGTGAAAATCAAACTATTATAAACAACTAACACTTTTTGTGTTTTAATTTGACACAATCAAAAATAAATACAAACTAAACAGCTGTCTCGCTTTGACAAAACTACTTATAAGTAAAGCTAATCGGGGAAAAAATGTTTTTTTTATATTAATTATTGTTTTTTTAATTCCTTGATAGCAGACATATTTAAGGATGACACTTTCAGGATTTATCAGGTTCAAACAGTGATGGAGTGATTCGGGAAGTAGGACATATTTTAACACAAGGATTGATCACCACAGAGAATGTCCAAATCTTAACCCAATTATAAATCTTTGGCATGTTCTGGAAAAGATTTTACGCAGCAGGCTATTATACATACAAGCTTGTAGGGAAAAGTAAATGCAAATTACCCTTAACCCCCAATTGCTCAGTTGTATAAAGGAGATAATGTAAGTCGCTCTGGATAAGGGCATCAGCCAAATGCTGTAAATGTAAAAAATATTTTTGATTAAATTTAAATTAAACCTTATCGAAGCAATGCCACAGCAAATGTGTGCTGAATTTAAAGAAAAATGTTCAAATAAAAAAATATTGCACGCCTTGTTTTGGCAATGCTTACGCAAAATCTTTGTCCAGTGTGAAAGAGAGATATCCAGAGATGCAGAAATTTAATTTAATTAGTAAATAAAACACCAAAAACACTCAAGGTACCTGCACCAAGAGTGCACAAGCCAGTTTAGCCCATCTAACTGGTAGTCTCTCAGCTCCAGGTTCTCATCTCCAATATAAGATGGCTGCTTTTTTAGAGGCACAAACCTTGGCCTTTGCTTTAAAACCTTGAAAAAAATTAAAAAAATTATGTGATGCTGTATTGCTATCAAATAAAATTATAGACAAAAAACTAGTGATAAACTAAAAAATATTTATAAATAAAATAATTATGAAATTGCTTTAATAAGCATCTCACCTTACAGTCCTTGGAGGGAATTGTCTTGGAAACATTCCTGTTGTTAAAACAATCTATGCAATGCTGGAACTTTTTACCTATTAAGGCACCATCTTCCCAAGTGCACTCTGCATAGGGCAGACCCATCCACTTGCATAAGTACTCAGGTTCATCAGACATGGTTTTATGTGCTGCAGTAAGGTATGTACATTTTTAAAAGAATGAGACTAATGGCATAAGTAAGTTTCACATAACATTAGAGATGCAAGAAAGTCAAGCTGTACAATAGTTAGTCGGTTGCAGGAGTTTGCTCGGCTAGATAAAATGCTCGATTTAATAGCCATATCAGGTCTAAATTAACTGCTAAGTGGTAAGACCCTCTGAAGACACATAGTAAGATTGGAAGGTAAACTATGAGGTGAGCTAAAAAGTCAGAGGCAGGGAACAGCATGTTTAATGTTATTAGAGTAGCTAGGACCAAAGAAAAATTAAAGTACAACACATTAGTAACCAGCTACATATGAAAGTGTTTTTATGATGTGACCATCTCCAAAATCATTACTACACACTATAACCAGACCCTAAAGGTGTGTGTACTGCTAAAGTCCAGC
Organism: Bagarius yarrelli; assembly: GCA_005784505.1. Lineage (NCBI taxonomy): Eukaryota > Metazoa > Chordata > Actinopteri > Siluriformes > Sisoridae > Bagarius > Bagarius yarrelli. The sequence goes on along the minus strand of VCAZ01000196.1, from coordinate 423,614 downwards.
GACTCCACCTTCAGAGCAAGGGACAAGGGGGCCCTACAAGATGGCTCTAACAGTAAAGAACAAACTGTCATCAGAGCCATCAGAGGGGCTAAGCACGTATTCACCAAGAAAATCCACGGCATCCTTTAGAACAGCGGACATACCCGGCACATGTGCCGTGGCGTCAGGACAAAAGACTTCACCTGTTTGTGATAGAGAAGCCTCCCTTTCAGATGCAACAGCTTCTGCGCTTAGTTTAAGCTTATATTTTTACTGTATTTCAGCAAATTGTATGATTTTTGGTGACAAATCCTAATTTGACAAGTTTCGGAAATATGATTTTAAAAACTAACAGGTCAAGCATAAAATGTGGGCAAATTCACTACCTTTTAGTTATATTTGTGGATGCAAGCATCCCCTAAATAAAGTGCTGTAAAATTAATTCACTTGGATACGTCAAAGATTAGTAACATGGTTTGTGGATGTTTTGCTCAATTGACTGCCATTATAACAACATTTTATAATTTCAAATGACATTAGTTTGTGAGGGAAGTGTCCTATTCTCGATATTGCTGCAGAGACCAGAGAATTTCCCAGTTCTGTTAGGAAAACTACCTGCTAAACATCTTTGCCTGGTTTATGAAGGATCCACAGTTGTGACCATAACATGTGCATTATATGCTTAGATGTCCACCATCTTAAAAAATTAACATCTGTGCCTAACAATAGGTCCTTGATTTCTTAATGATTGACTCTCTACTGATTGAGATACAAGGTTGTCAGTACAGGCTTGCCTTATCAGATCCTTTTAAATTCATCAGGGGGCAGGGTGGCTCAAATGGTTAAGGTGCTGAGTTGTTAATCTGAAGACCAGAAACACCTGGGGCTTGAACCCACCTCCGGCAAGTCAACCACTGTTGGGTCCTTGAGCAAGACCCTTAACCCCTCCTGGGGCGCTGTATCATAGCTGACCCTGCGCTCTGACCCCAACTTACTAAGATGGGATATGCGAAAAATGCATTTCATTGGCTCTGTACATGTACCTTGCACAATGGCAATGAATTGAATATACTATACTATACACAGGTAAAAATATTACACTAAATGAAAAGCTTAATGCAGATTCCAGGAGGATGTGCCAAGGCATATTTACATCTACAGAAATGCATTTTTATAATTTGGTGGATACAGTTTCTGACAATGACATACAGTGAGCCTATTTTGTAGGTTTTCTCAATGATGAAGAAATGCTCAGTCTATAAATTTTAATGGTAAGTTTATTCAATCAGTGAGAGACAGAATTACACAATAAAATCATCCATAAAAAATGCATTTTAAAAAGTTATTAAATGATTTGCATTTTAATGAGCAAAATATGTGTATTTGATGCACCTATCAATCAGCAAGATTTCTGGCTCCAAGGTGTCTTTTATACAGGTAAGGAGCAGAGATCTCTAGAGAGTGCTCCTAATCTCATCTTTTTACCTATAAAAAAAAGACATTTCCACAGAAGCAATCAATATATCAGATTCCAAACTCTTTGTCATAGAGCTGTCCAAGAATGTCAGGGACAAGATTGTAGACCTACACAAGGCTGGAATGGGCTACAAGACCAGAACTACACAGGAAGATTTTTTCAATGCTTTCAAAGGCAGCTGGGTCAACAGTCATCATGAAAAACAATGAAAGATTGAAAACCTGCAGTGCCAGCAATGTCCCCATGCTCAAGAAAGCTGTTCATGCTTGTTTGATGTTTGCCAATGAACATTTGAATGACTGGATGAAGTGTTGTGGTTAGATGAGACCAAAATTAAGCTCATTGGCATAAACTCAATTTACCATGTTTGGAGGAAGAGGAATGCTGCCTATGATTCAGAAAAATACCATCCCCACTGTCAAACATGGAGGTGGAAACATTATGCTTTAAGGGTGTTAAAAACTACTCTTCGTCAAAGGGATGATTAACAGCAAATCTGGGGTGACAACCTTCTTCCCTTAGCCAGGGCATTACAAAATGGGTTGTGAATAGGTATTCCAGCATGATAAAGACCCAGAACACACAGCCAAGACAACAAAAAAGGAGCCCAAGACGAAGCATATTTAATCCCATAGAGAATCTGTGGAGGGAGCTGAAGGTTAGAGTTGCCAAACATCAGCCTTGAAACCTCAATGACTTGGAGATGATTTGCATAGACTAGTAGGAAAAAAACCCTCCTGAGATGTGTGCAAACCTGGTGGTCCACTACATAAAACATAGTAGCAAAACAAGACTTAGTACTTGGTGGTGAAACCCTTGTTGGCAAAGCGGTCAAATACTTATTTCACTCAAAATGCAAATCAATTTATAAAATGCGTTTTTTAAGATGTTTTTGTCGTCATTCTGTCTCTCAATGTTACAATGAAACTAACAAAAATTTTAGACTGATCATTTCAGCACTTTTTGTTGTGGTCGAAACACTTGCAAAACAAAAAAAAAGACCTTTCTTAGCACAGGAAGGGTAAATTGGGCCATCTGGTAGTCAATAGTAAAAATTTAAATTTTTTTACACCTTCCCACTACGGGGAACACAGAAAATTAAAAATACATGATTATTTAGTGTCATGGTTTTGCAATCAAAAAACTTTGTTTTAATGGTAGTCAATGAAGAAAAACATCCACAAACAATAAATGAAGAAAAAAATATTTAAATCTGATGCTGCACAAAAACTAACATTGCATCCAAGTCAATTTTGTTACTAATCATACAGTGACATGACAGTAATAAAATGTAAAAAAAAATATCCATTCCACAATCATTATTCATACTGAAAAGAAGTCATTTTTATGTTCTTCCTAAATTGGTGATTCTGAAACTGGCGCTTAAATCCTGGACTTTTCAAGAAATTTAGTGGTTTTAAGCAGAACTGAGGTTGATAAATATTTTTTGCAAAAGGTAGTGTATTTAAACAGAACACAAGGGTTAAATAGATGTAGAAAGTACTTACATGGAAAGTCAGAGGGTACCTGTGCCTTCCCTGTTTTCATTGCTGTAAAAGTGTTAATGGTATAAAATTACAAATTCAGAAAGTACTAATTAGGTACTTCAAAGGTAATTGGCTTTGATTAAAGATTACCTCATATACTTACCAATAACTCTCTCTATTATCTGAAACTGCTTGTTTAGATCATTGGTTAACTCCTGCTGGCAGTTGTAATATTCCAAATCCTCAGGTGACGCTTTCTCTAACCTGTAAGAAAACAAATTCTGAGATTTAATTAGTACTTGACAGACACATGCTATCTAAAACCCTCAAAAATAAAAAAATCAAAACCACCATTAACCCCAACAAACAAAGAAAATCATAACTAATTCATCAATTCATCCATTACCTATATCCACTTATTCCTAATCAGAATCACAGGAATCTGCTGGAGCCTATCCCAGTTTGCTGTTTGTCACTGGGCAAACAGCAGTGGTACACCCTGGACAGGTCATCAATCCATCACAGGGCCACATACTGACAAACAATCACACACGCACACACTCAATCCTATAGGCAATTTAGAATCACCAATTAATGTAACACGGTTTTGCATTGTGGGAGGAAACCTACATACCCGGCGTAAACCAATGCAAGCACGGGAAGAACATGCAAACTCAATACAGGAAGACCCCTGCTGGGTATACAAACCTGTGACCTTCTTGCTGTGAGGCAACAGTGCTAACCACTAAGACACCCTAACTAATTGATAGTGTCCAATATTTAGTCATTGGTAAAAATAAATATGATTTGGTAAGATATTTTAAACAAATGTATTTTTGACATTCATGTACAGACCAGTTGTTTTTTTTTTAAATCTCCTTACCATGCACTGAGCTCTTCATTTTTCTTCTTAAAATTTTCCATTTTTTTCATCCCTTTAGCCTTTTGCTGAGAAAGGGAGTCCAAACTTTCCCATGTGTTGTGGATGTAGGACCAGCCCTTCCATTTGATAAGAAACTGAGTCTCACCTCCCTCCTTCTCAGGTGAAAAATCAGCCATAGGGTCTCCGTTGGCCTCTACAGCATAGACTGTGGTGGCTGCTCCTGTAGCTATGTACAGGAAGAGAAGGTTTTTAAAATCATCACAATAATTATACACAGACTAAAAATGTGGTGAAACAACATAACACTATGATGCACTGACAATCCGAATTATTTTGATATTACAACAATACAGGAAAATCTGTACTTTTCTTTTACACATCAGTTAGCTTTCTTACTAATGGAAAGAATGAAAAGACTGTCACTGCGTGTTGCTACGTGGTTGCTTGGGCATTGCTTGTATTCACATGGCTTGCAAAATTCCTGGTAGCCCTTTGGGCAGGTACTTTAGTTTTTTGTAGCCCACAATGAATTTAAGTTATCCCCCCAAAACCCTGTATTTTTAGATGTAGAATCTCCAACTAGCAAGTTTAACAGCAGTGCACCATTAATTTTACACACACACCACTTCACACTATTAAATCATTACACTCTTAAACTTGGTAGAATGCTTGTTTTGTTTCAGAGGTAATAAAAAACTGAACTTATATACTTTGCATTACAGTTCTGTGACGTATTAACTTTCTGTTTCTAGGACCAAACGTTTGTCTCAGTTGGTCACAATATGCAACATTCTACTCCATTTATTGTACATACAGCGTTATTTTTTCCTATTTCTGCATTCTTTTGTATCTTAATTTGTCTTTTACACAAACAAACTCTTTTCAAACAGAAGCAGATTCACATACTCACCAGCGTAAAGTTACGCCGGCACGGCTAGCTAAACAAAAAAGTACAGGAGCGCGGCTTTGGGAATAATATTTGCATCGGACAAAGCAAATTTGCCTTTTTATGTTGTCAGCAATTTACAAACTGGAATAAGTACATGAAATTACAAACAATATTCTTGGATATTGAGTTAGACAATAAAAAAAACAACAAAAAGAATAAACCTGGGTGCATGACACTATTCCAGTTTCTTATTTCTATATTGCTTTTGTGCAAAAAAACATACTCACTGTATACTTAAACACTACAACAAAGATGTAAGAAAATAGCAGGTATGTTAAGAAACTAGAGACATCTGTTCCAAGTTCAAGAGGCAGACATTATGGTTGAAGGGCTAACACCAGAGGCAACAGAAGTCAGAACCAAAGGTCTCATGGCAAGGGCGGTAAATTAGAGACAGCCACTAAACCTTCTATGTAGTAGAAAACAGAAAAGATCCAAGATTAAATCACTAATAAAAAAGCAGCAAGAATATTGCTGCAGGAAAAAAATTCAAGTGGACTGAGGTCACCAAAGATGAACTGAGCATATACATAGGCCTCACCATTAAACGTGGGGGTTCCAAAGCTCACAGATTTCTGGCATGTTAAATAAATACATGCTCCCTACTCACAAAAAAGGTCATGTCCAGAGACCGGTTCGTCAGCATTAACTGAAATATGCACCTGCGGAAAATTATTAGAGATGCCCCTGGTTCCGGTCGACCTTATTATTGCAGCCCAACAATCCTTTAATGGATTTGAATATTGAGAAAGTGCATATTATGTGTAGGCCAGGTTAACGAGATGTGTCCTCAATCTAGTTTTAAACTGACAGCGTGTGTCTGCCTCCCGAACACTGATGGGTAAATTGTTCCAAAATTTGGCTGATAGATAAGAAAAGGATCTGCCACCTGCAGTTGATTTTGTTACTCTAGGTATACTCTAGGTTATACTTTTTAGTTCTAGTAAGAACTCTCACTGCTGTGTTTTGGGCATGCAGAACAACCATCCAGTACAGCTTTACAATAATTAAATCTTGAGGTCATGATCGCATTAAATAAAATTTCTGAATATGACCTTTTTAAGATGATAAAATGCCCTTAGCAACATCGCTGTGGAGGAATTTTAACCCACCCTTTCATGCAGAATTGTTTTAATTCAGCCTCATTGGAGGGTTTCCAAGCAAGACCTTTTTAAGGCCATGCCACAACAAGATTTAACTTTATTAATCCCAGGGGGAAATTGCTTTGCACTGTTACAATTGCTCTCAATTGAATTTAGGTCTTTGACTAGGTCACTACAGAACCTTCATTTAGTTTTTATAAAGTCATTTAGAGGTAGAGTTGCTGTCTCTCTCTTTGCTGTCTCTCTCTTTGTTGAGCTGAAAAATTTAAGTGTGACAAACCTGCAAAAAATACATCAAATTTAATCAAATACTCTTTCACAGCAATGTATATAAAATGGATGGATACACAAGAAGTGAGTGTGTGCACTACTCTGAAAGCTGCGTTCTTGAGGAACACTGTGTATAAAAAAAACAAAACAAAAACAAAAAAAAAACAAGTGTGCAAATCCAAGATTGCAATTGCTCTATGTGGTAGTTGACATGTCAGACTAGTTGATTGGGTACTATTCCTCATTGAAAAAAAAACATTGACTATGTTTTACACTTGACAATGACTTTTTTTTTACTAATTAAAATGATCAAAATTTTATGTCTATGCCCTCACAAGGAAAAATAATAGATTAAATTGTGAGGAATTCCAAGTGCATTTTTAGGTCTGGTAAAATACAGGTTTTACAGTAGCGAAATTGGTTGTTTTATACAGTATTTATTAGTTTTTTTATTGGAGTGTTTTTTACAACTTTTTGACATTGACGGACATGCTTGAGGTATACAGTTGTGATATTTCTGTATTTGGTAAAAAAAAAAAAAAAGGAAATAATTTTAATTTAGTTTTTTTCAATTTTGAGCTATTTAATTACATTTATTTTACTTTATTAAATACATAGTCTTCAAACCAAAGGTATAAGGATTGTATTAATATATGGCATATTAAAAATGAGATCACAAAACTGCATTGCATGCATGCTACAGTGGTAAACAAAACTACGGTCTGTGCAATAAATAAATTTAAGTTTTCGTAGTATACAAATGACTAATTAAAAAAAGGATTTTGTGTTTTAATTTTGTTTTAGGTAAATCATTAAACCATGGAAATAAAATACAGCATACTAATTTTTACACTAACATAAAAGAGAATTAATTAAAAAGGATTTCTAAAAAACATCCAAAATACACTGCGGTATTTAACTAGTAAACACAGACTTACTCTTACTATTTTTACTGCTTGAATTCATTGTAAATATCAAACACACTTATGTTAATAAAAATTAAAATTGCTTTTGTGAATTCAAATCATATTAACTACATGTTTCTCTTGGGTTATCTGTGTTCAATGCTCAGTGTTATCTGTTAGCCACTTATAGGATAGCACACAAAACTTTTGCTGGACTTTGTTAATGAATTCAGAGTGTGTGTGTAGATTTCCCAATTATTTTTCTCGGGCTGCAAAAGTAAACCAAAATCGGGCATCAGAATTTAATTGGCTAATGATTCTATCACCAATACTTATTACAAATTAGACGTGATGTCTTACAACAATAGGCTGGCACTATCTATAGTATGATATTCCAGTTTGACCTCAATGAAACTCTTACACTAATAAAATTGTATTAAAAGTAATTAACTATAATCATCAATAAAAACATCATTTTTCGCAATTATTTTTTATAGGACCAACAGAGAAGCCTGGCATTATGTAAAAGCCACAATAAAAAAGTGGTAAACTGTTAAAATTGCCTGTTATGTGGAGAAATTTTAAGAAAAACCTGCAACTTCCCAAATTTCGAGGTTACAGCTTTACTTCTTTTAAATCCTAAATATATAATGTAATATAATCATATAATAATATAACTTAAAGGACAGTATTAAAAACGTAGTTTTTTTAAAAAGTACAGTGATTAAAATTAGAGAACACTTTCTGATGCATCCTAACTTTCCCATTTTCAGTGGCTTTGCAAGATGGTAAGCGGTTCAACAGTAAAACTGCGACAGCAGGTTGTTCAGATAAAGGCCAAAGGGATGAACTTTTCAGCCACAGCAAGAGAAGAACTTTCCCATAAGAATATTGCATCTTTATAACTTTCCCAGAAGAATATTGCATCTTTATAATGTCACTTACTCATTCACAGTCCATAAATAGGCTGGGTCATACATGAACACACAGAAGGAAAGAATAATGTGGAAACTCTTAATGGCCAATCAGTTCAACACTGCAGTTGAAATTTTTTACTAGTTTAGAAATCATTAGGGTAAAGATATGTCCCGGCATACAGTGTCTCGCCTTTCAGAAGAACTCAAACTCTTAACTGCAAAAAGAATCAAAAGGTTAAATTAACCTTTGCTAATAAGTATGTTGTGTGGATAGAGGAGAACTGATTAACGTTCACAAAGTTTCATAACAGCAAGTTTAATTCATTTAGGTCTGATGGTAAACATTATGTATGTTATCAAACTGAGGAATGGAAACGTTCATCAGAACCTTCAAGTTCCATGAGGCGAAAAAAGTTTAAATAAAAAAAATGCCAGCCCAGAGTCATAATCTAAAACTGACTGAAAATCTCTGGGGAAAATCCTTGATAATAAAGTTACGGTTAGGAAACCCACTACAGTCACAGAACTGTGCGAGAGACTGGACCAAGAGCAATGTGACATGCAACTAGTGATGTCTTGTGGCCGTAGCTGAGGCCTGCACGCTTCCTACAAATTTTTAGGTGTTGTAATCTTTCTTTATCCTTCAATCATTGTTACCTAATTTTGAAATCTCTGTGTTTTGCACAAAATAAAGGGTTTTTGGTAAAGTATCTTGGTTATTTTGTAAAACACCATTCTACTAGCATGGTAGAGTCACAACTAAAACCTTCAAATTTTGAGCGATAAAATTACATTAATTCTAAAAAAATCATTCATGAATTGTTCTCTACTTTTAATCTCCACTGTACACACCTTTATAAAACATAAATGACTAGCTTTAAAAAGCCAGTCATTTAATATTTTATGTTTATTTACTTAAGCAAGGACACATCTATATAAATTTTAAAATGGTGAGTTAATTTACAACGTTCCAGCTATCCAAAATGACAGATGAGGTGGAAGGTGGGCTTTGTGCAGCAGATGCATGTTTATTACCAAATGTCCTTGGCAACGCTTATTCAGCGTAAGCTTTACAGCTAAAATGCTCAACTTATGCATGATTGGCGCAACAATGGGACTTGGTCAGTTTTTAAAAAAATTAAGTCTTATCACAGCCACCCATTGGATAGTCTCAAAATTCTGTCTTTAAACAAACCTACTTTCAGTCAATTTTGTCTGTCTAACTTGGATTTAATCTTTGACCAAGCTGACACCAAGTGCTATTGTCATGCAGGGCACACCAACACCGAAATCAAGCTATTAACATAGCCAAGGAACAGTTCAATACAAATAGGGGTACTAACTTGGCTTAGGATGAGCTAAATGACACATTCACTCACCTCATTGGATGAGGTGCTTCAGCACATTAGTGGAACATTGCTTCAGTACATTAGAACAACAAGCAGCCTCAATTTGAACTCGTTTTAGAAGGACCTGTCTGAGTGACCTACATTGCAAAATTTTGGAGCGCATTAAGGAATTTTAGTGGTGCATATGTATATGAAAACTTATTAAAAAGTGTGTTTTACGAACCAGATGCAGTTTGTAGTTGTAACTTGTAATTCAGGCTGTCAACGTTTTAATAAAATTAAAGTAATATGCAGCGTTAATATGAAAATAGTTCTGAGCACACAAAGTATCATCAGCACTAACAGCACTAACAGCACTGCACAAGGAGACTAACTTGGTTATCCTGAGGAGAACAGCAACTTGGTTAATTAAGTTTCTGTTGTTTATTATGGGCATATTTTCTGAGCTTTTGATCAACCTTTGTATGTTTAGTCAGAATTGCAACCACAACGCACGACAACAGCCTAAATTCATCTGACTCTCATTTTGAAACAGCTCATTCATATAAGCCTAAGTCATATAATGTTTTTATAGGTGAACTGTATTTTGTAGTATTAAGCAGTAGAACGCTATAAGCATTTATTTTGCACATCCACTAGGTAAGTTCTTAAACATTAGCTTGCCACAATTAATCGCTATTTTTCTGCAATAAACAAGTGTATCTTACTAAGATATTTTCAGAAACAAAACATTAGTAAATAATAATGTACCAGCCGTTTCTTAAATTCAAATAATCACAAGCCAATATTTGATATGGATACATAGATAACCTAAATCTTCAAGCAGAGAAATTTTACACGTTTATCCACTAAATAAGCTCATTTTAAATTTGATGCCTGCTACACGTCTCAAAATAGTTACCACTGGGACAACAAAGAGCTGAAAAAGCAATACATTTTGAAAATATTCAGCTGGGAGAACATTGAGAAACTAATTAGGTTAACTGACATCAGGACAAGTCAAGTCACCCTTATTTATATAGCGCTTTTAATAATCGAGATTGTTTCAAAGCAGCTTTACAGAATCACATAAGAAAAGACAATATTAAACACTCACTAAAACACTCAATTTGTTTAACAACTATAAATTAAGAGTCCCCAACTAAGCAAGCCAGTGGTGACGGCGGCAAGGAACCAAAACTCCATCGGTGACAAAATAGAGAAAAAACCTTGGGAGTAACCAGGCTCAGTCGTGGGGTCAGTTCTTATCTGACCAAATAAACCAGTAGGCTACCCATGCTGCAGAAAAGTTTTCGTGGTCTTGTCCGGATGGCCAAGATATCACTAAGAAACTGCCTTATTGTCTCCAAGGGCGACGGTAAGCTCGGAATAACAAAGAACAGACATATGTTAGTGTAGATGCCATTTGATTTATGATATACAAATATATCGTGTGTTATTGGAGGTGTTCCCAGTTCCAGTTACCCTGATTATTGCAGCCTAACAATCCCTTAACGGATTTGAGTAATGAAAATGTCCATTACGTTTAGACCAGGTTGAAGAGATGTATCTTTAACCTAGTTTTAAACTGACAGAGTGTGTCTGCCTCCTGAACAGTGCAAGGTAAATTATTTCAAAGTTTGGGTGCTAGATAATTAACAGGATCTGCCACCTGCAGTTGATTTTGTTATTCTAGGTATTATCAGATTTCAGAAGAGTATTGAGAGTGCAGCAGATGTGGAGGACTACAATAGGATAAGAGCTCACTCGGGTACTGAGGTGCTAAACTATTCAGGGCTTTATAAGTAATTAACAGGATTGTAAAATCTTTTCGATATTTGATAGAAAGCCAGTGCAGTTTTGACAGGATCTCATATATTTTGGTTCTAGTAAGAACTCTAGCTGCATATTGGACCAGCTGAAGTTTGTTTGTTAGGCGTGCAGTTCAACCACCCAGTAAAGCGTTGTTAATCTAATCTTGAGGTCATGAACACATGAAATTAATTTTTGGCATTTGACCTTGAGAGGCTCTAGAACAGATACCATATTTCTCTAAGAAAAAATTTAATTTGTGATACGACAACGGACGACATTGTTGATTCAGATGATTTCATGAGTTTATAAAGTTCTTCCTCTCTTATAGTAACGAATGGGTGGAATTTCCCCCCCGTGGGATCTATAGTGATACTGCGGCTTTTTGCTGCCTGGTTACAATTTTATCTCCAATAGTATCAATCTTGGAATTAAAGTAGTTTATAAAGACATTACTGCAGTGCTGTTGGGAAATTTCAACATTTTGATGCTTGGATTGTAGTTGATTTAGATACTGTATTAAATAAATACCTGGGGTTGTGTTTGTTCTCTTCTAGAAGACATAAAAAAATCAGAACTAGCAGTTTTTAATGCATTTCTGTAGGATATGCTATTTTCCCACCATACAATACGAAATACCTCAAGTTTAGTTTTTCTCTAGCTGCGCTCCATTTCTCAGGCTGCCCACTTTAGGGCAAGTGTGTGCACATTATACCACGGTGCCAAAATGTTTTTCTTAATCTTTCTTAAGCGTAAAGGAGCAACTGTATTTAAAGTACTAAAGTCTCCATATTTTCTATTACATCATCAAGTTTTTCCGAGCTATTGGATATGCTGGGGAATAGGGATAAATCAGGAAGATTACTTGCAAAACAGTATCTTGGGGTAGAAGTGATGGTTCTAACATACTTGTAACAAGTTTCAGAATTTAAAGTTCTAGCTATATTGAGTTTACACACACATCGAGTTTAAAATCACCAACAATTAAGACTTTATTTGCAGCCAGCAATAACTCTGTTAAAAATCACTAAATTCTTTATTAAAGACTGTAAGGTGTCCTGTTGGCCTGTATACAGCAGCAAGTACAAGCATCAGGAGATTTAATATTAGCATATATTTCTTTTGATGTATTGGTGCTTCATATAACATTATCTAATGGTTGAATGAGTTATACCTGAATCCTGCTATCTAAAAACACTGAAAATATTAATAAAAATTAATGCAACCCCCCCCACCTTTACCTTTTGGACACGGCTCATGTTTATAACAGTAATTTTGGGGTGCAGACTCATTTAAAATTATGTTATCATCTGGCGTTAGCCAGGTTTCTGTCAAACAAAGCACATGTAGTTTATAACGAGAACTCATCTTTTTTACAAAAAGCGCTTTTGCAGCAAGGAACCTGATATTTAATAAACCAAAACTTATTAAACGCATGTGTTTTCTATTTGTGGCGTTTATTGTATTTTCTAGTTCCGGGAACAGGCACACAGCCTCTATATGCACAGCGATGAGAGCACGAGCGAGCGAGCAGCGCACGAGCACAGCGAGCGAGCACGAGAGCACAACAGCGAGCGAGCGAGCGAGCACGAGAGCACAGCGAGCGAGCACGAGAGCCACAGCGAGCACGAGAGGCACAGCAAGCGAGCACGCAGAGCACAGCGAGCGAACGAACTAAAGAAAACAAACAAATCAGCAAACTTACGGTACGTAAAAATGGCAAACTTTCAGCTCGTTCATTGTGTAGAGTGCAGGATGTTTAGAGAGTCTTCTTCCGCCATTAGCGATAATTTTATTTGTGATAAATGTTTTGCTAGTTAGCACTTTGGCAGAGAAGATCCTAGTCTTAGAGGAGCGCATCCAGACTTTAGAGAGGGTTAGCAAGGAAGCGATTAGCTCTCCCGCAGCGGCGAGTCTGGATGCTACAGGCGTAGCTAGCCTGCCCCCGACTCCGGCATTAGAGCCCTCACAGCGGGGCGAATGGGTGGTGACGACTCGGCATCAGCATACTCGCGCAGCCAAAGCTACGGCTAAGGCTTTGGCTAAGGCTAAAGCTAAGGCTAAACCCACCGGAGCACGCCACTACGCTTCACGTGCCCAATAGATCTGCCCTCCTCAGTGAAGCACCCACTGAGAAACCTGAAGGTACTCTGGTTATTGGAGATTCCATACTGACGCACGTGAAATTAGCTAGGCCCTTTAGGGGCGCCAGCGGCAGTAGTTAGATGTTTGCCAGGAGCCAGAGCACCGGACATAGCAGATATAATCTTAGGGGCTGTAGGCCAGCATAGGTTTTCAAAGATAGTGGTTCATGCTGGTACTAACGATATATGCCTTCGACAGTCGGAAACTAGTAAGGCTCATTTCATAGAGGTGTTTTAAATTAGCGAAGGCGATGTCCGATGTCGTAGTATGCTCTGGCCCCATACCAATGCGACGTGGTGACATAGCTTACAGCAGGTTATGGTCACTGAACCGCTGGATGTCCCAGGTGGTGCTTCCGAAAAACAGTGTGGGCTACATCGACAATTGGAAAACTTTTTGAGGGCAAAGCTGGCCTGTTAGGACGGGACGGGTGTCCATCCCACCCGGCCGAAGGAAAGGAACCGCTCTCCTTTCCAACAGGCTAATCCGACCGTCTGCTAGCTGCACAGAGTCGTCACTCAGGGTCCATAATATTGAGACTGTGTCTGTTCCCCGAGCTATACAATATAAATATAGAAAAAAACCCCAAAGTTTGCTTTAATAATTTAATTAATATAGATATTTCGTAACTCAGAACTCAGAAATACTGAACACACAGCCTGCACCTTGATTTGATCTGAAGCTAGGATTGTTAAACATTAGATCTCTTACTTCTAAAGCGCTTATGGTTAATGTGAAATGATCTCAGATCTGGATTTTGACATTTTATGTTTAACAGAAACATGGACTAAAAACCGGACGAGTATGTAGCATTAAATGAAGCTAGTCCTCCAGCTTTCAGCTACATACATCAGCCTCGCCCTAATGGTAGAGGTGGAGGCGTCGCAGTTATTTATAATAATAATCTAACTATCGTACAGAAACATGGACAAATTTTTAATTCATTCGAAGCTCTCTTCAGTAACCTTACATCTGCAGAGACAAATAATAAGCAGAGTTAATTGATTTCTGTAGTTCTTATTTACAGACCCCCAGGTCCGTACTCTAAATTTCTTAGTGAATTTGCAGATTTTCTGTCTAACCTGGTTGTCTCCGCCGATAAAGCGTTAATTGCTGGAGACTTTAATATTCATTTTGAAAACTCAGACGACCCGCTGAGAACAGCATTTATGTCTTTACTCGACTCAGTGGGAGTAAATCAGTGTGTAATAGGACCCACTCATAAAGCAGGTCACACGTTAGATTTAGATTTAATACTATCTCTCGGAATAATAAGTATAAGTAATATAGTAACAACTCCTCAGTGCGAAATTATTTCTGATCATCTTATATCGTTTAAAATGTGTCATGCTAATAGTGCACATGTAGCGCCGCGCTACCGCTTTAAACGTACATTTACATCAACTTCTGCTCAGAGCTTTATTAATTGTCTTTCAGGCTTGTTTTCTGTCATTGGATCGCCGTCTAATCCAACAGAACTCGAGCAGGCGACTGAATATACTGAATATATAGATGCCGCATTCCGCTCTACATTAGATAGCGTAGCTCCAGTTAAAGAAAAATAATTAAAGATAAGAAACTCGCTCCATGGTATAATGAACAAACGCGCTCTTTTAAAAAACACAGAGCCCGTAAACTAGAACGTAAATGGCGCCAAACTAGATTGCTGGTTTTCCAGGCAGCATGGAAAGAGGGAATTCTAGTTTATAAAAAAGCTCTTAGTGTAACTACCTTAACGTATCTTTCTAACCTTATTGAAAATAATAAAAATAATCCTAGATTTCTATTTGACACCGTCGCAAAATTAACTAGGAATAAGACGACGTCAGAAACCTGCACCATAACTGCGTGCAGCAGTGATGATTTCATGAACTTTTTTGATAATAAAATTGCAAACAGGCAGAGAAATTGCAATTGCAGGCAGAAAATTCACGCTTTAAAAGCGGACCTTTTGAATGATTCTGATGAACAATTAACCGCATCAGATCAGAACTTAGAAAATTTCACTCCTCTGGAAGAGAAAACCTAATCGCACTCATCTCTTCCACAAAACCGTCAACTTGTGTGTTAGATCCTATACCAACACACTTTCTTAAGCAAATTGTACCTGCAGTATCAGAACCACTGTTGAAAATAGTTAACTCTTCTCTCAGCAGTGGGTATGTTCCCAAATCTTTTAAATTAGCAGTTATTAAACCTTTAATTAAGAAACCTGACCTTGACCACCAAATGAGCTACAGCCGATATCTAACCTTCCGTTTATCTCTAAAATCCTAGAGAAGGTAGCAGAGAAGGTAGTAGCGCAACAACTATGTTCATATTTACAAAGAAATAACATACACGAACTTTATCAATCAGGATTCAGTCAGGCCTCACCAACAGCACAGAGACGGCACTGGTCAAAGTAGCCAATGACCTCTTACTGGCATCCGACCAAGGCTGTATGTATCTCGTTGCTTATATTACTCGACCTTAGTGCGGCTTTCGACACTATAGATCACGATATTCTTCTTCACAGATTAGAAAAATTAGTAGGAATTAAAGGAACAGCTTTAACCGATCGTTACCAGTTTGTAGATTTAAATGGTGATTATTCTGCGTGCTCCCTTGTAAAGTATGGTGTTCCACAGGGCTCGGTTTTAGGCCCACTTCTTTTCTCTCTTTACATGCTGCCTCTAGGAAACATAATTCGTAAGCATGATATCAGTTTCCACTGTTACGCTGATGACACACAGTTATACGTCTCATCAAGGCCTGATGTGAAAGGCCAGTTTAATAATATTGAGCAATGTGTGAAGGAAGTAAGAGATTGGATGTTATGCAATTTTCTCTTGCTTAACGCTGACAAGACAAGATCTGGGTGTGATTTTAGACTCCAATCTCTCAGTTGAAGCCCATGTCGACAATATTACCAGGATAGCGTTCTATCATCTCAGAAATATCGCTAAAATAAGAAATATCTTGTCGCTTCGCTACTGATGCCGAAAAAATTAGTTCATGCGTGCTTTTATCACATCCAGGCTGGATTACTGTAACGCTTTACTGTCTGGATGTTCAACTAGGTGCATTAATAAACTTCAGTTAGTCCAGAACGCAGCAGCGAGAGTCCTCACTAAAACTAAAAGATACGAGCACATCACACCAGTCCTATCCACACTGCATTGGCTCCCAGTGAGACACCGCATCGATTTTAAAGAACTACTTTTAACTTACAAAGCTCTAAATGGTCTTGCACCGCAGTACTTGAGCGAACTTCTAGTGTCTTACGTTCCGCCACGCCTACTTCGATCAAAGGACGCAGGCTGCCTGTCAGTACCGCGTATTATAAAAACTACAGCAGGGGGCAGAGCCTTTTCTTACAGAGCCCCAATGCTATGGAATAGCCTCCCTATGTATGTTCGGGAATCAGACACAGTCTCAGTGTTTAAGTCCAGGTTAAAAACATACTTATTTAATCAAGCATTTTGTATTGATTCCCCTTAGATAAAGGAGCAGATCTGGGGGACTCATGGGTGTTGAGTATTATGGGGATCTGGTATGTTTAGATGCTGTCTTCCCCTCTCTTATTGATCACGGTATTGATGATGAGAGCGGCTGGTTGCTTAACATATCAGGGAGCCCTTATGTCTGTTCTCCTTATGCTGACCTAGTTAGTCTTGCCGGAGTCCATCCTTGCACTCTACATTATTCATTTAATCAATCCAAACCGTGTGATTACATTGTCACTTAACTGTTTTCCTTCTTTTTGCCTTCCTTTCCCTCTCTCTCTTTCTCTCTCTCTCTCTCCCTCTCTCTCTCACTGTCGAGTTACATACGCCACAACGGAGCTGCCGGTGATCCAGACCCCACCTCCGGGGGGACCCTTCCCTGTGACCTGGCCAGCGGATGACGCATCACCAGGGCGATCTAGGACGACCCACTTCGCCATAAAGACGTTCCGGCTGCTCGCTAAGGACTAATGATTATAGTTGTTTACACACATAATGTAACCACATGATCCCTGCTACCTGTTTTCACCCAAATGAGGATAGGTTCCCTGTTGAGTCTGGTTCCTCTCAAGGTTTCTTCCTATCTCATCTCAGGGAGTTTTTCCTTGCCACCGTCGCCCCCGGCTTGCTCATCAGGGACAAACTGATTTCTGTTTAATTCTGTTTCATAATTTCTACAATTGTAAAGCTTCTTTGTGACAATCACCATTGTAAAAAGCGCTATACAAATAAAACTGAATTGAAAACTGAATATAGTGTGATATCTCGAGTCTCTATGTGCTGTGAATTACTTGAATTCTTTGCAGCCTGTGAGGTGAGATGACTAGCAGACAGTTGGTTTAGCCAAAACTAAATCTACAGCCCTTACATTCCTACTACCCGCAATTAAAGTTTGGATGCGTGTCTCTAGTTTCAAAACCTTCTCTGTCAGCCTGCTTCTCTACATTTATCACTTGTAAATACCTCGCTGCCAGCAGAGAGAGATAAACTGTACATATAACAAGTGGTGCAGACAACGAAAGCAGGAGAGGAAGCCGTTACTCACCGTAAATGATGAATGCTATCGGAGTAGCGCTGTTGTTTGATGCACTCGGCAAAGGAGAAAACAGTAGTACAGAAACGCGACTGGAAACGCAAAGAACAAGCCGGCTAACAATGCTAACACGCTACACACACGATGTTAAATTAAACAATAAACACAATCTGCCATGCCATCTGCAGATAGCAACTAAAACTATATCATGTAAAAAAGGAAGTCCTATGTGAACATGGTCCAAAAGCGCTGTTGTGTCCTGTGGATTAAGGCTCATTTACAATGGACTGATTCAAATTGTTCTTTTGACAGCTGAGTCAAAATTTAAAATCCTTTGATGGAAATCACAGACACTAAACGCAATCAGCACATTACACACTGCAAACAAAACAAAGAACTTAATTACCGCTTCACGGTTGAGGAGGGAGCAAAACTGCATATTGGTGGGACATATGGAAAGAGTAAGCAGCTTTCATTTTTTGGGTGTTCACATTAATGATAATCCTACCTGGTCTTAAAACATTTTTGGTCAAGAAACTGAATCAGCATCTGAACTTTATTAAAAGGCAGAGGACATTTGGAATGCTGAGCCAAATTCTCAGAAACCTCTTAAAGTGAGCATTCTCAGAGTTTCATCACAGTCTTGTTTGGTGGCTACACTGCACCCAGTATTTTAAATATCTTTCTTTAAATATATTTCTACAGCAACTGGTTAGAATTTCCCAAGGCATTTTTGGAATGGCCTTATCTATACTGCAGAGAATCTACCATAAGCCATAAGCACCCCAGCACAGACTATTTTATACTTCTAACAGATGCTATAGAAGTGCTAAAGCTGACCATCAGGCTTGTGAACAACACTTACAATGCCTTGACAAAGTATTCATACCCCTTGAAGTTTTGTCACCTTACAACCACAAACTTAAATGTATTTTAATGAGATTTTATGTAGGACAAACACAAAGTAGCAAATAATTGTAAAGTGAAACAAAAATGTATGGTTTTTTTTATTTTTATTTTAAGCAAATAAAAATCTGAAAAGTTTGTATTCAGCCCTCTGAACACTGATACCCCTAAATAAAATCCAGTGAAATCAATTGCCTTCTGAAGTCACCTAATTAATAAATAGAGTCCACCTGTGTGTAAGTCTTAGTCTAAATACACCTGTTCTGTAAAAGCCTTAGTGGTTTGGTAGAGAACACTAGTAAACAAATAGCATCATGAAGACTAAGGGACTCACCAGACAGGTCAGGGATAAATTGTAAAGAAGTTTAAAGCAGGGTTAAGTTATAAAAAAAAAAAAAAAAATCACAAGCTTTGAACATATAAAGAAGCAGTGTTCATTCCATCATCCAACATCCTGAACACACCATCCCCACTGTAAAACATGGAGGTGACAGCATCATGCTGCGGGGATGCTTTTTTTTCCAACAGGAATAGGGAAGATGGTCAGTTGATGGGAAGATGGATGGAGCTAAATACAGGGCATTCCTGGAAGAAAACCTGCTGGAGGCTGCAAAAGACTTGAGACTGGGAGGAGATCCACCTTCCAGCAAGAAAATTACCCTAAACATACAGCCAGAGCTACAGAGTTTGGATCAAAGAATATTTGTGTGTTAGAATGGCCAGTCAAAGTCCAGACCTAAATCCTTTTGAGCATCTGTGGCAAGACTTGAAAATTGCTGTTCGAAAATGCTCTCCATCCAATCTGGAGTTTGAGCTATTTTGCAAAGAAAAATGGGCAAAAGTTTGAGTCTCTAGATGTGCAGAGCTAGTAGAGACATGCATCAAAATACTTACAGCTGTAATTGCAGTGAAAGGTGGCTCTACAAAGTGTTGTCGCAGGGGGCTGAATACAAATGCACACATTTTTTATTTGCTTAAAATGCAAAAAATGTTATCATTTTCGTTCCACTTCACAATTATGTTATATTATTCTATTACATAAAATCTCAATAAAATACATTTAAATTTGTGATTTAAGGTAACAAAATGTGAAAACATTTCACAGGGTATGAATACTTTTTCAAGGCACTGTATCCGCTGTTTCCCCTCGACCACTGCAGACAAAGATTACCAGCAAAGATGTGTCGACTGTCTTAACTGATGTTAACAGTACAATTCTGCTTTTAACAGGGAATTAATCTACCTTTGCTTAAATGCACATTTATGTTACATTTTTAAATGTTTACATACATACAATGTTGCATACTGGACAATTATACGTGCACATAAATTCTTATTTAGTTATGTTTGTAATTTTTTGTAAATTTTTTTTTTTCCTGTCCTTGTGCTTGAAACTGCTAGGTGGATTTACAGAGTATTAATTCCATGTGTTGCAACAAAGTCTTAAGTCTTGAAACTGGCTCACTCACCTCCTTTTTTACCAATCCTGGTATCCAAGACTTTCTCAATGGTTTCACTGTCATCATCTCGTACATCCTCTGTTCCCTCTGCCATCTCAATCAGGTCATCAGAGTCTGTTTCAAAATCATGCTGGTCCTCCTTATAACTACATTCAGTAGACACCCATTTTAAATAAGCCCCACAAACATATCTCTTGCTCTGCATGCAGAAATGTAAATTATTTACCAATATTAAAGAAATTATAGGATTAAATAATAAAAATTGAATTTTTACTTGAAGTTTGTTCTATAAATATGTACATTAAGGAGTATGAACAAAAGTAATAAAAATAATAAAAATAAATATTTAAAAGTTTAATAAAAATGTATAAAGTGTAGCAAAAGTTCTAATGCTTCAATTGCTTACTTGCCTTCAAGCTTCGCCTTCAAAAATTACTTATACAACACTTACACAACCTGCAGAATTAGAGTTGACTATGACTACAGTTCACAACTGTAGAAAACAAATAAGTTCTTACCTAACTTTAGTAGCTGCTCTTCGTCGGGTTTGTCTTTTTGGGGTATTCTCTTCCTCAACAATGTCGTCCTCATCATCTTCATCTGATGTTTCCTGCATCCTTAGTTTCCGCCCCTTTTGAGACAGATTCTGCTTGGTTGTGTAGAATTTGGCCTGTGGCCTGAAATTAATAATAAACAAATATACAAACATTTTTTAAGCACAGCTTTGGGATACTTTGTGCATATAGCTAAATTCATAGCCCATTTAGGTGCAATTGCAGTCTATAATCTCATTCTACGAGGATGAGACTTAATGCTACTGTTATGTTAGTGGAGCTATCATGCCTCATCTTACAAAAAACTATGCTAAAATATTTAGTAGCCTAGGTTAACAAACACTAAGCTGGCAAAGAAAGGTAATTAAAAAGAAAATGAAGTGGTGGTGAATGCAAGATGGCAGACAGTAAGTAACATCTGTTTCTTTTATTTGCCACACCACATAAACAATTAAAAATCTCTCCCTCTCCCTTATTTTGAATGCAACATTCTTAGCTTAACCAAGGTGGCAGAGGGATCTAACCTGGTAGCATTTCTATAAAAATAGGGTTTAGAATTTCTTTATTTTCAGTTTAAGGTTACAAGTGAACAACAAAACAAAAGTTCACACTGGGGGCAATCCCAGAGATATAACTGATTACAACCTGCAGATCCAGACATAAATTAGACAAACAAATAAATCTACCAAGTCCTTGATTGTTGTTCTCCCTTCTCTTAGTTTTGCATTCTGTACTTATCATTTTTGCAGCGCTATGCAGACAATGTGGCTGTGCAGGTTTACTTCTTGGGTAAGTTGCTTTTCATGTTATGCTAATTATGTTTTTTGGGTCATTGAGTACCCTTTACAAGAAGTCAAATCTTATATCTTCTTTTGGTTTTTGCGTTTTATTGTTTCGTATTGATCGATAACATTTGTATTTTTGTATATTTATGTCTTATTTATAGTAAGAACTAATTTACAGTAAAATAGTTAAGGAGGCTGTATTAAAAACTATTTTATAGCTGTTATGTTTCTATACAGTCATAATATTTAATTTGTAAACGTTATCAGAACAAAAGCGTCTTGCATGGTAAACCTTAAGTTCATAAATTTGTTAAATTTGTTTGAGTAGGGAATATATTGGTTTGGCTATGTTGCTGAAAAGACAACTGCATGACAAAAAGCATTTTAGCATGAGTGCTCATATCTATTTTTTACTTTTTTTACAAGAATGATTATAATGGTATATATCCGTATTAATAAAAATGTACAATTTAGAATTTTGTGTGTTAAGGATAAACCATGTTTTTCTTCCCAGTTTTCTCATCAACAGGTACAGCTAGCCTGGGGTGTTGAGTTTATAAAGAATCTAAGTCATTGTTTATAGATTAATTGATGGCTATGCATGATCCTTCTCACATACAGTATAAATAGTTTCATTTGGTCATTTATAAATAAGGCAGGAAAGATCTAGAGAATCATGGGTCCTAAAAGTTGTTTTCTTTGCGAAAACTAAGCTAACAGTCTGCGTTCAACAAAGTATTGCATGTGTCACAGCTTACAGAGTAATTCTATTTCACGTTACGATCACCTTTCTATCTGCTTTCTCTCTTTAACTATAATTCTTGATTTATGTTTTGGTTTTAATATTCAGTGTTTATTGCTACCGACCCCTGGCTTGTTCACCACTGCGCTTCGCCCTGTTTTGCTTTTCACACCCCTTCTTTTCTAGTATTGTAAATGTTGGGTTTTGTTTGGTTATGTTTGTTGTTAAGGTATAGTAATACTTATGCATAAAAGAATATTTATTTATTTATTTCCAGTGTAAGAATAATTCTATACAGTCTCACACAGGGAAAAAAAACCAAAAGCCTCAGTTAACAGCATTTGACCTTCTGTATTCGATGGCTAGCATTTTTACGTTTTTATTACTGTTGAATTGAACGCAGGCAAATATATTTAAATATGACTATGACCCATGGAATAGCACATGGATGAGAGAATGAAACAAAGAGAAAGGAAACAAAATGTTTGTTTGTACACTTATACGTAACTGCTCCAAACAATTTACTTTCGACCATCATCACGCACAAACTAACCGTTGCTTGCCTTAATCATGTGCACTTTGAAGTATACTGACAGATGAAACCTACACAGTACTAAAAGAAAGACTATATCAAAAACCCAAAAGGCTCTAAAGTATTTCAACTTTAAATCTGAAATCTTTCATAAATCTCAAAATTAAAACTTCTTGTTAAGGTTTGCACCTTCTCTATGCTGAGGAATTGTGAAGCACTAACATTGTGACCTGCTTACCTAAAATGTACTGCTATAGGACTGCAATCAACTCTCGTCCTAACATTACTACGGTGCTCACTGATTTGAATATGTAGCAATCTAGAGGTTTTACTGACATATCTCATCCTTTGTTCGTGTAGTATATCACATGCTTAGAAGAAGACAGTAATCATTTCACATATCAGAATATTGTGACCAGTATGTGGCAGGCTAAAAGATTTACATTTGTATGTGGAAGCACAATTTCCAAACCTGTAAGTTGGCAACAGCAAAAGGCAAGTCAGATCTTACAAGCATGTCATTTAAATATTTTAACATTTAATAACTAGTGTAAGACCAGAAAGATGATATGCCAATGCCCTTTTTTTAAAATCCATACCCAATACAGGGTATTTAAATGATTTGTTTATGTTTTTACCATAAGCATACACACGTTGCATTTGTAAAATATCAAACTTTTTTTTTTTTTTACTTCTTTGAATTTTTTTATCTTTAACCCTTTCTTCATGATGACAACGATTTAAGAATCGTAAAAATAAGTCTTTAGGCCATAAATAATACACATTTTCTGTACTACAAATCCTATACACCTTTTTAAACAGATTAATAAGATGTTTAGAATGTAAAATATCAAATATCCTGTCGCTGTCAGTAAGTATACGTTATATTTATGGTGATCACCTGTGGCCTATATAGGCTCGTCTTCTACCATTCTTAGTGCCTGATGGTCAACCAGATATAAATTTTGCATCTTTTTTTAAAAATAGATTTTATTTAAAAGAAAACACAAAAGGGTGGCGTGTTTTTGTTAATATTACCTTATATTTTACATTTTTTGAATTAATCTTTTGATTCAATTGATTTTAGTAGCAGAACAATTATAATACTTTTTTAACCTGCAAGTTTTTAAACTTAACTTTAATTGAATATGTAGGAAAATAACATATGGATACCTTATAAAAGTGGGAAAAAAAATTTTCATTGATGCCTGACCAAACTACACCTTGTTCAATAATATGAAGTGTTAGGGCAAGCTTTTTATATTTCTTACCTTCTAGCAGGAAGTCGTCTGGATCTATTTTTTTCCCCTTCCTGTTCAATCTCTGAACTGCTAACTTCTTCCTCACAGTCGTCTTCATCGTGACAGTCATCTTTCCAGGTATTTCTTTAAAAGACAGAAATACTAAATATTTAGCATGTCATAATTTACATTCCCTTTCTTAATTTAAAAGCAATAAGCAGGCTCTTACAAATTGCAGTTCACCTTTATTTAGTTCTGCTAAAAATTAGCTGTTTCCATTAAGATATTTCTACTAGTCCGAAGTTTCTTGCCTTGTCTGAGTTTAAAGAACGCGTTTACTGACTTAAGACAGTCGGTGGAGAACTCTTTAGAACTATTTGGAATCCTTCTCAAGTTCAAGTTCATAAGCTTTATTGTCATTTTAACCATAAATAGCAGATGCAGTACACAGTGAAATAAAACGTTTCTCCAGGACCATAGTGCTACACTTAACAGAAGAACACCACAGAGCTAAGGAATAAGTTGTCTCGGCAACATAAAGTGCATGTGTGCAACCTGGTGCAAACAGTGCAAATAACAAAACAAACATTAGGGTACATTTAATTAAATAGCGCAGACCAGATTATAAAAATGTGCAAGTAAGAGGTGTGCTAGTAAAGAGCAAGATTATTGTACAAACAGCATTTAGTGACCATGCTTAACAAAATGTATTTTTGTGTTTACGTGTTGCTGTAAACCTTTTTACCTTTTTGTGTTGAGAGTGTGTGTGTGTGTGTGAGTTGAACTAGTTTAGTTGTTTAGTTCTAAAATACAATTCAAAAGAACAGCCCAATTTGAGAACATCTTGTTTAAATCTGTGACAAACATCCATAGTTTAAAGTATTTAGAAAAACTTAAGTATATACAAAATAACTAAATTAACACAAATAAACTAGTTGAAAGTTTGCATACCGTTTATTTTTAACACTTCATGATACCTGAAATGCTAGTTTTATGTTTGGAGTTCTGAATATCAAAAAATTTAACATACAATATAATAAGAATCAACAATGTGTACTTTTGCACACGTGAAAATAAAACAAAAGTAACTATAGCAGACAATTTATAAGATCCTTATTATTTTTTTAATCATTTTACATTTGCAAATTTAGAAAGGGGGTGTATATTTATTGCTTGAATGTACAATCGCTAATTACACATGTATAAACATCCGTCAACACTCCTTATACATTATATATGCCCAAAAGTACCTGGACCCTTTTAGCTTCTTTTAACAGGATAATGTGCCATGCCACAATGCAAATACCGTTTAATAATGATTAAAATAACAAAACGTCATAGTGTTTTTTTGGCCTCCAATTCATAGAGGCCTTCACAATTTTAAGGATCTAAAGTCTATCTATTCCTATACTTTTATCTACTTAAATATTAGGTAGTCTGGCC
Organism: Bagarius yarrelli; assembly: GCA_005784505.1. Taxonomy (NCBI): domain Eukaryota; kingdom Metazoa; phylum Chordata; class Actinopteri; order Siluriformes; family Sisoridae; genus Bagarius; species Bagarius yarrelli. The sequence goes on along the minus strand of VCAZ01000196.1, from coordinate 398,175 downwards.
TTCCAAAGTGCCATGTTTTAGATTTTTTTTTACAACTAGATATAAATATTAGGAAATTATTTCTAAAATTCTAATCTGTATTTTCATGTTTACTCTTGAATCAAACAAAAATATATTTACTTTACTGAAAAATAAATTGAACTGGTATTGCCAATTCTTCTTTTGGAGAAAACTGTACAAGATACCATGAAATGTATACGCATTTAATTGACTTGGACAAACTGTCAAATTTGACGAGGGTCATTGTCATATGTACTGTATTCTTCTTCTCCTTTCGTCTATTTCTTTTTAGGGGTCGCCACAGCAAATCATCTGTCTCGTAACCCTATTCTCTACATCCTCTTTACTCACACCCACTAAATTCATGTCCTCGTTTATCAAATCCATATACCTCCTTTTTGGTCTACCTCTTTATCTTCTGCTTGGTAGCTTCATTTTCTAACATTCTCCTACCAATATATTCACTATCCCTCCTCTTTACATGTCCAAACCACCTTAATCTGGCTTTCCTGACTTTCTCCTTAAAACATCTAACATGAGCCATCCCCCTAATGAATTCGTTCCTAATCCTGTCCAACTTTGTCGCTCTCAAAGAAAGCCTCAAAATCTTCAGCTCTACTATTTCCAGCTTTGCCACCTGTCTCTTCCTCAGTGCCACTGTCTCTAAAACATAAATCATAGCTGGTCTCACCACTGTCTTGTACACCTTTCCCTTGATTCTAGCTGATATTCTCCGGTCACGCATAACTCCTGACATGTTTCTCCACCCATTCCAACCTGCCTGTACTTGCTTCTTTACCTCTTTTAGACACTCTCTATTGTTCTGGACTGTTGACCCCAAGTACTTAAACTCCTGTACCTTCTTTACCTCTGTAATCTTACTGTTCCACTTCCCTCCCTTCCATTCAAACACATGTACTCTGTTTCGCTACGACTGACTTATTCCTCTTCTCTCCAGAGCAAACCTCCACCTCTCCAGGTTTTCCTCCACCTGCTCCCTGCTTTCACAGATCACAATGTCATCTGCAAACATCATTGGAGATTCCTATCTGACCTAGTCTGTTAACCGATTCATCACCACAGCAAAGAAGAAGGGGCTCAGAGCTGACACCTGCTGCAGTCCCACCTTCACTATAAACTCTGTCTGACCTATTGCACACCAATTTATATTGCACATAAATAAACCATCTGCAAATCTAAAAATTCTTTACAATAACAGTACATATTAAAATTAGATTATAATTTTTACATGCACTTAGGCTATTTTGATAGGTCTAACTATGTTGTATTGCTAAACTAACAGTAAAGCCACCTGTGTGTGTTATCATAAATGTATTGTACGACTGTCAGTTTTACATGCTAAACTAACAGTAAAGCCACCTGTGTGTGTTATCATAAAATAGTACATTTTAAATTAATACAAATTTTAAATTAATAAACATTTTGAACAGAATTATAGCAAAAAAATAAAAATTAAAACAGCTCAACAAGTAATGCCATTCTGTCTGTACTCACTCTTTTTTTTTCTGTCGTGAATTTTTTCTTTTGTGGCTTTCACTCCCAGACTCACTGCTGACCTGTAAAGAGATTAAACAGACATTTTATGATTTAGCTCACCAAAACTATAAATCCACTATATACTGCCTCGCCATGAGGCATGTGCACACAGACATCAAAGGGGCCTTCAGCAAATGCTGCTTTTCTTCCCACAGTTTTTTACCTGTGTTTTTTTTAAATATATTAATATATGTATATATGTGTGTGGGTTTCTGTTTGCGCACAACTTCACCTGTCAAACAAACAAAATCAAACCTGTCCCTGAAAATGTCTGCGCAGGTCCCTCCCTGCCTTGCCACTGAATGTCACAGTCATTATCTGCTAAGAAAACACTGGGGGAAAGGCCCATCGTTTTAAATCATCAATGCAACTAAAACTACACGTCGATTTATGCTGTGATTCACACCTTTGCAACCCCACCCATATTTTATAGCTTGTATCAAGGGAGGTTTTAGACCCTTTTTAGGGGCGCTTTATCCCCTTCTGTCATTTCAGCTGTCCTAAAACTAACTTTTACATAGATGTTGGTAACAGCGCTGAAAGTGGAAAAATAAATGTCAAACACTTTCAGACTATAAATAAAAATGTTAGTTATTTGTGGATTTTTGTTTTTTAATTCTAATATTACATCATAAAAACGATTTTTAATTTTTATTTGATTAAACCATCTCAGAACACTTTATAGAGCTCCAATTTATGCTTCCACAAAAAAATCAACCACTTTTACTGTAGAATTGTTAAGTAATTCATCTTCAAACTCACTATATTTTTGTCAAGTGTTGCACTGAGTTGATTTTAAATCATTATTTAAAAAAAGGCATTTTAAATTGTTAGTTGGTCAAACCATCTCTGATCCAACAAGACCTGCTCTATAATTTCACAAAATGTCAATTATACTATAAAAATGTTTAATAATAATTCAACAAACTTAAGGAAGAAATTATAAGAAAAAAATTGCTTGTTAGCGTAGGTCTTTATAAAGCGATCTTATTAACCTAACATTTAGAAACATTTTGTTTATTACATCATCTTTTCCTTTCATCTGTTCCCTTTTAGGGGTCGCCACAGCAAATCATCTGTCTCCTAACCCTATTCTCTACATCCTCTTTTCTCACACCCACTAACTTTATGTCCTTGTTTATCACATCCATATACCTCCTTTTTGGTCTTCTTTTTTGTCTTCTGCTTGGTAGCTTCATTTTTCTAACATCCTCCTACCAATATATTCACTATCCCTCCTCTGTACATGTCCAAACCACCTTAATCTGGCTTTCCTGACTTTCTACCCAAAACATTTAACATGAGCCATCCCCCTAATGAACACGTTCCTAATTCCTTCATTTAAACACATGTACTGTCTTGCTACAACTGACTTCCATTCCTCTTCTCTCCAGAGCAAACCTCCACATGCTTTCTGCTCTCACTACAGACCACAATGTCACCTGCAAACATGTCCAAGGAGATTTCTGCCTGACCTTGTCTGTCACCTGATCTATCACCACAGCAAACAAGAAGGGGCTCAGATCATAGCTGATCCCTGATGCAGTCCCACCTCCACTTTGAACTCCTCTGTCCCACCCTATTCAAAGCCATCCTAACTTTGCATGTACTAATCTTCTGAACTTCCTGCTCGACGTTATTCACATTTTCTACCCTTTTTCCCCTTTCATTTTCCTCATTCATCAACACGTCAAAGTACTCCTTCCATCTTCTCTGTACACTCTCCTCAATTGTAAGCACTTTTCCATCTCGATCCTCAGTAAAACCCTAACCTGCTGCATCCTTCACATTTCGATCCCTCTGCCCTTGCTAACCTGTACAACTCCTTCTCTAGTGTCTAACCTAGTGTACAACTCATATGCCTTCTGCTTGGCCTTAGCCACTTCCCTCTTCACTCTGTACCGCAAACACTTGTATTCCTGTCTACTTTCCTCAATCCTTTCCATGTCCCACTTTTTCTTGGCTAACCTCTTCCTCTGTATACTATCCTGAACGTCCTTATCCCACCACCAAGTCTCTATCTTCTTTCCTCCTTCTATATGACACACCTAGCACCTTTCCTCCTGTTTCCCTGATCACTTTTGCTGTAGTTTGCCATTTATCTGGAAACACTAAATGACTGGCATGAACTCAGTTTCAACTCCTGTCTAAATTCTTCACAGTACTTTCTTTTTCAGCGTTCACCACTTTTTTTCTCTACCTTTGATCCCTTCTTCTTCCAGACCAACATCATCATTCTACACATGACCATTTTATGCTGCCTGGCTACACTTTACAGTCACTAATCTCTTACAGATGACTTCATCTACATAAGATGTAATCTGCCTGTGTGCTCCTTCATTCAAATGTATCATATTTTTAATGCTTAATGTTTAAGGCTTTTTATGATTGCACAGCACTATACAGTGCCTTGAAAAAGTATTCATACCGCTTACAACAAACAACTTAAATATATTTTATCGAGATTTTATGTGTGGTAGACCAACACAAAGTAGAATGTAATTGTGAAGTGGAACGAAAATGATAAACGATTTTTTAAAATTTTATGCAAATAAAAAATCTGACAGGTGTGGTGTGCATTTGTATTCAGCCCCCTGTACTCTGATACCCCTAAATAAAATCCAATGCAAAAAGTCACCTAATTAGTTAATAGATTACACCCGTGTGTAATTTAGTCTTAGTCTAAATACACCTCTTCTGTGAAGGCCTTTTGATACAACACTAGTGAACAAACAGCATGATGAAGACCAAGGAACTTACCAGACAGGTACAAAATCAGCAGGTCCAATACATTTTCCCCTCACTCTATATAATAATCTAACAATTTTATGAGTTAAAGTGTGCTTTTTACTATGTCATACATTCTTTGAACTTTTAAAGGTCGAAAGTCAATTTTTTTGTTGAAATTGCATTTTCATTACTTTATATTCTATAACTTTTTCCTATCATCTCTGAAAATATTCTGGCAAAATACACTCTTTAGTGCAGAAAAATAGCAATTTATTGTGAAAAGCTGAAGTTTAGAAGCTTTTAAAAACAGGCTGGTGGCGCAGTAAAAAAAAAAAAAAAAAAAAAAAAAAAAAAAAAAAAAAAAAAAAATCAAGCATAGCTTCCCCTCACTTAATATCACAATATTAGCTCCAGTGTTGCCCAATTGGGCGGTTTTGAGAAATAGATAGGACAGCAGATAAACTCTGTAAATGAGTCGCTGTGAATTATATAGCAAACTCATGTCTGTAAATGCTTAAAGCCCCACCCAGTGGTCAAACACTGCAAATGCACTTTACAGATAAGGATATGATAAATTAGTATATGAAGTCAGTGGAAGTAAGTGAAGAGGATGCAGAGCATGCAAAGGACAGGGCTAGGTGAGGGCAGATGATTCACTGTTGAAAACCCTTTGAAGGGAACAGCCGAAAGCAGGAAAAGAAGAATCTTTTAGAAACAACTCGTATATTCATTTTGATTTCAATTGTTATACACAAAGCTAATAATTACAACATTTTAATCAGTGGGTGCCTTTAATCTCCAGTGTTCTTTAAAAAAAAAAAAACAAAGCAATGGAAAAGAGACGATACTAACTATTTGCATGTTTATGCGATTGATAATCAATACGCAGATCCAATATTAATACATTTTACTTTTTTGGCACAATTATAACTACTTAACTGAACATTTTTCTTAGAAACAGTGAATACTATAATTTTAATCCTTCCTTGCAAACAAAACAACTCTTATTTCTACATCAATACAGAGGGGTCATACACGATCAAAAATCATCTGCAAAAAAATGCTTCTTTAGTGTGGCTAAAAATTAAGCAGAACTCATACTACATAGCTTGTTCACAATTATGTATTTGGATGATGCAAGAAATTTGGATGGGGGCCGGAAACAAAAGGAAAAAAAAAAAAAGGAAAAAAGAAAAGCTTCATTGGATGGTCTGTGTTAGCATTACAGTTGTATTATGTTGACTACTATTACAGTTTCATCAAAATGCCAGTAAACGCATAGATTATCACAAAAACATGCTTGCCTTAAGTTTACTTATGTTAAACTTGTAGTATCTGTTGTTTTAAATATTATAATACATATGATAATGTAGCAATGCTGCGAATTTATGAGCCTAAAATTTCAGGCTTTTATGAGCAAGATTGCATCTTAAATTAATGGCCTAGTTGAGTAAAACTTAAATAAGAATTTATTTTAGCCGGTGGGGACCTTCTTAAATGGTTTTTATTAGATTTGAGAGAGACCTTAAACCTGAATGAATTTAAATTGAACAAAAACAAATGCTTCAAACAAAACTTACCTGACAATTTTACGTATCTGTACTAATTTAGATGTTTATGAACTCAGTCATATCCTCAGAGACATACATTTTCTGTTAAAGTAATTTCAGAACTTTTGTTTATCCTAGCTATACTATACACTCAAACTGTGAGGCTTCTGAGCTTTCCTTCTCTAGCTCCTCTCCATGGACCTGTAGCATAATGCCCCGTTAATGACTTCACCTGTGCCATGATCTTTATAAGAAACTGAAAGGAGAAAGTAGGTAATAAAACTTTTATTTTTATATTAACATTACACAAACTAAACACATCACTAACTTGCTAAGCCGCTAGCCACCGGCACACCACATTAAACAATTTTCTCCTGTAGTTGTAGATATAACTTGAAATCTAGAGTTTGAATCCCTGGTTCCAATTGACCGTTGGCGCAAGAGAGCAGGCATCAACAATGTCGTGTAAATCGCTGATGCTTTTTTATGAAGTTCCTGAAGACGTCTAGTAAACACAGACATTCTGCATGATGCAAAAGTAAGTCAGAAACTAATATTCCGATTTCTGTTGACAGCAGACGTTCATCATTGTGCTTATGTGTAGAGGCAAATGTAGCAAACATATAAATTATGTTAGGGAGCACAATTTTTGTTGTTTGTATTCTTGCATACGACCGTTCTAGGTGGAAAAAAATAAATAAAAAATAAAAACCTGTGAGACAAGCTGCTAAACTACCACTGTCTTCTGATCTTTATTACACAAACCATTGCAAATTCCCAGTGGGATTTTTAGATAGAAAGATTAAATATTATACATCATGTCATTATATATATCGTGTGATTAGCTGCGCAAGGGATAGTCTGCTTTTAACTTTACAAAGCACGGAAAAGCTAATTTGAAACAAACATTTTTGACAACGTGGTCACTGCACACACAGGCATGACCTGACTCTGCTACTCCCAATCACAGATGCAGGTTTTCCATCAACATTTTCCTACATTTTTCAGTCAACTTCATAAAAATTTTCCCATAATAAGCTCACGATAAAAGCTCTTCATTTTCTCTCAGTTGGCACAAGCCTAAACAATGCAAAACGTGGGCGCTTTGTAGTCCCACGAGATACCAAATTAATTTTTATATACAGAAATCACTATCAAAAACTCAATGACGTATGCAAAAAACCTATGGTGTATGTGTATATTATATAAAATGACCTTACAGTATAGAAAAGGGAACTTACAGTATTTCACAAAAGTGAGACAGTACACCCCTCTAATTTCAACAAATATTTTAGTATATTTTCTCAAAGAACAATACTATAAAAATAAAACTTGGATATATTTTATAGTCAATGTGCAGCTTGTATAACAATAGAATTGTTATACTCCTCAAAAGGCTCTTCACATAGGCTACAAGAAGATCAGTAATACAGTACAGTGGCCAGGGTCATACAGAGGTTTTCCTAGACAGGTTTAACTTAGAATAGGCCTTCCAAGGTTTGGAGGAGTACCAAGAAAATTGTCTCTTGCCTACAGTTAAGCATTGTGGTAATAGTATCCTGCTCTCTGGCTGCATGAGTGCTGCTGGTACTGGGGGCTGTGGTTCATTGAGGAAAACAAAAAAGCAAAACATGATGCCCTCCTTTAAAAACTGGGCCAAATGGCACTTTCCCAGAATGATAACGACCCAAAACACACCGCCAAAATGACACCTGCCCTGCCCTGATTGTGAAGGTAAAGAAGTGGCAAAGTATGTGTCCAGCCCTGAACCCTTTTGAGCACCTGTGGGGCATTCTAAAGCGGAAGGTAACGAAGCGCCAGGTGTCTAACATCCAGCAGCTCCGTGATATTTATGGAACCGATGATTATTATGGAGAAATGGAAGAGGATCCCAGCGACAACACGTGCAGCTCTGGTGAATTTCATGCCCAGGAGCGTTAAGGTCATGGTAGATGATAATGGTGCTTACACAAAATATTGACACTTCAGACACTTTTTTCATGGTCACCGAGTTTGTTGCCAGTTATTTTGACAATAAAGGCTATATGTCGAGTTATTTTCGGAGGACAGTAAATATATACCATTATACAAGCTTCACATTGACTTCTCTAGAATATATCAGTTTCAGTTCTATAGTACTGTCTATAGTATTTGAGGAGATACTAAAATCTTTGCTAAAATTTGAGGGGTATAATCACTTTTTGTAAGATATTGTACATATTTTTTACTGTTATTAGCATTTTAGCACTGTCTCAATGGGCTACACTGACAAACCCATTAAAATAGATCTTACAGTAAAAATAAAAAGGTGACCAGAGGACTAACCTCTGCCCCAACGTTCAGACGAGCAGGCTCCTGTCTGCTCCGATTGGACCTTCTGACACCGTAAATATCTGGATGTTCCTCCCACATCTGACAAACAAAATAAAGGCATTTGTTTAAAATTGTTCAACTGTAAAGACCTCTAATTTAGCAGTGTTATATCTTGACAACTTAAAATTTGTTTTTTCAACAGATCATTTTACCTTAGAAGTGCATCCAGAAAGAGTACAGTTTAATTTCTTTTCTGTCCCAGCTTATTAAGATTTTAATTTGGTGCAAAGACGATTAAATATATTGTAATAAAGCCTGTTATATTAAACTTCTTGCAGATTTAGAAGTTAAATAATCTTAAAACACCTAAATCACTGAGCACCAACTAATAACCCTTATAGACACTCTACCTCAGGGGTGTCCAAACCCGGTCTTGGAGGGTCGGTGTCCAGAGTTTAGCTCCAGCTTGGCTCAACACACCTACCTCCAAGTTTCAGGTATACCTAGCAAGATCTTGAATGGTTGGTTCAGGTGTGTTTGATTAGGGTTGGGGCCAAGTTTAGACACCCCTGCTCTACCTAATTCAGAAAATGATACTAAATCCTTGCTATAAACAGTCCACTGACTGAGAGAAGAGTCAATATATTTATTCAGTAGAATATCCACTAGAAACCATTAACAAACGTTAGTATATTTTACCTTTTTTACATCGGCCAGATCTCTCTTCCTGACCCGTTTCTCTTTAATCTCTGCAACAGTCTGGCGTGACTTTGACCCAGCTGATTCGCTGCCAGATTCAAAACAGGTTTCAGACTCAGACGTGTTGTTTGACTCGGAATGCTGGGACTGTTCATGTTCACTGCCACATTCACTCTCAGACTGGCTGGCCAACTCTGAGCCTGAATGATTTGACTCCTCTGATCCAGAGCTGGTACAAAAAAAGGCCAGAATCAGTATTTAACATTTATAGCATAGTAAAGCTGAATCCTGATTGTCCAAAATCCAGAATAGCATTATTAGCAAGCAAAAACTTGTATGCTGTACAAATTTCAAAACTTAAATGAATTTTAGCTAAATTTATGATGCAATGTTACTCAACCCCAAATTTCAGTACAGTACAGCCAATATTAAATCATGCTAAATCAAAAGCAGATATATATTTTTGAACATACACAAAACAATAGTAAAACAAAATATTCATGATACTGTATACTAGGGCTCCAATATCGATTCAGCATTAACACTGCAATATATGCACACGTCTACGCCACTAATCTTTTTAAAACATTTAAGTTGTAAGGTAACAAAATGTGAAAAAGTTTAAGGGGTATAAATACTTTTCAAGGCACTGTATATAGCAAAAAAACAAAACATTGCATTGTCAGTTTTTTTTCCAACATTGTGCAGCCCAATACTGCAGTATTACTGTACTACAATAATGTAATTTTGTACCGAATCCTGTACTTTAAAAGTGCTGAGCCCATAGCCCCTTATCAAACACTTATTTAAGGCTATATTAAACCATAAAAGCCATTAAAACACATATATGTTTAAAATAAGTACATACGGAGTGACTGTCAGGTGTCTACATACTTTTGGCCATATAGTGTATGTGGAAACTAAATCACTCCAGTTTTTAAAAAAATATTTTAGTTGAAGCTGCCACTGGGAAATATTTTCAATAGATTTTCTTGTAACATACTTGGGAGTTTTGTATCTACTACTCAGCCCTGAAAGCATTAGTAAACGGGCAGGAAAGTTGATTAAGAAATCATAGCACAAATCCAGAGTAAAAAACTATTCCAAAACTGTGACAACAAGCAACACCTTTAAGCGTCAAAAGCTGTTGGGGATTTACACTCAGCGTAGACCGTATCACTGATTTCTAATCAACAACTTCGACTGTCCTTTTTTCGCATCATGTTCCGCCGCCCGCGCCTGGTTATGGTGTGCGTGTCATACATAAATCTTTTAGTGTTCATTTATTCTTTGATCAGAATCCACATCAGATCAAAGTCTGATGTAGATGGGGCTGCACAATATATAGTTTTAGCATAGATACCACAATGTGTGCCTCTGCAATAGACACACTGCGGCACAGTTGAGAACACACGATTTGTGAATTAACTGCAAAGATTACAAATAGAATAAACATTGGCACACTGTTTTAAGGCCTGTAACGTGTATTGACGCGCTAGAAACGTTTGATTATTCAAGTCATACACAATTATTATCATATAGAACACAGAAAATTTAAAATATTGCAATGTTACTTTTTTCCCCCCAATATCGTGCAGCTGTAGATGTAAGGTCACTTAATGAAGTAAACTGTGTTTTGAGCTGATGACTTAGGCTGCATTTACAATGCAAATCTTGATGCCCAATTCCGATTTTGTGACTATATTTGAATTTTTTGATGACCCGCTTACATATTCTCTTTAAATTAACTCATATCCGATTTTTGCATTTACACTTTACACAGCAAAAAAACCCAAAGTAGGCATACTGACTGTAAATGGAAGGAACATGGCACGATAATCCTTGTACACAATGGACAAAGAGGAAATTATTATTTAGTTTTTTGCTTCCGCTCCATATTTAAAGGTCAGCAAAACAATGTTTCTCTTTAAACAGAGAAAAAAAAAGAGGAGGGCCCCTGTTACAGCCTAGTCGAATGTAACATTGATCGCCAAGTTATTAATATACACTGCTCCAAAAAATAAAAGGAACACTAAAATAACATCCTAGATCTGAATAAATGAAATATTCTTATTAAATACTTTGTTCTTTACATAGTTGAATGTGCTGACAAACAAAATCACAAAAATTATCAATGAAAATCAAATTTATTAACCCATGGAGGTCTGGATTTGGAGTCACACTCAAAATTGAAGTGGAAAAACACACTACAGGCTGATCCAACTTTGATGTAATGTCCTTAAAACAAGTCAAAATGAGGCTCAGTAGTGTGTGTGTGGCCTCCACGTGCCTGTATGACCTCCCTACAATGCCTGGGCATGCTCCTGATGAGGTGGCAGATGACCTCCCTAGGGATCTCCTAGGGCTGGACTAACCTGGACTAAAGCATCGACCAACTCCTGGACAGTCTGTGGTGCAACGTGGGCGTTGGTGGATGGAGCGAGACATGATGTCCCAGATGTGCTTAATTGGATTCAGGTCTGGGGAACGGGTGGGCCAGTCCATAGCATCAATGCCTTCGTCTTGCAGGAACTGCTGACACACTCCAGCCACATGAGGTCTAGCATTGTCTTGCATTAGGAGGAACCCAAGGGCAACCGCACTGGCATATGGTCTCACAAGGGGTCTGAGGATCTCATCTCGGTACCTAATGGCAGTCAGGCTACCTCTGGCGAGCACATGGAGGGCTGTGCGGGCCTCCAAAGAAATGTCACCCCACACCATTACTGACCCACTGCCAAACCGGTCATGCTGGAGGATGTTGCAGGCAGCAGAACATTCTCCACGGCATCTCCAGACTCTGTCACATGTGCTCAGTGTGAACCTGCTTTCATCTGTGAAGAGCACAGGGCATCAGTGGCAAATTTGCCAATCTTGGTGTTCTCTGGCAAATGCCAAACGTCCTGCATGGTGTTGGGCTGTAAGCACAACCCCCACCTGTGGACGTCGGGCCCTCATACCACCCTCATGGAGTTTCTGACCGTTTGAGCAGACACATGCACATTTGTGGCCTACTGAAGGTCATGGGCAGGGTGGCTCAAATGGTTAAGGTGCTGAGTTGTTAATCTGAAGACCAGAAACACCTGGGTTCGAGCCCCACCTCTGGCAAGTCAACCACTGTTGGGTCCTTGAGCAAGACCCTTAACCCCTCCTGCTCCAGGGGCGCTGTATCATAGCTGACCCTGCGCTCTGACCCCAACTTACTAAAGATGGGATACGCGAAAAATGCATTTCATTGGCTCTGTACATGTACCTTGCACAGTAACAATGAATTGAATATACTTATACTATACTTATTATTTGCAGGGCTCTGGCAGTGCTCCTCCTGTTCCTCCTTGCACAAAGGCGGAGGTAGTGGTCCTGCTGCTGGGTTTGTTGCCCTCCTACTACGGCCTCCTCCACGTCTCCTGATGTACTGGCCTGTCTCCTGGTAGCGCCTCCATGCTCTGGACACTACGCTGACAGACACAGCAAACCTTCTTGCCACAGCTCGCATTGATGTGCCATCCTGGATGAGCTGCACTACCTGAGCCCTTGTGTGGGTTGTAGATTAAAGTGTATTTTTCTTTAATAGTGCAGTTAATTTTTAGTTGTTTACAGACAAAAACAGACTTTAAGTAAAAAAAAAAAAAAAAAAAGAATAAACATCAAAATACACATTTGCTCTTTCACAAATTGTGGGATTGATCTGGATGCAAATGAAGTTAATTCAAATAAAAAGAAAAAACAAATCAAACAACATGTTCAGTTCAGAATACATGTGATTTGTGGATTAATTGTAAAGTTTAAAAATAGAGTAATGTTTTCGGGCGTTAGAAACATTTGGGGGGCGTTAGAAACATTTGATTTCGCATTTGATTATTTAATTTCAGGTAATGATCTGCCCAAGTCAGAAGCAACCCTCACGCAGAGAGAGCGCTTTGAAGCGTACGAAACCACGGACGTATTGTCTCCTCCTCTACATGCAGGCTATCAGATTTCCGTCCTTTAGAGGATTCTCTTATTCGCGATAAGTGCTGAGCAACTTGTGTGTTTTCTCTGCCTTTATAGTGCAGTTACTGTTCTGCTTAGAGCAGGTAATTTATCGCGATACATCATCTGTCTTTAGAGCAGTTTCCTTAAGAGATATTTTAGGCTTGCCATAATCACTGTGAGCTATTTTTATTGACGTCTATTTCTGTCCAGTTTGTGCACCTCTTTGGGACATGTATTCTTCCACCTGTTTAGCACGGATGGAGCTGTTTCAGTACTTCTTGGCAAGTAGCTCATTCGCTATGCTTAGCTGTGGCTAGCCAGAGCAGAGGCTGTTGGGTTATGAACAGTTGATTTTTTTCTTGTTGCAAGCGTCTGCTCGCACGGCACGATTTCTCATACTGTTCCCATAGCGGCTGTTCCGCAATGTTGAGCGAAGCTCGAAAAGTAACGTCTCCAGTTACATCCGTAACCTCGGTTTCCTGAGAGCGAGAACGAGACATTGCGGTCATTGCCGCGCTTGCAAAACATTGCGAGTAACATTCAGGCTCAAATTCTAAATACTGCCACCCACCCCGCGCCACCTTGGTTGTTGCTCATTTGCATATTGGCACCAATTGGCCCAGTCCGATGTACTGGAGTGAGTTAATAATCTTCAGAGGGAAAGTGAAGGTGGGGGATTTCCCATAGCGGATACGCCGCAATGTCAATGAGGCTACGGACTTAACCAAGGATGTTTTTCTGTGAAACCATAATGCTACTACACCACATATTAAGTAAAAAGTATGAGTTATGGTGATTTTTAAAATATAAAAAAACAATATACGAAAGAAAGAACAATCTGCTAATTCATATGTAGAATAATCTTTTAAAGGGCTTAAAATACTTTTATTCTTAACACACGCAGATTTAAAAAAACAAAAAAACAAAAAAAAAAACATTAAAATCACAGACTATGGCCTCTAGTATGAAATAAAGAAGAATATAGCTTTAATCAGACATATACTGCTGCATTACTGTAGTTATAAGAGAAATCCAAGATGGCTGCCATGACTTCTAACCTAAGTGGCATGGAATTTTTCAACCAATTAAATAAAACCAAAATAAATTACTACCTAAAGTCAGAACAGAAAAGCTTTACTTAATTCTATAAACCACAAAAAATATAAAAACAAGCTTTTAAATAATTTTAAAACACATGAAATGTTATAGCCAAGTAAAACTTAATTTCAATTGTTTAGTCTAAATAAAAATGGATGCAATGCTATTAATGCATAGAACCTTTAAAAATGTTAATAGGCTAGATTATCCACAACTGGTTTATTACCTTTTTCTACAAGTCATATAATAAACAAAAATAGCTAGTGTCTTACCTGCCATCTGATTAACTAATTCTAATAACATTGTGTCTGTAATTAACATTGTTATAAAATGAAATAAAAAAATAAAAACAAAAAAAAATTAAAAAGCACTTTTACAGTCTTTTTCAAGAGAGTTGTTAAAATATGGAAAAACAAGTTTGCGCCAACATGTACATGAAACATCCACTTCTAAAACATAAGGCGTACATTTTTACCAATTCCAATGACTGTGCAAAGTTTAAAGAGTTTTCAGGAATTTGTAAGCCCTCAAAAATGTGATTAATTTTGAAGAATTATACTAAGAAGAATTAAAGCAGCATCGAAAGGACCCTCGCACCCAGGCTCACTGACACCGGATGGCTTTAAGAAAACAGCAAATGCATTCAAAGTGGCAAAAATAGTAGGAGTTAGTTTTTTATTTGCAGTAAAAAAGTAAAACAAATTATTAGAAAGTATATATTAATTTATGGAAAATATGTTTATATTTTCCTAAAGCCCTAACCATGGAGTTCAGACATTTCCGATTTCCAATTTCCGTCTATACACAAGTTTTTCAATTTTAAATGAGGAAAATATGCAAGCGTTACAGGCGTGACAAAAAAAAAACATTTAAAACCGATCTGTTCTGTGTTACATGCATGCGGTTAATCAAGCACATTTGGCTTACATTTACACCACAGTGCAAGTAGGTTTGCACTTACAAGAAATTTGTTTTGTTGACAAAAGTTTCGAGTTGCACATTTTTAAGTAAGATAGTAATAAAAAAAGAAAGAGTAAATAAAAAATAAATAAAAGGTTATTGCATATTTTTATATAAAAAAAATACTTGGTTACTGCACACAAAAGTTTCAGGTAGTAACAATGGTATTGCAGTGCATATATTTTTTTTAAACAATGGGCAGAGCATTTAAGTGTTCATGAGGCAGATTGCCTGGAGGAAGAAACCTTTTCTTGTACCTTTTTTTTTTCTTGGTGCTCTGTAGCATTGGCCAGACAGCAAAAGTTAAAAAAGATCATGGCTTGGATGTGAGGGATCCAGAGTAATTTTGGAGCCTTTTTACAAACCGTCCCCTGTAGTCTTCTGATGTCTGATTTTCTGAAACTTCAGAAGTTTGACAGAGGGGTCTTTAGAGGTGCAGTCGTTGGTGTAAAGGGAGAAGAGCGGAGGAGAAAGAACACATCCCTGGGGGGCACCAGTGCTGATCTGAGCTTTGAGCTTGCCTTGATAAATCACTATTTTTCTGCATTAAAAAAAGTGTATTATGTTTTGTTATTTCAGAAATGATGGACAAGATGTAAAAATAAAACACTGGATCTTTTTTCGATATTTGTGTAAATGTCCCAGAGCGTGACGTAACTTAATTTAGGATCATAGGGAAAATTAAGATAATTTATAATTTTTTTTTTTTTAAATATTCAGATTTTATTAAAAATCTGTTTTATAGATCTTTGGCACCACAATGAACTGTAACACTTTTTCAGTTTTTAATCTAATAATACCAGTCATATTTAATGTCTGGCCTAAATATTCCTTTTTATTAATGGATCGTTTGTTTTCCCTGGCCAATTTTAAATACTTGGTTCTAATTAGAGCAATTAAATTCAATTTAGTTTAATTCCAGTTTTCATTCCTTAAAAAATAAAGTCCAAAATGTTTCAAAAATGAATTGCTTTTCTGAATTCTAAAATACTCATATATAGTAACAGAGATAAATATGATGTGAGAACATCAAAAGATTCAGAGAAACCAAAGAACTCTCTGTACATGAGGAACAAGGCAGAAAACCTTTGTTGGATGCCCATAGTTTTAGGCCCTCAGACAACACTGGATCACTCATCAGCATGATTCTGTGATTGATATCACTAAATGGGGCCAAGAATACTTAACTTAATAGTACTTCATAAACACAAACTGCCATGCCATCTGCAAGTTACATCATTAAAAAAAGGAAGCCATATGTAAACATGGACCAGAAGTCCTGTGGGCCAAGGCTCATTCGAAATGGACTTATTCAAAGTGAAAAAGTGTGTCAGTCAAATTTGACATTTTTGTTGGAAATCACGGACGGTGTCCACAGGCTAAAGAGGAGGGAGACCTTCCAGAATTTTTTCAGCCGTCAGTTTAAAAGCCAGTATCTCTAAATGGTATGAGGGTGCATAGGTGCATACGGTATGGGCAGTGTGCATGTTTCGGAAGGCACTATAAATGCTGAAAGGTACATAAAGGTTTCAGAGCAACATATGCTTTTCTGAAATAGACATCATCTATTTCAGGGAAAGCCTTGTGTATTTCACACATCTTCCAGCTTTTTAAAACAGCAAGTAGAAGCTGTAAACCTGTATTGGTTAAAAATGGGACCAAATTCCAACACCAACTCTCCAGAAATTTCTAATATTATTGCTTAGGCGTCTTCAAACTGTTTCGAAAAGTGGCGATGCTATACCATCGTAACCATGCCCCTGTCCCAACTATTTTGAGACCTGCAGCAGGTATCAAATTTAAAGAGCTCATTTTGTGCAAAAATCTTCTCAGTTTAGACATTTACAGTAAACTTTCACATTTTGTCACCTTACAACCACAAACTAACATATATTTTATGTGGAAGACCAACACAAAGTAGCTCATAATTGAGAAGTAGAACAAAAATGATGTATGGTTTCCAAAATTTTAAATATGAAAAGTGTGGCGTGCATTTGTATTTAGCTCCCTGCACTCTGATACCCATAAATGAAATCAAAATTGCCTTTAAAAGTCACTTAATTAGTTAATAGAGTCCACCTGCGTGTAATTTAGGCCCAGTATAAATACACCTGTTCTGTAAAGGCCTTAGTGATTTGTTAGAGAACACTAGTGAACAAACAGCATCATAAAGACCAAAGAGCTCACCAGACAGGTTAGGGATAAAGTTGTGGAGAAGTTTAGGGTTAGGTTATCATATATCACAAGCTTTGAACATCACAAGGAGCACTGTTCAATAAATGGGAGAAGTTTGCCACAACTGCAAACCTACCAGGACATGGTCATCCACCTAAACTGAAAGACCTGAATACAAATAGCCATTTTGTGCTACTTTGTGTTGGTCCAATACATAAAATCTCAATAAAAAACATTTAAGTTTGTGGTTGTACGGTGGCAAAATGTGAAAAAAGTTCTTGTACGCTTCTATCCTGGCAGCAGTGTAAGGTGAGAAAAAGTAAATATCCCTAGAGTGGATATCTGGCAGGGACTTGGTTTTTTTTTACTGTGACGAAATGCGATTCAAATATTAATGGCTTTAAACAGAAGGAAAGGCTTGTGTTGCGTATCTACGGAGATTTCGATTTTCAGTGCCATATTGGCTAATTATTTTTCCCAGAGACATATAATACCTAGAAACTGCAATGGCTGCTGCTGCGTCAGTCCATTGCTGTGATACGTTAAAACGTCAGTTAGTTATATTTGTGAAAAAGGGCAAGAGTTCCCTTTAAACAAAGCAACTAAAAGTAACATTTGTGGATTTCTGAATAAAAATAAGACATTTGTATCAATCAACTGATAGCAGTGGTTTATGATTTAAGAATTGGCTAAGAATAATATTCACATAAATTAAAATCTCACTGTAGAAAAAACTTCGTGTTCAACCCCATCTTTTTAGATGTCTAAGGCTGTTTGATAAATAAGTTTACAACTGTATGCACATCAAATACAGTTTTATAGTGTGAAGTGATTCCTGTGTGTGTGTGTGTGAGAGAGAGAGACTGATGCAGTTATACTTGTATAAATGTATACTTGTACATTTTGTTATCTATTGAGTAATTAAAACTTGTGTCCAATGCATTAAGCCATTCTGTACAACTACGTTTTCCTGTCCTGTCATCCACTGTTACTCCTATCTCGTAAATAAACATACAACAGTTAGCAGAAGCTAGATAGTATTGTTTATAAAATTTATTATATATGGATATCTTTCTCACAACAAAACGCTTTTATTTGCTTTAATTTAACTTTGCCTACCACACGCACAAAGATTTCACCTTTCAGTATTAAAAAAAAAAATGTAGAGGAACCAAGTTTTTATATAGTGATGTCAGCCCACAGGTATGTTCTACTTAATTGTGTAATCTTGAGTTGTAGAAGGGAGCTATACAGCTATAATATATATATATATTTTTATTCAATCACATCTCTTCCATCATTTTCCATCAGCATATCTTGGTACCAAAAATACTGATTTATGGTGGCAACATCTAGGGGAGGATTTTATAAAAAATAATTAAAAAAAAAAAAAAAAGAAAGAAAAAAAAAAACGGAAAAAAAAAAAAAAAAAAAAACACGCCCATAGCATTCTCTTAACACTACAAATACAGTTCACCTATCAACATAATTTCCCTTAAGGGATCAAGTTTTCTGGTTCTGAAAATAAACGACATTATGGCGTTACAAATGACGTTAAATGCTAGTCCTCTGTAACCTTCGAGACTAACTTAGTTTATAATACAGCGTTAAAATATATACTTTTTTAAAATTGTGTTATCATTAGATTGTAGAGCACAAGAGAATAAGCACAAGAGAGTCTAATAGCTGCTGATGTAACCTGCATGTAGGTGGCCCCCTATTCAAAACATGGCAGAAATTGTTTTAATTGTTTGTGCTTCGTTTGAGCTGCTTTCGTTTGTAAAATGCAAAATATTTATTTAAAGGTCATTGTCCAGTCACTCAGCCCCCCCCCACATGCTTTAAATTCAACCAAAATAGACTCAATTTTTTGTGCTTTCGTTTGTTTATAGTAAAAGAGTAGTAACAAAGTATTTTTATTATTATCGTTACTTGACATATATTACGATTTTTTTTACTACAAATAGCATGGTTAAACTATGGTTAGCAAAAACCATGGTTAATTTATGGTTACCATGATTTAGCTAAAGTAATCATGGTTAATTTTTTAAGGGTAACTACTGTAATAATATTGTGAACTGACACTGTTGAAACATTGTATTTACATTGGCCAGAAATTTGAGTTTGTAACTGTATTAACTTGTAATAACTCTACTAACTTAATTTTCACAAATGTGTCAGATATATAAAGTTACAACTTGCACTTCACAAAGAAAAAAACATTAAGTGAGAGAAAGTTACAGAAAAAGAGGCCGCCAGTATGCCAACATTTGGATAATTGAGCTGTTTTTCTATTAAACATTACTATTACAATTTGGTAAGAAAGTGAATACGTTAGGAACATAAAAAATGTTAAATTGGCAGAAACGAAGCACAAACGATTGTTTGAAGCGGGGGGGAGGTGACATCATCGCCTAAAATATGTTTACCATTTTAAAATTGAAAGCAGCACAAACAAAACTTTCATCGGCACAAATGATTCAGTCCATTCAGATGAGTCCATTTCCGATAAACTTAAGACGTGTGGGGGGCTGAGTGACCAGAGAATTACCTTTAAATAAATGTTTTATATCTAACAAACCAAAGCAGCACAAAAAAAAAAAAATTCACAGCACAAACGATTAAGACTATTTTCTGCCACGTTATGTGTTTTGGTTGGGGGGGGGGGGGGGGGGGGGGGGGGGGGGCAACTTTACGCAGGTGCTGATGTAGACCTGTCCCGAGCAGTGTTGCCAGAATAGGCAGCTTCCATCTTAACTTGACTTCTTTGGATCAAGTCAGGCCAAAAAAAGGAATTTGGTCTGCTGTTTGGAAAAAACTGGTAAAAAAATAAATAAAATACATTTCTCACTGACAAAGAAATGATCAGTCTATAAATTTAATTGTAGGTTTATTTAGTGAGAGACAGAATAATAAAAACATTTGACCTGATCTTAATCAATAGGAATTCTGGCTCCAGGTGGTCTTTTATGTAGGAAGCAATCTTAGATTAGGACTACTCTATTAAAGGGAGTGCTCCTAATCTCAGTTTGTTACCTGTATAAAAAGACATTTGTTGACAGAAGCAAATAAATCAATCGACTTACCACTATAACAAAGACCAAAAAGCTGTCCAAGGATGTCTGGGACAAGATTGTAGAACTACACAAGGCTGGAATGGGCTAGAAGACCATAACCAACCAGCATAATGAGAAAGTGACAGCTGGTGCGATTATTTCGAACACAAAATAACTGTCAATCTCCTGAACAGAGCTGTTTTTAATCAAAGTAAATTTGGTGGGTTTTTTGCACTAACAATGGAAATTTTTAATCAAAGCATATTATAGACTTTTCATTACAACCATAATCAACATCAATAGTGGATAGATGGGCATCCAATGACCTTGATCCTTGATCACAGTACTGAAGCATCTGCTCAGAAAATAAGCAGAAAAAGACCATGGTGTAAAAAAAAAAAAAAAAAAAAAAAAAAAAAAAAAAAAAAAAAAAAAAAAAAAACGAAGAAAAACTAATAATGTTATTTTTTAGCCACCCTTTTAAACACATCTCTAACCCCCTGTACTGCATTGAAACAGTAGTTGATCCTCACTTTAACTAACATTACTTTAACCTGGAAAAAAAGTATGGAATGATAAAGGCAGAGCTAGAGGTGATGAGAGCATCTGCGGAAGGATACTTAACATGCAGTGCACAGCAAAGTGTTCCAGTTACATGCAAAACAAAGCGTCAATACAGCATAAAAAAAAAACTTGGAACATGATTTACTTTATTTTATTTTCAAATATGGGAGTCCATACACTGGGCTTGCAGTATACTGAAAATTCATGTAAAAAATGTTTGTCATAAAAATACAGTATTCGGTTTGAAAAGTTATACCGCCCAGCACTAGTTTCAAATTTTTACTGCAAATGTCACATCCATAAGACTGGAATTGCACCAAAAACAACAATAATTAAAAAAAATTATAATAATAAAAACAGAGCAATTCCAATAGTGCCTTCCTACACTGGTGTTTGGGCCATAATAATTAAAGCTGCAAAAAGCATTGTTGAATGCACCTTTGTAAAAATTCTGGGCTAAAACTAAAACATAAAAAAATGCTTTGTATTAATTATTATTGTATGAAATAATTAGTAGGTTTGTTCAACAAAAGCACATGCCAAAAAATAACCAGGTACATGATACATTATTAAACAGTACGTATGGGCCAAAAGCAACTCACTAAAACACACACTCAGAGCGAAATAATGATGGAATTGTCACACTGCCGTTTGAGCACTAATAATTAAAGCTGCAAGCAACTTTGAAAAGGGCCCTTGCACCTGGGTTCACAGCCAACCGATGGCTTTATAAAAACAGCAAATCGTGAGCAACAATAATTCAAAGTGGTAAATACAGGAGGAATATGTGAAAATCATTTATAAATTAACTTTACATTAAGCATCACAGACCCAGTATTAAAAGTTTTAAAATAAAAGCACCAAGGTGTTTTATTAAGGAGAACAAAATTAAGAACCATTTACATATAACACACTGATATGGGTAAAAGCACAAACCTTTTTGTTGAAAAATTAGGAAAAAAAATGTGAACCTCATATGATTAAAAAGCTCTACCAATAGATAATTACAGCACTGTAGTTACGTCACTGTTCCTCAACTTAAAAGACAGATTACATATATGGTACGGACACAATGACAATCATACCAAATATATTTTAAAAACAAACCCCAGAGATGCTGGGACCAAACCTAACAAAAATAAACCATAAATCTTTAAAGATCACTTTTCTCCTAGTGAATGGCAAAATGCTTTGTTCAACAGTACAGATATCTTTTCTTCCTTGTGGATAACTTCTGATCTACTTTCTGTAAGGTCTGAATTCTGAAGTTTAAATTTTTAAATATTGAATTTGATGTTCTGAATTCTGCAGGTTGAAAACTTGCTGGCTAAAAATTCAGAAAAATTGTTTGAAACTACATGTTTATAAAACTCTGCCATGGAAAAAAAAAATGCATTAACTTTCATATATTCAATATTCAGTTAGGTTAAATGACACTTGTGCTCCACAGTGATCAGGCCCTAATTAACAGAGCAATTTTAATAGTGCCCCCACACACAAGCAATCACAATGTAGGAACAAAATTATCTGCATATTGCTGGCAAAATTGTTGCTACCAAAACTAAAAATAGCAACATGGAGATGATGCAGTTATATGTAGTCATTTATGAGTAATAGGTTATAATAATAATAATAATAATATTTTTATTATAATGCTGCATGGTTCTTTAAATATCATTAACTAGTATTGTTAACTGTTTAAATTTTAACCATAAAAATACTACGGGTATAGGGACCCACAACAAGAACTGCAGCTGCTGACAAAGCAGCCAAGAGAGCCAGACTATCCTTATATGGTGTATGACATCAGAAGGGGAGGGCTTAATTCATTTAAACTGAGTGGCTGCCTAGTTGCTATCTGGGAAAGGACCAATTAAAAACAGCTAAATGAACTACTGCCCTTGAACATACTTCCTGTTTTTCTTCCTGTAGTTTCATGCACCTTTTATGTAATTCTCTTTAACTCATATGTGCTGTGAAACAGAAAGCAAGAGCCATTTTGTGATGCTCAAGTGGATGTTTGGTGATGTAATGATTGCATTTATATAACAAGAAAGGTGTACTGCATTTTCTTTTGTGGAGAACTCATACTATATACACAAGTCAACTAATTATTGTATTGAAAAAATAACTGTCAGGACTAGACCTGTTACACTGTAAATGTGGAGAAGTGAAGAAGATTTTGTTATTTATTTACACACACAATATCTGCCTGGTCTCCCTAAAAGTAACTGTATATTAATAAGCAAGATAATTACACACTGTTGTCTTATATCACCCTAAAGACATTTCTTTGTACATTTATCTAGGGATGCACTGCCGAGAAAATTCTGGGCTGAAACTGACACAGAAAATGCTTGGTAATAACTACTTATTATTGTATAAAATAATATAGTAGTTTCTTAGGACAAATGCACAGGCCAATTAATAACCAGGTACAAGTAAAGCATACATATGGGCCAAAAACAACTCAAAAGAACAACTCAAAGCTGAATATTGATTGAATCGTCACACCACGCAGTAGGGCTGTGCAAATTTAAGAAATTAGAAAATATCTAATTGTGATTGTTTTGACAGATATTGCAATTGCAATTTTGCGAGTCTTTTTAATAGTGTACAGAACATACTTTGTAGATTCCTTAATTCCTTGTAGTCAAGCAGGTGCAGTTTGCCTTTCTACCAAATGGATGGTTAGTTTCTTGCTGCTATTATGCAGTCAGTACTGCATGAATGCATTTTAGTTTAAAAAAGAAAATATATTAAATTATCCCAGCATTTATTATTATTAGTTTTTTGATAAGGTAGGTAGACTAGTCATTAGTAGTTCTGCACGAGTCTTTAGCTTGAAGGCAACACAAATATAGCGCACAATAAAACTAAGATACGGTTTGATCGTCTGGCTAAACCACAGGTCTGTTATAGCGTAATATTCCAGCACACTCAATTGGCTGGTATGACTGTCACTTAAAGAGGTCAGTCATATATTTGCTCTGGGACATTTTATATCGCATTCATATCGCAGCCTTTGCAATTAGCTAATTGCAGCGCTTTAAATCGCGATTGTATTTCGAATAATCGTTCAGACCTACTATGCAGTAACGATTTCTAAAGAGCGCTAAACCTGTGCACTCAATACGGTTTGGACATCTGGCTAAACCACAGGTCTGTTACAGCATAATATTCCGCCTCAACTTTTTCTATATTCAATGTAAAGCTGTGGGATTGCAATGCGGCTAAAATATACACCAGAGAGAATTTTATATCTTTTGTCACTGCATTAAAAGGCACTATGTCTTTGGCGAGATAGTGGGATATGACGTTACTGATTTTTGGGTGCTTTTGTAACGTCTTTTTATATGCTGTAACAGCTGCAAACAAGTCTGAAATTGTACTTTGTTGTTTGCTATTAGATAGTGTCGGCAGTACTTTCGAACAACTTTTTAGCAACACACTCCTCAAACAGCCATCTTTATAAATTTTTTTTCTCTTGCAAATTATTTTTTTTGTTCAATGTCTGTTACTTTGAAGCCAAAATAATCCCATATTACAGACATGCTGTTTTTTTAGGGTAATAATCGTCCAAATGATCCCTCTGACTCTGAAGAAGGCATAATCCCGCTCCATTGTGCTTTCTTTTTTTTTTCATGGGCATTACACGCACATGACCAACATGCTGATTGGCCACACATAACTGTGCACACTCAATTGGCTAGTATGACTGCCAGTCAAAGAGTCATTTATCTGGTCATGGTTGCCTGCAGGAGGTCATTTTGTACAGCACTGGCAGTGCTCTAGCTGTTCCTTTTCACACAAGGGAGCCCTGCCCAGCTGTCCTAATGTTAAACTTTTGAAAAACTGTGCCGGGACACACACCAAACACATTTACAACCTGTGTATGTGCCATCCTAAAGAAACTGGACTGCCTGTGAAATTTGATTGGGTTACAGATACAGCATCATGTACAAGAAGTGAAAGGGACCCAAAGAAAAAACAAGCCTAAACGCAAATTAAGAAAGCACAAGGAGAGAAATTGCCTGTGGCCACCACCTGCAAAAACATTAACTTTTAGGGTGTGTCTTATTTTGCCTCTCCAATGCACATGATGAAACTGATTTACAATCACACATGCTATTTAACTAAACAAACTGATAATTAATATTTAACTGACTTTGCAGACTTACCTGGACACGATTCAGGAAAAAATTCCTTATTTATATAAACAACAAGCATCTATAAATTCTCTATATTGGAATTGCATACATTTCATTATATTTTTAGCGTTTGGCAGACACTAGGGGTGTAACGAGACACTTATCCCACGAGACGAGACACAAGCCTAAGTTCACAAGAACAAGACTATATATATTTCCTTTTTAAAAAAAAAAAAAAAAAAAAAAAAAAAAAAAATGCACAAAATGCATTTCGAAATCAACATGGACTTTATGAAATTGAACTTCTATTTAAATAAATAATATGCAGTAATTAACAACATATAAACAAAATGTTTTGCCACGTCCGTTATTAATTTGTATGGCAGCAGTTGTAGCAACTTCTGCTTAGATATCAATACACCAACAGCTGTTGAACTGTTTAAAAAAAAAAAACAAAACAAAAAAAAACAAAAAAACCCAGATATAGTCACCAAATCGGAATTGATTATTAAGACCTGCAGTGTTAATGCAGCCAATGTTGCCTCACAAACAATTAAATGTGACAAGGCCTCTTATAAATTCTCACGAGACCAGTCAGATCTCATCACACTCCTAGCAGACCCTATTTATTCATCTCATTTTCTTGAACTGAGGATTGAGGGCCTTACTCAGAAAGGGAGCAGCAGTGGCAGCTTGGTGGTCCTTAAAACTGATCTAAAAATCTTCTGACCAACAGTTCAACAACCTTAATCACTGAGCTACACCTATCCAGTACTGTGAAACAGATCACTAAAAGTATGCAAAATGTATACAAGTAGCAGTTTACTTGCAAAGTAGCCATTTTTTAAGGAAATAACTACAAAAATACTGCAAAATAAGTTTACATAATTCAACTTGCCAACATTTTTGGCAAGATTTTTTTTTAAATCTAGTTTTGGCTCAATAGGCAATGTACTGATGAAAATTATTTAAAAATTTTGCAAACTACCCAAAAATATATAATATACCTCAGATCTAATAGAAACATTGGTCTGTAAGATTATGACCAGATTAAAACCAATTAAAACCTTTACAAAACATAAAACCTTGCATTACATGCATTATTATATGACAGAAACACATTATAATTAACAAATGCATGTTTGATTATTTTTTGTTCAGTGTTCAATTCAAAAAGACTACATATATATCACTGCACATAACATGCAAAGCAAGATCATTTTATCAAACAAATGTTCACTGTTTATGAACAAATACTGCCCAAATAGCATCAGTGGTGCAATGCAGTGCAATGTACTCAGACAAGGTCATAGCACAAAAAGAAAAAAAAAATAAAAACCTTTGTAATTTGACAATAAAAAATGCAGATATGGAATGCACTGCCTAGATCCAGAGGCCTAAAGAAATTCACTATAAGAAATGGCACTAAAAATCAGGGTGTGGCTTTTCAAATATGCCAAGGTCAACGCTGTGAAAACATACGATTTCACAGAAATTGTAGGTAAATTGTTGCACATGTGAACAACCATGCCTTTCAAAGTAAACAAAGACATAAAAAATATGAAAATATGTTGAATCGTACCTCGAAGCATTGCTATGATTCGAAGTTTCGTCTCCTTTCTTGTCGTTGATCTTCGACATGGTTAAATTGTCTAACTGTAAAGGGTGATCTTTGAGTTTTAAACTGTCAAAAGTTGAGATGGGATGAAACCATCATGCAAGTCCAACCTGTCCGGCTTTTGCTTTAGGACTGCAGAATATACCCCGTTGTCTCGTAAGGAAAAAGGTGAGCGGTTTTGACAATTGTCGAGGAAAAGAACAAATTTCATAAAAAATATTAGATAAATGAACTTAAATAGCACCCGGTAGATAACACAAGCAACAGACGAGTGCAGACTTTTAAATGCAATAGATCCAGCATGCATAAATTCTTACTGCGTCACCAGGACAAAGGACGACTGAAAGCATATCTAAAAGAAATTTTAAAAAATATCGGATCGCAGAAAAATAGAAAGTACACACACCGATTCCATAGACAGGTAACGTTAGGGAAAAACACGCATGGAGCAGTAACATCCAAAGCCCGAATAAAGCTATCGAACTTACTACTCAAGAAACGCAAGGGAAAAAACACAAATCTCCATAAGACGATGACGATAAACTATGAAATATTTAATGTAGTTAAATATATATAAAGTAAAGACAAAATAGCCTTTGAATGTAGAGCGGTGGTTTTAAAGCGCCGCGCGGAGCGCACTAAAAATGGAGGACAGCCATGGCTGCCTACGCGAGGCACGGAAAACAACGACTACGTTAAACCGGTACATATTTTGTCGACAAAATAAAACCGCACGAACAATGCACCATTAGTTTACATTTAAATATAATTTAATATAATATTTTAACAAATAAGACCAACCGCGAGCGCAAAAGTTTAAAGTTGGCGAAGTGCTGTCGACAAGCTCCACGGGTTACCCTTCCCAAGGCTCATCCGCCATCTAAAGCTCCTTCCCAGCTCGCACGGGCTTTAGCCTTTGATTGACGTTCTCTCGATTTAGCCCAGACTCAGGTGATATACCATAAGACCCACCCTTTTATTTTATATAAAATTCGTTTTCTATGTATTCATCACTAACGATTTGTACTTACATAATATATGTATATTATACATGTGTAGAAGGCACAAGCAAGTAATCTTAAACCAACTAGTTTGTTTTCAGGGGAAATAAAAATTTCAGGACACCATCACTTCCTGCTCAGACAGGAAATAAGAAATTGGGAGCCATTTTAGAGATGTGGACTGTGAAGGACACCATTTTAGGACATCCCCATGGTTTACAAAAGATATGTTTTGGAGGCGATCATGTTTTTGTATCATTAAATCTTACATATTTGTATAGCCACAATTCAACACTGTTTAAAATACAGCAACACAAAATTAAGTGACTGAAAATGTAAGTAAGTTTGTCCACTTATTTTAACCATAAATGTTTTAAATAAATTTAAATAGGTTAGTATTATTGTAAACAAGTATGTAACATGGTTGGGTTAGTTAATATAAATAATATTTTAATTTGTGAAGCCATACTAAAGCATTAACCTGTTAAAAAAAAAACTGAAAGAAAACTTTAATAACAGCAAAATGTATCCCAATTATGAACTTGCTAAGTGGCAATGCTCTTTGCATGAAAAGCTTAACCTAGCCAGACACATTTTTCCAATTAAAAAAAAAGAAAATCAATAATGTTGAAAAAAACTATTTTTATTTAAGCATTAAATAATATTAATTAGAATATTCATACAATAAACAGCTGAAAGAAAAACAACTTTTTTTAACAAAACGATAAAAGGGGGCATAAGACACATTTAGCAGCAGGATACAACTCCAATCAAATTTACATTTAAAAAATCTAAAAGAAAAAAAAAATCAAGAGTCGCCATCTTCTTGATAAAGCTGTAGTCTCCACTTGTTTGTCCAGTAGGGGGGTCTTAATAAAATCAAGAAGGAGAAGGGAAAACATGTAAACCCCAAATGCATTTATCTACATAAAGCTTTATATTAAAAACATTATGAAATGTCTGCAGTTTAACCATTATATCCTTGTCTGAAAGGATAATGAGTTACCGCTATCAGTCAATCCACTGGAAGTGGCCTAAACAATCTTTGTATAACAATGCCCAAAAAACGTCTATAATTACTGTTAGCAATTGCACATGACCCTATTAAAACAAAATATTCTTGTTCCAATTTCGCTAGCATCAAAATGCTAAATCCAATAAAATGCAATAACAAATAGCAACAATCAACAACAATTTTACCATCAATGCTAACTATACTTTGCTAGCTGTGATAATGTACTCACTACAGTTTAAAATATAGGTTCATCTAAAAAAATTATAATACATATGGTATGCTACATGTTGGTAAATATGTAGCAGAGAAAAATATCTACAAAAATAAATAAATACAATTTATTAAACTTTCATATTTGTAGAATCACTGCTATGGGAAAAAAGTTACATAAAATATTTAAAGAGAATCTATGTCAAGTTCTTTGTTTACAAGTGTTTTCATTTGTAAAGGCTAATAATTATAATGTAAGTACTAATCCAAGAACATCGTTATACAGAATAAAACCAAGTTTTATTAAAAGACATGAACACCTGTTTAGATAATCTATTTTAATGTTTATCCTTATGTTTACCATTTAAAAGTTAACTGTTAACAGCTGTTTTGGTCCAAAGATAGGTACATATGTTTTCATACAAATGTTGTTCAAGATGTGGTGCCCTACATTACTTATGTTAAATTGATAAAATTTGGGTTATAAAAACATTTTAGACTAGGTGTTGAACATGTGATTTTAAATTCCTTTAAAAATGTTTGGAGTTTTGTCACAAGTGTGCTGAAGAATACAAATTTTCACCCTTAGTTAAAGCACAATTACCTTTGCTAAGATAGGGTAATCACAAGCAACTGTCCTTACCAGCAACAGACATATAAAGAAGCACGCTAAATAAACAAGAATGTGCACTTACCAAACAGTATTCTTTTTTCAGCCCTCTCATGAAATATCCACAAACAGACAGATTTTCTAAGAGAAATAAAAAGCATTATTCTCCGACATGCTTAATTTAAAATACTACTTTTTTTTTACATTCTGTACTAAAACTGCAGTACAAAACAACAGTGGAAAATGGTGAGTAGTAGAGCTGCACATACTTTAAAAATGCAATGTTTTGTTTTTCTGCTATATACAGTAAATTGCAATAAGAAAAATAATTCACCAGATAACCTGAATAGTTTAATTTGGAATTAATTCATTACTTTAAAATAATTGGGGTGATTTTGTAAGGGAGTACATCTGTGGAAAATGCAATACACAAATTATAAGCATACATAAATACAATAGAACAAAGATGCAAATGAAACATAATGCTTTGTTTTTCCTGGAGATTCACACTGCATCGTCTTAACTGTATACTTTAATCTTTGTTAAAGCTACAAAAATTGTTTGTGCCTGAATGCTTTAAACATGCAGGAAATGTCTACAATGGCATTTGCACATTGTTTTAACATAACTTAACAGTCAACTATAATCCCCACTTGAAATTGCACATCTTTTAACGTGACCACTGCAGATGAAATGTTGACGCTGAAAAGATATATTTGTGCAGCCCTAGTGAGTAGCACAGCAAATCTTAACCAGAGAACAATGGCAAGTAACATTACAAACAACATACAAGGGGTTATAAAAAGTTTTGAGACACACCAGATGGTGGCAGCACAAGACTGCATTCAAGGCTGTGCTTCCTGTGACTGTGCCTGCAGGCTTGTGATGCCATCTGTTGCTGTCTCTAAAATTTTAGCCCCCCTTTTACCTATTGGAAGCAGTGGCATGTACTTTAGCATGTTTAATGTGCAAAGATGTAAGCACGTAAGGCTTAGTAAAAGCTATTATGCATGCGTGTTTACGATTATCGATGTATACGATTATTATTAGTACCAATAACTGTTAATGTATCCAAATTTCTGTACTGAAAATGCAATACAGTAAACACAATGGACGATAATTATTAGCTTAGCAATAACCTAGCAAGGTGACAATAACATACAGTGCATTCAAATCCAAGACCATTTTATAAGCTGTAAAGTCATAATTATGACATCTGTTATATTCAAGTCGCTTTGATAATGATGTACCCTCTCTTACTTGGAAGAAAATACAGCAAGTGCTTTTATTTCTACTTCTGAAGTAGATAAACAACAAAGAAAGAAAACCAAGTGGGTTTTGCTTTTTTGGTTGTTGTTAATTTGCATACAACATAATCAAATAATTTCCCTATTTAACAGACATAGGTTACATTCATTGAGGTCCTGACTGATACATGCCAATCATTAAGCTTAAATAAATAAAACGAATCGTGAACATAATCACAGCTAGTCTAAGCCTCACATATCATATGATGTTATGCTGTTTTTATAATAAATCCATGTCATTTTATATCTCTGTGTGCAAAACAAACAATAAATCTATGGGGACTTTACTACAAAGCTCATCATAGATACACTTCAAGTAGTCAAACTATAGCATAATCCGTTTACAGATTACACACTGATTATTGTAATTAAAAAACTAAAATGGGTATAAATAATAAACAATTAATAGTTTCAACTAAAATTATTTATAAAAAATATGTTTGGTAATAAAAAACTAATTTAAATTAGCAAAAAAAAATCATGACCACAATAATCACACAAAACATGCAGCCACAAAAGTTTTGGTATATTATGTTTTCATTAATATTAAAAAATATTAGCAGTTCCGTTTCAAATTTGGAACATTTTCGGCAAAATTTTCGAATATTAATATAGTTGGAAACTTAACAGGAATTTATAATTAAAACTTTTTTAATTATAAGCAAACTAATACATATTTTATAAATCTAATTTTTGACTTTCCAGATCATGGAAAATGGGTGGAAATTCTCTCCTTGAGTTACTAAGGGGCCAAGTGTATGGAGATATATATATATATATATATATTATATATAGATTCATATATATATACACACATACATACACACACTAAATATAAATACACTTCTTACCTAAATGTTTTTTTAGACAGTGCAATTGTTTTTATAATTATATAATTTTGTTGCAGAAACTTACACACAGCAAAAGAAAGCTTTAAATTTAAATTTGCAATATTGGTTATTAACTTAAATACTCACCAAGGTGGACTTTTAGTACATTTATTTTGTGTGCAGGATTGAAGAAATTATGGGTGCAAGTTATAAACAAACGCATAGTGTATGTGGAGGTGTGGTTTCAATAGCCCTGCAGTGTACATGTAATTGAAGAATATACATTGTAGAAATTTCACTGAAATTGCATTAAAGCTGGTTGTTTTAACCGAGATTCTTTAAACTACATTTATGTCCCCTGTATATATTTCCTTTCATTCCCATAGAAAGTTTAAACATACTTGGAATTTTGCAATCCTAATTGGCAGTAAACAATTATCTTAAAAAGAATTAATATATAACATACAGAATCCTATTTCCCATGAACAGTTAAATTCAATTTAAGGCCAAATGTTATACTAAAGAGTACAACGCTATTTAATGTGGGCTGTTTCATTTTAATTATTTCATCCAAAATTTATATTTAGGGCATTACATTCTATAATTAATAATCTAATCAGGCAATAGTTCAATACTTACATCAGATAATTCCATTAGTTTACTTCCTCCATCTTTGCAGGTATGTGGAATAAGTTCCTATAAAAATAAAATTAAAGTATAAAACATACTATCAGTTAACTGATGTCAAGTTTGCCTAAATGGTTCACCAATTAAGTAAAAACCACAATTTACATAACATAAAACACAGAGAGACTTACATAATTATATTTTGGAACTGAGAAATCTTCAAATCACCTTTTGACCAGTGGTGTTCACCTGTTTAGAAAAGTAGCAAATAATTATCGAGCAATAAAGATATGTTGGGGGTTTTTTTTTGGGGGGGGGGGGGGGGATCAGGAGACAAAAATGGCAGTAACATGAAAATTAAATATAGTGTTCTGATAGGTGCAAATGACAATATTACAATAAGGGGAAATAAGTCAATGTGTAAATTTTCCCAAACATAAATTAGAAAAAATTAATATAATTTAATATCTTAATGTGTGACCTATCACAGAATATCAACCCCCAAAACACATACTTGCAAGTAAACAAAACAAGACAGAACATTAACTAGAGGCACTAAATATAATGCAAAAGAAAAATAAGGAAACTACATAATACATATTAGCTGTATGTTATTCCATAGTGTACAATACAGAAATAACTTTTTGGGTGAAATACACTTTTAAACATTTTGCATGTTAAAATATACTATCTTGTTATTTCAGACATTTTTCACCAAAGTCTAGAAATGAAATACCCTAAATGCAAACCAAGAAAAAAAAACAAAATTGAGACTACAATACCACCAAAAAATGTGGTTTTCTGCAGCACTAAGGGTTAATAGCCAACACCCTGGTGAAACTATTAAAGAATATACTAAACATACAATAAAAACTAAATAAATGTAGCATCAATACTTTCTGAATATCAAACGTTGAAACAAACCTGATAAATAAAAATATAGATTTTATTGGAAAAATATACAAATTATTTAGACTATATATATTTTTTAAATAAACGTTTGAATCGTCAGTTATTAGCATGATCATAATAAAGTACATCTAAAATAAAAAATAAAAAACAAACAAAAAAAACAATTCTTGAATAAATGCCTTTTAATGCTATTTAAAGACTAAAAATTGAATCCTTTTCCAAATGTAAGTTCTGAAAATGGCGTACATCATCTTAACTACTTTTTTATATTCTTTTGCATTTTTTGTATTTTAATTTTTTTGTTTTAACATTAAGTCCTGGCAAGGTCGCTCGCCTGTTCAAGGACAAAGCAGTGTAAATGCGTAGTCAATTAAAGTCTACTTTTTCTTAGTTTATGTATATTATATATTCTCCACTATCTTACAAAAACATGTTTGGTGTTTTTAATTCACTACAAAGTTGCCGTTATTTTACCACATATCGTACAATTAATCGACATCATAAAGACTGCAAAGCCCGCACCATTATGGCCATTTTACAGCAGTAAGTTAAAACCTTCTGTCCACCATATTGGAATACATTAAATGCGTCTACAAATAATCGTACACTTCAGTGGGTAAAAATTCAAAATTCTTACCAAAATCAAAAAGTGAAGTCCAACTTTGCCGTATGAACAGAAAGCCATGGTCCGTTTTACCAAATCTATGGCATTTAGTATTGAATCTGTCAACGGAACATCACCTTCTCGATAGCTCTTGCGCTGTAACGTCGTCGTCCTTATTCTTGCTTCCAGCCTGTGCTGTTCTCTTGTTTGACTGGGCGGAGCATACAGTGGGACAGAGTGCAGTACAGTGCATACTGAGCAACAACTTCCGCCTACTGGGGCATTCTGGGTAGAAGAAGCTCTGCAGTTTTGCATTTGCCTTCATATGGGTTTCCTGTGGGAATTGCCCTGCTTTTGATTTGCATGATGCCTTCTGCTAAAGCCGTTTTTAAAGAGGGAATATTCGGATACTTTTGATTAGTTCTCTGGTTTGAATTCCCAGCACACCACGTCTGCCAATTACCTTAATCCATATTGCCGCTAAAAGCTTTAGGCTACTACACCCAGTCTGAAAGCAGGGTTAACCCTGTCTGGTTTAAATGTTTAAAAATGGGTCGGTTTAAAATATCTGTTATTAAAAGTATCTGTACTTTAAAAGAAATGTAATCAGCTACTTTAATTTTATAAATTAATTGAAAAGTTCCACTACCTATTACATTTTGAATAGAGTAATTTGTAATCAGTGACCCATTACATTTCCAAAGGAACTTTCCCAACACTGCTTGTGAAGATACTCAAGTTTAACTAATTAAGAAATATAAGGACATGACAGTAACATCTTGAATATTTTACAGATCGATCAAATGACCCAGAATCTGTGCAGCAGAATATGTTTTACAAAACCTGGAGTCTCATTTGTGAAAATGCATATAAACCCGTACGTACACACACCTGTAAGCAATGTTTCCTGCAAGTGTGCAGACGAGATTCCTCCTCATATCTTGCCCTGTACATGCCTATTTTAACCATAAATAGTCAATGCAAAGCACCCCATAAATGCTATATTATTGAGCCTGACTTTCATTTGTTGGTTTGTTACACAAAATAATGGTAACAAGTAAGAAAAGAGCAAAGAAATGTATCTTCTCGGACACTTAAATACACACACTTGTAGGGGATGGAGGCCTGGAAAATTTTATTTGCTGGCCACAGCAGCTAAAAAGTACAGTGTGAGTGGCAGTGTTGCTGCTTCTGTCAACTGTGTCAACTAATTGGGACAGAACACTACTACAATTTAATTAAGTCAAATCAAAATAAGGATTATACAGGCAATAGACAAAAAAATGTGTGTAAACTTTTGATTACATTTTTTTTATTAAATATTCAGAATAAATTTATTTAAACTGGGAGTTGGATTTCACAGGTATGTGTTAATGACAATTCTCAGTATATTGGCAAAGAACACTGCTGTGTTTAATCTGCAAAATAATGTGGATGTAACGTATGATATGGAGTGCACAAAGAGAATTTCAGATGATTTAATGTTATTTACAGCCAAGCTTGTAGCAATATACCTAGCTCTACAGCGCTGAGAAGTCAGGTGAGTCAATGTAATCAGTAGGGATGAGTCCCAATTTCAAATAATCGATTAGTTGATTTAATTATAGTATATTAAATAGGTTGTGCAATATATATTTTTTAAATCCATGTGTTTTTGGATCTTATGCAGCGGTGACGCCTAGATGTAACCAGAGGGCGCCACTGCCAATAACGCATTGTCAGATGCAAACAGAACAACACATTATATCTTTCTCGCTCTCACACACACACACACACACTCACACTCACTGTAGAATTAACCTGGGCTAATTGTTAACAGATTGTGCTCACTTTTCATCCTGAATATGTGGACATTTTAAATAAAAATATGATATAGGTTATTGTTATAAAATGAATGTTCACATAAGTGCCTTTATTTTCAAAATAAAATTTAGCAATTTAGAATTATGTACGTGATTAGGCTAATGTAGCCTTTCCGCGTAAATGTCAACTTAATGAAGCAAAAAGACATTAATGAATCTTTTTTCATGAATTAGTCATATTTAATGAAATTGAGGCTGTACTTAATTTATATTAATGATTTGCAGTATTTTCCATTCTTTTTCATTTAATTTTGTGTGCTTAAATTTTCTGTGCTTTTTTTTTATGTGTCAGTTTAAGTGCATAGAAATATTAAATACCAAAATATTTTCGTACATTTTGTTAAATATGTCAGTCAGGTTGTTAAGAGGATCCAACAGAAGGCAATCTTTTTCCAGCAACAAATGGCACCAGTACAAAGCCACATACACCATGGCAAGTGCAATGATACTCTAAAAATCTTTCCCTTCTATACTGTAGCTGCTCAATGCTCCTCCCCTTGCTCAGCTAATGATTTCCAATTATTTAAAAGTTTAGCCTGTTAGTCTTCTTCTGTAATTTCTCATTAAACTGATTTCATAGCTCATGTGACTCCCTCGCTACTTGATATCATAAAAATTCCCCTTATTTCCAGGCCTAACTCATGTTAATGTTTTTTTGAAAAAAAAAAATGTTGTTCTTAATAAATCTTTCTTCCTGATTTTCTTATATTTTTATTACAGGATTTTACAAAACTTAAACTATGTTTAAGTTATATTTTTACTTAATGTCCTCTTTTATTTGTTTTATTTTTTTATATTGCTTTACTTCCAAGTCATATTTTCAGATCACATATTTAGTCTTTCTTACTCTTTCAATGATTTTTCACTTCGCTCTTTAATTATCTATTTTATTTTCTTTAATGATTCTTTAATTCAGGCATTTATGTTTACACAGTTTTAAATTAATTCTCTTACTTTTAAGATTGTGTTGTATTAAGATTATGTCCAGTGGTATGTCATATCTTTCACTGTCCTCTATTTTTGTTCTGTCTCTCTCACTAAATCGCTTGTCTGCATCACACTGTACAGCTAGCCACATACATTCACTTACCAAGACTACATACCAAGCAATCTATGTTTCTCTATGTCTTCACAGTTACTGATCTCTGCCCGGTTTATGCTCTCGATTCTTTGTCTTACGTTTTTGATTTGTTTGCTAAGTTTATCTTGGATTACTGTATACCGACTTCTGCCTGTTTTGCAACTACAATATTGGATTGTCTCCATGAAAAACTTAAACAGACTCTGCACATACATATGCACATTTCCAAATTTCCATATTTTCAAATTTACCCAGTCAGATTCCACCTATTGTGGAATCTGTTACCATAATCTCCCCATTGTGATTAAACTATGCAGTGTAATTTGATTTGCATTGTGATGTAACTATACATTGTGATGTGGGTTTCATTGTTAACTGATGTGCATTGTGATATAATTATCTTTTAATCTCTCTAATTAATGTAACTTTGCACTGTGATGTAATTTCTTATTGTGAGGTACATTCCCCTTAGATCAAAGCTTTCTTTGTTTGTTTAAAAATTTGTTGTCTATCTAGAAGCATTTTCCTTTCTGATTTGTTCACATTTTGCTTGTCTGCAACCCAAGATCCTTTTGCTGTAGATATTTTGAATATTTGTACACTGAACATTTATCCGCTGACAATGTGTTAGTTTTATTTTACCCACTCTGCTCCTTTATGTAAGTTGTATGATTATTTTTATATTGCTTAAACTCAAATTCAAAGTTATCTTTAAAGATTACATATTTTAGTCTAACTCCTTTAATGATTTGTCAGTTCATTCTGCTATTACTATTTTATTTTTTATTTAATGATGATCGGCAATCATGTTCACACAGTTTATTACTTATCTACTTTTAAACCAGTGGTATGTCATAATTTTAATGTCTCTCTCTTTCTCTCTCTCTCGCTCTAGCTCATTTGATTCCCTTATGTAGAGCATATATTAGTCGTTTTTCATCGATCTACGCACATTGCGGGAAAATATCTCTCCTGTGTACCAAGTTTTTTCCCCCGAAACTCTTGAGGTTGGAAATCAGACTGAAAATATTGTCTCTCCAGATTCAACTGTAAATATTGGGACCTCTTTGGCGGGTACCAGGAAACTCCCTTCTGTGTCACCCCTTCTTTCTATACTATCACCACCCCTGTTTTCACCATTCATGTCCTCTTCCACCTCTATCTACTTCTGTCAGCCCTAATGCTGATAATGACATAATTCTAATTAATTAAACTGTGGGTTTTTAAAAAAATAGATAATAAAATTGGTTTTCCTAGTACCAGCATCTTTAGTGTGATTCTTTATATTTTATTTATACTAATTTGTTTTTCACAAACTTCATCTGCACTAAAAAAAATGTTTTTTGGATCAAAGTAAGAAAATTACATCAACTTGTTACACCTAATTACTTTAATTATTTTCAAAGTGTTGCGTCACGGACTTCTGGACAGTTTTCAGCCAGGCACGTCCGCAGGCGCAACAGAGTCTCACGTTTTGTATTTGTTTGCCTACTTTGTGGATTACCTGTCTTCACCTGCAACATGGATTCTACTCAGAATCTTCCTTTAAAGAATACTTCGCCCTCTTCGGATCCGGCGGGTTTGGCTTGTTTACAAGCCACAGTGTATTATCGCGCTCAAGCGTTTCAGGCGCAACTTGTGTCGCTACAGGCATTGCCGTAGCTATCACCGCTACTGACCGGACCCACAAATCCAGGCGTTCATTTCTCACTTCCGGGTAAGTTCGACGAGTCACCGGAGTGTTGCAGAGAATTTCTACGGCAATGCCAAATTTTCTTCTAGCACCATTCCAGCGCCTTACCCAATGACAGTAGGAAATGTGCCTTTTTACTTTCATTACTCACTGGAAGGGCGTCAGCTGTTTGGGACTCAGATACACAGATTCAGTCATCACTAGAGAATTTTCAAAAGCAGCTAAATGAGGTGTTCGCATATCCTGTGAGGGAGTTGGACAATTTTGCCCAAATTTTTCAATTACAACAAGATGCTCTCCCCATGGTAGATTGTGAAGTGCAGTTCTGCACATTAACAGGGCAGAGCGACTGGAACGAGGATGCGTTAAAAGCCATATTTAAAGCCAAACCTCTGCCTGCAGACTGAGCTAGGTTGTCGTGATGACACCAGGTCTTTTTCCCAATATGTAGCCATGACTGTGCAACTGGATAACCTGCTAGGTAACAGTCCCCAAGTGCATGAGATTCGGTTCTCAACCCACCACCAAGAACTGCCAGTGATTACATTTGGGGTTCTTTAATCTAACGCCCCAAGAGCGCCAACATCGTCTGCAAGCCCGGCTGTGTTTCTACTGTGGGGGCCCCAATCACTTCAGCGCAGTGTTCCCTAAGAAATCCAAGCTACCAGGGAATAACGTGAGTCTTTCTGTGTGCCCTGTCACCTCTGCCATGTTTTGCACTGTGCTTGTGTATCTCTGTATTGATTCTCAAACTCATATGTTCCCAGCATTAGTGGATTCTGAAGTAGCACTAAACCTTATCGACAGGCACTCGCCTCACTACAAAAGATTCCCATCGTGCCTTGCATCCCTCCACTTTCTATCACAGCTATATATGGTCAGTCCATAGGCCTGGTTATTATTTATCGCACCAGGCTTATTGATCTTCAAATTGGTACTCAGCACTATGAAAACATTTTTTTGCATGTCATCTCCTCGCCTAGAAATCCTATCATTCTGGGATATCCATGGTTGCAGACTCATAACCCCACCATTTCATGGATAGACAAGAACATAACCCAATGGTCTACTCATTGCCACAATCGCTGCCTTCGTCCAGCCTGCCCTATGCCATGCCTCGTAACACAGATAAACTGCGCTGGGAAAATGGATTATGCTCAGATTCCACAGGACTATCATGATCTCCTTGAGGTGTTCAGCAAAGCAAAAGCGTCAACACTACCTCCTCACAGATCAGTGGAGTGTGCCATTGAGCTTCCGAATAACTACAATACCCGTTATCTCAGCCTGAAAATCACGCCATGGAAAAATACATTGATGAGGCTCTAGCCATGGGTTTCATTCACCCCTCCACATCCCCCGCTGCTTTAGAGTTCTTCTGCATAGAGAAAAAAGACTGTAGTCTACGCCCATGTGTTGATTATAGAGGCTTGACTTATGTCACAGTCAAATAAAATTAATAACAGCAGCTCTGGAACAACTACATGATGCACATTTTTTCACGATGCTCGACCTATGCAGCGCATTTACCGTTCGTGATGGAAGTGGATGCTTCTGACTGTGGGGTAGAGGCTGTTCTATCTCAGAGGCAAGGCTCACCCTTCAAACTGCATCCCTGTGTATTCTTTTTGCATAAACTAACACCAGAAGAAAAGAGTTATGACAGGAACAAAGAGCTTCTAGCCATTAAAGAAGCGCTTACAAAATAGAGAAACTGGCTGGAGGGGGGCATGTACCAGTTTCAGGTGATAACTGATCATAAGAATCTTGAATACCTCAAAGCAGCGAAACATCTGAACTCCAGACAAGCTCTGTTCTTCACCCAGCTGGAGCTTCCTCCCTCTTACCATATCTCTCCATCATTTCATGCCTCACTGCTGAAACCTCATCATCTCGCACAGCCGAACCTCAGCCTCCAGAACCCCTGGCTCCTATTGAAATTGAGGGAGCACCAGCATATCAAGTCTACAAAATTCTGGATTCCAGGAGAAGGAGAGGGCTCTTGGAGTACCTGGCTGACTGGGAGGGTTACGGCTCTTGGGTCAAGGCAAGTGACATCTCGAACCCCACCCTTACCGAGGACTTTCACGTCTCTCTCACCCAGAACGACCAGCCCCACGCCCTTGGGGTCACCCACATAGAACGCCTGGAGGGGTTCCTAAAAGAGGTGGTACTGTAACGATTCCGTCCTCACACTGCCAGAGGTTGCCTTCGCCCGAATACTAGCAGTAGTGAAGCACTTCTGGTTTACTTCCTGGTTAGCGTGCTATTTAAGCCCAAGCTATGTGTTAGCATAAAGTGAAGTATTGAGTTGCATATGGCTCTTACCAAGGGCATTCATGTTCTGTCTAATTTTCTGGTTTTTGATCTTTGCTCATTTCCTGTTATTCTCTGTCTCACATTTTGAATTTGTTTGCCTTGTTGTAGATTACTGTGTACCAACCTTTGCCTGCCTTATGACCACGTTTCTAAACTGCTCTGCTGTATTTAATAAACGCTTTACTCAGAGTCTTTTTTCACAACAATGAAGAAAGAAAAGGAAAAAAAAAGTTGTCTTTATTGTTTTAAAAGGGCAGAAGGGATTTCAGTTTATTTTTATTTTTACGTTTGTTAAAGTTTTGTGCCTCACGACTGGGAGAACAATTCCCCACACCAAGCACACATTCCTTCCCTGTCTACGATCGTTCCCACCTAGATTTACCTCTTTCCTCTTTGGTCCTGCAAAAGGGCTCTAGTGCGCTCCCAGTGAGTGCGTACATAACACAAAATAAACTTTTTAAGTTGAGAAAAAATAAGTAGCCATTATTCATTCAAAGTAAAAAGTGTCTGAACAAAAAAGAAATCTCAAATTATACGTTGTCTTAATGTCTGCTCATTCTCTTTTTTTCAAACCATTTAAACAGATCCAATTGTGGCATTTGGCAGACGCCCCTATCCAGAGAAACTTACAATTATTGTTACTTACATTTATTATTCATGATTTATTTTGTCAATATACAACATTTTTATAATTTGTGTACAGACAAAGCATCCTTAACTACACATTAAACCTGTAAAAACAACTTTCCATGTTGGCATACCCCATAAAAAAGACAATTAAGGTTTAAAACAACAATAAACCATCTTTTTATAAACTGTCTATTAGCAATGACTTTATGTAACCAAGACTTTTACACTACACTGCTGTTACAACAAGTTTGGGTCAAAAACCACATTCAAGCATTGATTCAATTAGCAAATGGTAAAATAATTAAAACAATGAAAATGACATTGCACATTTATGGAATAGTTCACCCAAAAATAAAACCTCTCTCTGCATTTTCTTAAGTCAAATTAAAAGAAATTGATTTAGTCAAATACTTGGCTAGTTTAAGTAAACAACAAAAATTTTTAGCTTTCGGGGTGAACTATTATGTCTAAAATGAAACACAAATCAGGTTTGGTGAATAGTAAAGTTTATCGAAAATAAGTAAACAGTTAACTTATGTATTATGTACAAAAAAACTTTTACTATACATTTAAACATCTTATAGGCAAATACCATTACTGCTGATTTTGGAAAAACTTTGATTGAAAACCAAAAAGTAAATGACCAAATACACTAAAAATAAAGCATGTGTCACATTTGTTAATGTAAAAATTAAAAAAGGAAATGGCTTCACTGTCAGCACAAAATTGTAGCCAAATCAATTAATTCCTGCAGCTTTGAAGAGAGGTTCTGTACCTGTTCGGCGCATCGGCTTACTCTCCATGTCCGTGATTATTTTTTGAAAGGCCTCAAAAGTATATTCAAGTCCTTCAGGATATTTTGGGTTCAATGTATAAATGAGTACAAACATCATGCTACAGGCACATGCAACAGAGGATAACTCATTTAGCATCTCCACACCCTCAATCACTTGTCCAGTAGTCTGCTAAAAGCATAATTTTTTTCAATCACAAAAACTGCCATGGTGATCTTTTCAAAGTCTCTCTCTGCTTTCTCTTTCTGGTCAGCCTAAAAACATACAAGAACCGAAAGTGATAAAGTTTCTGAAGTAGTAAAAAATATTTGTATGCAGACCAACACAGAACATTTTAGATGTCTCCATATTTAACACACCAACAAGCTGGTGATTTGAATCAGGTGTTCTAATTACAAAAAATCTTGAAAAGTCATTTGTGTTACAGAGTTTGAGTGAAAATGAAATTTTAAATTTGGACAAAGTATCCAGATACAACATTCAAAAGTTTAGAGCAAACGTGGTTAGACAGTGGTTTGTCAAGTATGTCAACATTACCTGGTATTCTTTGATCAAACAGTTTGCATATTCACCAAGTTATATGATGGGGCACTTCAACAGGCACTCTTATCTGATGTTGATGCCCAGACTATGTGTCAAAATATATGGTTTTTAATAGACCAAAACACTGTTAATTACCACAAACATTTCTATTTACAAGCAACTAATACCTGATCCACAACACTTTAAAAGTGTCCTTCTTTGTTTTTCTGAGTTAACCTTTGCCACCAGCCCAACTGGTGGATTGGCATTTGAATAAGGCAGTTTCCCAGTGATAATCATGTCTTCTAGTTTGCTATTCGGAAACTGAAAAAGACCACATAAACTTTACTGCAGTATGGATAACCTACTGGTTTGTCTGGTCAGAGGAGAACTGTGTCTGTCCTAGGAGGCCAAGAATCTTGGTTGTAAAGGTAAAGCCGTGATGCGCTGATATTTTTTAAAGAAAATTAGCATATAACAAAAGTTATTATTAGGGCTTCCATGGCATAATGATTATATCTGCACTTTAAAATAGGCTACTTAAAAATTAGAATGTAACTGGCATCAAGACAAATTTTCAGTATTTTAAAAAGCCTGGGAGGAGAGCCTCCTGAGTTATAGAAAAGGGCTTAGTGCTGCTAGAACAGCACATTTTAAAGGATATTAAAATTATATTTCATGGTCATTCTGAGGTCACTTAGCCCCCACATACTCTAAATTTACCTGAAATAGTCTCA
Source organism: Bagarius yarrelli (assembly GCA_005784505.1). Lineage (NCBI taxonomy): Eukaryota > Metazoa > Chordata > Actinopteri > Siluriformes > Sisoridae > Bagarius > Bagarius yarrelli. The sequence goes on along the minus strand of VCAZ01000196.1, from coordinate 354,975 downwards.
TTTATTAGTGCTTCGTTTGTGCTGGTTTGTGGTGATTAGAGTTTCGTTTGTTCTGCTTTGCATTTTTTAAAATATGAGATGTCATTATAGGCTGCAAGGATTCCTCCTTCCGCACACCAGAGGGCGCCATTGCCTGAATATTGACTTTTTTGCACACACACACACACACACACACATATGTTGACTTCCTGTTTGGTTAGCTTTATAAGTAGCCCATTTTTAGCACATGTTGTGAAGTATTGTTTAGCTATGCTATATACACCAAGTGGTCTGGTTTCTTGCATGGCTTTACGGTTTCTGATCTCTGCCCTTGCATGGCTTTACGGTTTCTGATCTCTGCCCTTGCATGGCTTTACTGTTTCTGATCTCTGCCCTGTTAACGTTTACGATACTCTGCCTAGTGTGTTGTTTTGCCAAGGCTATTTTGGATTTCTTTGTACCGACTACTGCTTGTTCTGTGACAACGCTTTTGGATTATCTACTAAACTTTAATATAGCCATTCCTTGCAATGTGGAACCTTCTCCTAGTGATTCATCACAGAATACTTTGCACCCCCGGCTCCACTTTGCCACCCCGGCCCAGCCGCAGCCCACTGCTATGTTTCTGTCATTCCACTTCTTGCTACCGGATAAGTTTGACGGCACAATGGAACGATGCAGAGGATTTATGCGACAATGTCAAATACTTTTCCAGAACCAACCCAGCGCATTTTTATCTGAAAGTAAGAAATGCTTGTTTCTTCTTTCTCTGCTTACTGGTAAAGCGCCAGACTGGGCGTAGGCAGTATGGGATTCAGATCCTCAAATCTCCTCATCAGTGGATTATTTCATTTCTCAGCTTTGTGAGGTTTTTAAATATCCTGTGGGGGCCTCTATATCTCTACCCAGCTCCATCGATTACATCAGGGTGATCTATCTGTTGCGGAATATACGGTACAGTTTTGCACTTATGCTGCTCAGAGCGAGTGAAATGAGGTGGCGCTAAAATCGGGGTATAGAGAAGGACTTAGTACACGCTTGCAAGCGGAACTTATTTGCAGGGATGACACGGGGTCGTTCTCTCAGTATGTGGCTACGGCGGTTGGGCTTGACAATCTTTTAAGCAACAGCCCTTATGTCACTCAGGCAAGCACCACTGGATCATTACCTGTCCCCACATCTATGCCTACTGGAAAAAAGAGGGTTCTTTAAGCTAACACCACAGGAATGTCAACGCTGTGTACAGGAGAGACTGTGCTATTGTGGTGGCACCAATCATGTCTGGGCAGCCTGTCCAATTAATCGTTTCTCATCCCACATGAAAGTAAGTTATCCTGTTTGTTCACTGTCCCTTTCCATGTGTCTTAGAGTGCCTGCATATGTGACCAGAGGGATATGGACCAGAGGAGCAATCATGGGTTAAAGACTGTGATATTCTGAATCCCACTCTAACAAGGGATTAGCACATTGCACACCCTGACCGCCCAGCTCCACACCCTCAATGACGTCCATGCCATGAGGCATTTGTAGAGAGGGGGTACTGTAAGGGTTTCTCTCTCCGCCCACCAGAGGGTGCTCACGCCTGAATATTGACTTTTCTGCACACACAGGTGTTGACTTCCTGTTTGATTAGCTTTTTAAGCTAGCCCATTCCTAGCACACATTGCAAAGTATTGTTTAGCTATGCTACATACCAAGCGTTCTGTTTTTTTTGCATGTCTTCACGGTTTCTGATCTCTGTCCTGTTAACGTTTACGATTCTCTGCCTAGTGTGTTTGATTCGTTTGCTAAGGCTATGTTGGATTACTGCTTGTTCTGTAACAATGCTTTTGGATTATTTACTGAACTTTAATAAAGCTATTCCTTGCAACATGGATCCTTCTCCTTAACCACATAGGTCGTCACCAGCCCCCCCCACATGCTCCAAATTCATTCGAAATAGCCTTGTTTGCTTGTGCTTTATTTAAATGCGCAATTGTAATTAGCATTTAATTGCTTAACTTGCTTGAATGCTGTACTGTTGTTCTTGAAGTTACCTTTACAAAAATTAACTATTGTTTTAGTATAGTAGTAACTGAGCATTTTATTTTTTTTTTTATTGTTCATTCATTCCTTCTATACCCGCTTATACCCTAATTCGGCGTCATGGGCAGCTGCTGTCTCTGTAATAGCAAAATGCATTTTCCTTACCATTTTTACAACAGTTTCACTAAAATTAGCATAATTAAATTATGGTTAGCAAAAACCATGGTTAATTTATGGTTGCCATTGTTAACTAAAGTAAACATGGTTAGTTTTCCTAAGAGTAACTACTGTAATAATATTGTGAACTAACACTGTACTTACATTGGCCAGATATTTGAGTTTGTAACTGTATCTGTATAACTGTTTGCAACTTAACTTTTCTCGTAATAACTCTAACTCAATTTCCACAAGAGCATCCTGAAAAGAATTGTCACATCATGATGGGAGTAAAGTGTATCAGATTCATAAAGCTACAACTTGATGGAGCTCACGCAAGTAAAAAAAAAAAAAAGTAAAAAGAGTCTGACAGTAGATGAACAAGTTGGATTGGGGCAGTGGTGGCTCAATTGGTTAAAGCAATTTTTTGTTGTTGGGAAGATCAGAAAGACCTGAGTTCAAGCACCACCGCAGCAAGTCATGTGTTTTCCTGTCACCAGAGGGCGCCATTGTCTGAATATTGACTGTGTGTCCCCATTTCTGTTTACCGGGATTCTTAAGCTCTTTATTAGCGTTAGCTCATTGCGAAGTATTGTGTGCTTTTGCAACTTACTGAGCGTTTTCATGTTCTTGGTATTTTCTGGTTTTCTGATCTCTGCCTGTGTTTTCCTTTTTTGTTTTGTCTTATGTTTCAGATTTGTCTGCATTACCTTTGGATTACTGTGTACTGATATTTGCATCATTATTAACCATGTCTGTGAACTTCTCTGCTGTGTTCAATAAACATTACTTGCATTATAGATCCCTCTCAGGGCCATTACTTCGCCTTCTGGGGATCCAGAGAGTATAACACACCCTAAAGCCACACTGGCATCTACTATTTGGGATTCTGACCCACAAATTCGTGCAACGTTGAATTATTTCTTTGAACAATATTGCGAGGAGGGGTGGGGGGGACTGTATATTTCAACTGCTCCGTTTACACCAAGGTGAGCAATCAGCGGCCGATTACAGCGTTCAGTTTTGCACGCTAGCTGCACAGAGTGGGAGGAATGAAGTGTCTATAAAAGCTATGTTTAACACTGGCCTTAATGTGTGTTTCCAATCGGAACTTGCATGTTGCAACGATACTAGGACCACGTCGCTATGGTGGTCCGTCTGGATAATTCAATGTGCAATAGCCCTCAAGTAAGCCCACCAATTTCAGCACATGCTTCGTTGTCTCCAGTGAGCTGTGCCATACATACCTCCTCTCCGCATCTCAGCCATTAATGCGCACTCCATAACGCATCGCACCATTCGTGTCTCTCTCTGTGTGGGCGATCACCACATGAAACAGATTTTATTCCACATAAACTTGTCACCAAAAAAACCCATCAACTTGGGGTATCCATGGTTACAGACTCACAATCCCATCATCTCTTGGCCAGATAAGAACATAACAGATAAGGCCAGATAAGGTCTTCTCATTGTCATGATCACTCTCTACGCCTCGCCAGTCACCTACCCTGTCATATTACTCAGGTGAGTGACAGTGACAAGATGGATTGTATCAGGGCGCCTAAGGAGTATCACAATCTGCTTGAAGTTTTTAATAAAGAAAACGTGACTGAGCTACATCCTCACAGACCTGGGGATTGTGCCATAGAACTGTTAAACACCATTCCTCCCAGAAGCCGGGTATATCCTTTGTTGTGAAACACAAACTCAAGCCATGGAGAAATACATAGAGAAGGCTCTAGCCATGGGCTTCATCCGCTCTTCCACATCTTTAGCTGCCGCCGGCTTCTACTTTGTCAAGAAGAAAGATGGCAGTTTGCGACCATGCATCGATTACTGTGGCTTAAACAGTGTTATGGTCAAATACCGTTACCTGCTACCTTTAGTTCCTGCAGTACTGGAGCAACTGTGCAAGGCCAGGTATTTCACAAAACTCAATTTACGCAGCGCATATAATCTAATCCGGATATGAGAGAGTGACAAGTGGAAGACAGCCTTTGTCATTACCAGAGGCTACTACGAATACCTGGTCCTGCCATATGGACTGGCAAATGCCCCAGCAGTTTTTCAGGTATTTATTAATGATAGTTTTCATTATCTCCTCAATGGTTGTGTCATAGCCTATATCAATGATATACTTTTCTATTCTCAATCCCTCCCCCAGCATATTTAACTAGTATGCACTGTGCTATCTAGGTTGCTTCAACATAACCTGTTTGTCGAGGCAGAGAAGTGCGAATTTCATCAAGATCATGTCCTGACCTTGGGGTATCAGATCAGCTCTCACGGGGTCTCAATGGGATTTGCGAACTTTTACAGGCAATTTATAAAAAATTATAGTCTTACTGCAGCTCCTATTAGATCACTTCTCAAGGCTAAGCCTTCTAAGATTGTCTGGACTGAAGCAGCTATCAAGACATTCTGCAACCTAAAGAATAAGTTCACTGCTGCTCCTATTCTAAAGCTTCCAGTCCCAGCCTTACCTTTTGTCATTGAGGTGGATGCCTCAGATTGTGGGGTGGGGGCTTGTCACAAAGGCGTGGTCCTACCTCCAAACCTCACCAGTGTGCATTCTTTTCACTTAAACTTACCCTGGCTGAGCAGAACTACGGTGTGGGTAATAAAGAACTTTTTGCCATTAAGGAAGTGCTGACACTGGTTAGAGTAACTTACACCGGCAGCTCGTAGTTTAGCTTCCACCCGGTTAAATGCAGCTAACTTCTGGGCTCAAATACGGAAAGATATGCAGGAGAGTTCTTTTGTAATGTAGTTTGCCTATATTCCTGGAGAGTCTTAAGATCTTTTCCTTATCCGAGTAGTAGTGAAAGCAAACATTAAAGTTTGCGGCCTTTCTCCGGCATTTAATTTCAGTGCAGCAAATCTTTGTGCCCGATAGCTAAACCTGTGATTCCGATAAACCTCAGATTTTTTTCTTGTCTGTTCTCAAGGTCTGTGCATTTCTCATGGATTTTTTGCATTCTTTTACCAAGGTTTCCTGTGAGCACTCCAAGGCAGTGACCCGCTCTATTGTTTCATTGTGAGAATTCTTCATGCGCCTCATGAAGCATTCGGATGTCTGCTTTTGTTTCTTTAAGAATGGATAAATTGTCTCTCTTAATATCTTGGTGCAAGCTGTTTATTTGCATTTTAATATCACTAATAACTGCCTTTTATTATGACTGAAGCTCTGTTTTTGCAAGGTTCTTGCTCCTGGTTAATGTTCATTATTCTTGTTTTTTGTTTGTTCATGCTTTTGTGTTTTTTGTTCTTGCCTTTGTTTACTTCCTGGTCTGTCCATGTCATGTGATCCTTGTTTTATGTGTTTCTGTCACGAGATTCCCCTGTCCATGTGTTATGTTTTTATTGGTTTATTTGGTCATGTGTTCCTTATTGTTTGCAGGTTTTCCTTTTTTTGTATTGTGTATATGTACCCCCTTGTAGCCTTGTGTTGTTGAGTCTATGTGCTGGTGAGTCTATGTTCATGATAGTGTTTGTCCATTCAAGTGAAGTTAGTGTTAAGTTCATGTTTGTTGTTTTGTCTAGTGTTAATGTTTATAGTCAATCTAAATAAACTGCACTTATCTAAATAAACTGGATTCTACAAGTATGCCTTAGTGGAGTTTTTTTTACAGTTTTACAGTTGTTACAGTTTTGAGTAAAATAGGTTAAACTCAATTCTGGCTGCTCTCTGTCGTTTACAGAATGCACCATTACCCCAACAAGTTCTTCCAACTGTGCTCGGTTTCATGTTAAGTGGGCAATCAAAAATATTCCTATCTACCAAGATAACTATGATTCGTTGTTAAGGTCGATCCATATATTAATCATTTTTAACAGAGATTTTAAATGAGCCCAAAATGCAACATTTGTGTCAGAAAATTGTTCCAATTGACAAAAATTAAAACAGAAAATTGTAAGAAATAATTACTTATCAAGCATGGGATGCTTCTGTAATTTGTATTTAAACACACCTGTGGCAAGTAACAGGTAGGTAATATAGTAATCCCATTTGCAACCAGTTAAAATGGAGAGAATTTAACTCAACCTTTGTGTTGTTTGTCTCACTAAGCATGGAGAAAAGAAAAAAAGTGTAAAGAGTCTGTGGATTTGATAAAGAAAATTGTGGAAAAACAAGGCTACAATTCCAGATCTTAATGTTCCTGTGTCCACTGTGCGCAATATCTGCAGACACAGAGTACAACAGTGTCAGCTCACACTATCTATCGCCATCTGAATTCGATTCCTAGCTCCACCAAACCACCAATGCAGGGTCCCTGAGCAAGGCCTTTAACCCACAAAAAGAGATAATGTAAGTCGTTCTGGATAAGGGTTTCTGACAAATGCTGTAAATGTAAATGTAAATCTGAATAAAAAGGGTAGGAGACCCAGAAGGACACAACGATATAAAAAAAAGCAGGCCTAAAATTTGCCAAAACTTAGTGACAAAACCACAATCCATAAAGGGAGAACATACTGTGGATAGATGAGACAAAAGTAGAGCTTTTTGGTAAAGGACATCATAGCACTATTTATAGAAAAGAAATAAAGGCCTTCAAAAAAACAGGTTCAAGAGTTTTTTGGGCATTGCTTTGCTGCTTCTGGCACTGGAGGCCTTGAACAGTACCATGAAATCTGATGAATTTTGGGGCGCAACGTAGTGGTCAGAATCCGGAGCTGTGTCTCCACCCGAGGTTGTGGGTCTTTCAGCAGTACAATGACCAAAAACACAGAAATAGTTACAAAGAAAGCACTGGGGAGTTCTGAAATGGCCAGTGAAAAGTCCAGATCTCAACACCTGTGGAGAGATTTCAAAGAGAAGTTGGGGCAAGGCATCCTTTGAATTCTGAATGACCTAAAGCAGTTTTTAAAAGAAGAGTGGTCTAGGGAACTCATTCATGTTACATGAAGCGATTGATTTCAGTTATGTTTTTTTTTTACCGAAGATCACGGACATCCAACAAAGGTCTTTGGCCTTGTTTCTGTCTTAATTTTGATGATTTAATGCAATGTAAATGATGTGATTTGCAAAAGGATTGCAATTTGAAGTTGGGGACAGTGTTTTTAAAGTATTCCACAATCATTTTACACACTTTTTCACAGATTGGAGAGCCTCTGCCCATCTTCACTTCTGAGAGACTCTCTAGAACCCTTTTATAGCTAATCATGTTAAGGACCTGAGGTTTATCTTAATTAGTTGCTAAATCTTCTCCCAGCTCAATATTTTCAGTCCTTTGTTGCACCTGTGTAAGCTTTTTATATGCTATGTATTATATATATATGTATATGTATGTAATAAAATGTAAAATTTCTCACTTTAAACAATTATGTTCTACTGTGAATAAAAAATTGCCTCGTGAATAAAAAGTCTGTTAGTTTTCATATTATTTAAATTAAAAGTTCCAAATTTTCCAAAATTCCAGTTGTAATAAAAGGAAATGTGACCGTGGATTAACTAAAGAGATCATTAAGATCATTAAAATGCAATTATGTTGAAATCCCAATTCAATTGACAGGTCAATTTGACTCAGGTGATCAGGTTTTTTTTTATCAAATCTTTCAAAGCCGCCTGTGTTGGAAGTTCGATTGGTTTGATGGGTCAACCCTCTTGGAGCAGCAGTCTTCTGTAATAATAAGTGTGGTATGTCAGTAAACTTCGTTTGAGACACGGTAAAGCTTCAGGTTGCCAAGTCCTGTCCTGTGTATGGGGAGGTGCAGATATCAATCGCAAAGTTGTTGCTCATCTGGGAGTAGCCATGCTCTTACATGCTAATTGGTAGGGAGTGGATGTTTTCTTCACCAGGTTTGAGACGAGGGGCCCTAGAGGCTTTCCCTCGCCTTTGTGGCTGGGCTTCTCCACTATCGCACTCTCTGCCTTACTCCCCTTAGCCTTGGCTTACTATGATAAGTTCAGTTTCACTCACTGTGTTCGGTGCTGGTAATGGCACCCTCCTGCAATGGCTCACGTGGATCCAAGTAGCCCCAAACAAAATTTCAAAAGGGCTCAGGTTATTTTTGTATCTTACTCGTGCTCGGAAGTGCATCAGAAAAATGGAAGTTGCCTTGACCCACAATAAATCCGTTTCTGCAGCATTTAGCCAATTTGTTTTTCAGTATGCTGTTCTCTCTTTCTACCGCCTCATCACTGGCTGGGTGATAAGTAGTGTTGCTTTAGGTCAAAAGTAAGATCTAAATATTTTTGTAGTTTACAGTGTAATTTACAATGGAGTAGTGTTGTCACTGCCAAATCTCTTGGATTCCCCATCTGGGAATTATTTCAGTTATCAGTGCTTTGGCTACTGCACTGGCATGTATGTTATGAGGTTAGAAACCCTCTATGTTTCCATAAAATTCCAAAAACCACATGTGGCACCAACAATTTTAATTCGCCATAACTCACAATATCTTGTGATGCATTTACTGCTTTTTCAGCTGCTGCTACGGCTCTGGGGCACCCTGCTGCTTTTTAGCACTTAAGTCATACAGACATTTTTCTCATCTACTGTATGTGTGAATGGTCTGTTGGATTCAGAAATTTCTAGAGTTGGTGTAGTTTGGAACGCATTGACCCAGAAGGGAAGAAATTTGCTCCTTTTGTGACCATGTGGCTAGTGAGGTGATTGGCCTCTTGCCCCTGTCCCCACCCGGGAAGCAGGCAAACTGGTCTGTGTCCTTCTTCCTGAGTTGCCCATGTCAGGGATGCTTCAAGGCCGTATTAGGGTTTCAAGTGCCCTGACAGCGGGCCGGTGTTGCCACCTTTCTGCGGGTTAAAATGTAAAAGGCACCAAACTAAATTGTTAGTACTTCAATCAGCATGAAAAGAGTACATCTTGACCTATAAAAAAAGCTCTTATTGTAGCTAGATCAACATATCTCTCCACCCTTATAGAAAGTAATAAAATTAATCCTAGATTTTAGCAAAATTAACTAGGTATAAGACTACAGAAATCTCCATAATAACAGCATACCTAACTGTTTTCCCTTTCTTTCTTTCTCTCTCTCTGTTTGTTGAGCTACATATGCCAATCCTGAGCTCTCCAGCACTCTGGACCTGGACCAGACCGGTTGATGATCATGTCGCATCACCATGGTGACTGGTGACAATTCCACTCTGCCATAAAAACGCTCCAGCTAGGTCTTGGCCAATGATGACAAGCTGAGATAGAGAGCACTCTCAAAGACAGATGCATCAAATACTTAAATAAAAACTAATTTATAACTTTTCTGGATGTATTTGTTACTCTGTCTCTCACTGTTAGAATAAAATTACCATTAAAATTTTTGTCAGTGGTTAAAAGTATAAAATCTTCAGTGGATCAAAAAATTTTTCCTCCACTACTCAAGTAGATGGTATGTCCATCACAGTAGGTGGTGGTAAGTTGGTTTGCAACCCACCAAAAACACAGAAGAAAGAGAAGAAGCAGCATTTCCTAGTTGTTTCTGATTGGGTTGTCAGTTCAGATTAGTTAGAAAGTTGCCAACACTGGGTTGTGACTGGGGCAGAAATCGAGGGAAGTGACATAGCATCAGGAAGTAGTCTGGAAACCGAGGATGAATGCTGTTGTGGAAAAGTGGAGGTTAAAATGGAAATAGACCATAATAGAGAATCAGATAAAAAACAGCTGAGTTAGGTTTCTGGACAATAAAAGGGGGAGACAGCAATTTTTAATGCATATTTACATTAAATTGCTCTTGTAAGACTTGTATAAGTAAGATAATGTCATGAGACAGCAAGTGACATCACAATTATATCTTAGCATTTTAAAATGTCCCCTGGTCATATTGTTGTAAATTTTTGACTATGTCCATTTTCAGGTGGGTGTGGCTATCTTGGAAAATATGTTATAATAAATAGGGGTGGAGTACAGGAATAGTGGAGAAAAACTGTTATACGTGATAAATGAATAATATACAATATTAAATATTAATCTGGATGTAGAAGGCAGGTTGCAATTAGCACAAAATAAAAACAAAGTATTTTTTCTGAGAGCTGATAGAATGCTTGACAGGAGGAACAATTATGCAAGCTCGGACCTCAGTCAAAATTCGGAGGTCAGTCATATGGTCGACGAAACTACATATCTCCCCAGTCAGATTAAAAAACTGCCTCTTTTAATGGCTGTGCATGTACTGCAGATAGCTGACATCTGAACTACGAAAGGAGGGAAGAGATATAAGGAAAAAACATCAGAAGAAATTAAATACCACTATAGTGTAAACACTATAAAAATTAGCTTTCTACTAATGAAGTAGTAAGAATAGATGAATTATTATACACTAAGTAAACATTAGTATTAGGTTAGAAGAATACAGGGATAGTTAATCATTAAAATACAATGGATTTAGAAAATTAGAGAGAAACAGCATTAAATCATTAAAGAAAAATTATTTTGAATGATTAAAAAACAAAACTGTGTATGTGATCATGTGTAGTGGAACTAAAACATGGAGGTTAACTAGCATTCAAGAGACGAACATAGTAAAGAATAAAGTTTGAGCTCAAGGTGTTCTCAGATACACTGTCAATATCAGGGAGAATACAGAAAAGAATCTGACCCAAAACTGTCCTTCTTATACCTAGCACGTGTTTGTGGTTTAAAGCATGTGTGAGCGTAACACATAGGTCATCTTGACCCCGACCAGGTGGCTCCACACACTTGACTCTATTGCACAGTAAATCCTAGATATACTCCTACATCCATACATTCATACTCAAAATGCAGTTAGAGTCAGAGAAACCTGTTCCAATCTTGAAAAACATCCCTTCATTGTTTTGACAAACATAAAAGTCAGCATGCACTCAATAATATCTTAATTAATATATTAACTACAGAAACTCATACTGCTCAAAACCATGAATAACAGAAACTTATACAGATTATAAGGAGAAAAGAGTCTATGCCAAACATATTTGTCAGAGAAGCTGATATCAGATAAACACTTGTTCCTAACAGGATCATCAACGTTTGAATAAAGTTAAGGGATAAAAAAATGTACTGTTTTTGTGATAGACAAAAGCTGTATTTGTATTTACTGTATTTGATAGACCACAAATATTTTTAGAAAAAATGGTTAAATATGCAGGTATGCAAGCTATTTTGTAAAAGGTTTACTAAGCGGGTGTGTCCTTTTCATCATCCGTCAAGGAAAGATCATAGTCAGTTTTCTTTGTGCTGTTGAACTTTCTACTACAGTCCTCACAAAGACCCCAATCAGTCTGGCTTCAAAGCTGCTCACTCTACAGAGACCGCCCTCTTGGCAGTCACTGAGAAGCTGCATGCCACCAGATCATCCAAACTGTCATCTGCCCCACGCAAGACCTTCCACTGGTGTCCCTTCTTTTCTCCCTCTATACTCACTCACTTGGAAAAGGTATTTCCTCACATGGGTTCACACACCACAACTTCTGCAAGGATCTCAAATTGCCTGGCAGACATATCTTGCAATCACCCTGGACAATTCACTCCTTTTCAACCAGTGATTGCAACCTTGGGGTAACTATGGACAATTATCCTTTTCCTTACATGTTGCCAACATAACACGTTCCTGCAGGTTTATCCTGCATAACATCCGGAGGATTCGACTATTCTTAATTACTCAGGTCACTCAGTTTCTTGTGCAGTCTCTTGTAACTTCTAAACTGGACTACTGCAACTCGCTTCTGGCAGGCCTAGCTCTGAGTGAAATTTGCCCTCTGTAGATGATTCAGAATGCAGCTGCACGTGTTGTTTTTAACCTACCAAAGTTTTCACAAACCACTCCACTGCTGCACTCCCTCCATTGGCTCCCAGTAGCTGCACACATCAGATTTAAAAAACTGATGGCCTACACTAGGTCTGCCTCAAGACTTTTCTCTGGCTGGCACCAAGATGGTGGAATGAACTTCCCAATAATATCAGAACAGCAGAGTTACTGGCTGTTTTCAAGAGGCGCTTGAAAACTCATCTCTTTCTTAAATAATAAAAGTTCTTGACATAAAAAAAAAATAAAGAAAAAAAAACCTTACTCTTTTCAAAAGTTTCTTGTTGTTACACCAATTTGTGAACTATTGTATCAGTATTGAGCTGTTTAATGATGTGACTCAAAGCACTATATTATACTACACTCTGGACCAGAGCGTTTGCTGAATGCTGTAAATGAAAAGAAAATAAAGTTTGTCTAGGCTTCTGGCTCAGTCTTTGGTGGAACTGTTTTTTAATTTTAGTAGGTGAACTCATTACTCAAGTTATTATAGTCTCTGGGGCTTTGATAACTCTAGCACCCCAGAGAGGTACTATTACAATGACAAGAAGTTAGAAATGGTCTTGTATGGGCTTGGTGGACGACGTTTGATCTTCGTTTAAGATGTCGGTCGAGTCTAAGTGGTTGTGTGTTACCTTGATGTCATCAAGTCAAGTTGTGAAGTGGTCTTCTATACGCATGAAGGCTGGGCCACAAACACAGGGTCACCGTAGACATTATTTTCCTTAACTGCAACTAAATTGGTGGTTTTAGGTGTAATGCTGCTTCTTCTCTCAGCCCCTAGTGAACTCCCCTGGTGAATCAGTTGTGATTTCAGTTCATGAAGCACTCTGACAGTCGGTACTGGCAGGGTGTCTTTAACCTGTTTTTAAATATCAAAAAGCCAAGATTGACACAAAAATTTTATCTTCACATTTTATTTTTACATTTGCGGTAGTTGGTCGAGCCACTCCAAGGTGTGCCATTCCTGTGTTCATTAGCCTGTAAAAAAAATTCTAATAAGCTGAGATTACCTAGGGTGCAGCCTAGGCAAGCCTGTGTCTTAAACCACACCTTGTAGTAATGTCCCTGGTCGTCTCTATGTGGAAAAAGGAAATGTAAAAATACACAGGAAAAACAAGCAGATAGATATATATAATAACAGGTTGAGACAAATATCTCAACATGTCTTCAACATCTCTCCAACATGTCCTCAGAACAAGTGTAGTTCAAGAAAATTCAACACAATTTTAGGGGGGCAGGGTGGCTCAAATGGTTAAGGTGCTGAGTTGTTAATCTGAAGACCAGAAACACCTGGGTTCAAGCCCCACCTCCAGCAAGTCAACCACTGTTGGGTCCTTGAGCAAGACCCCTAACCCCTCCTGCTCCAGAGGCACTGTATCATAGCTGACCCTGCACCCTGACCCCAACTTACTAAGATGGGATATGAAAAAATGCATTTCATTGGCTCTGTACACATACCTTGCACAATGAATTGAATATACTTACTTATTTTGTTATTTAAACTTGACTAGAACATGACAATGAAATTTAAATTGTTTTTTACTACCAGCCTGAGTTTAATCGTCCATTGGTTTCAAATTAATCTGATGTTTATTTTTAATTAATCATATATGCACATTTTGAAGTTTAAACAATTGAAAGGTTTAAACCTAAAATAAATATGATTCTTATATCCTGTATATCGTTACAGTGGACATCAGAATGCATATCCATCCACTTCATGGATAATGACGCAACTGACTTATCACAGATCCCTCATTGTGTAGAGTATTACACAATGAGGAATAGGTATTTGTGTTTATGTTTTTAGGGGATTATGTGCATTTTTGTACTCAAGGGGTGGTTTAAAATTTGTTTTGATTTGGTACCACTAAACTCAAGAATAACAAAGACATAAACAACGAGTACATGGACATGTAAACAATGACTTGATGTTGCGCTCTGGTGGTCCGGCAAAAACCACAAGCCTGACAGAGTCATTATATCATCCTAGGACAAAATCCTCAAGGTCCTGAGTAGCCCATGGCACATACTGTCCCAAAACTCCTTTAATTGAAATTGAGAATTGTTGGACTAATTTCCTAAGCTTCAATGTTTTCTCTTGCTCGCCTCCAACTTCCTGTGTCAAATTACAGCCCATCTTGTAACAATCTAAAGACATGCTTTTTTCCTTTTTAATTTTGCTAACCCCTTCCTTCGTTTGTTTTTGTTTACAGTCTTGTAAAAAAAAAAAAAAATTAGGACACCCTATGAAAGAATGTGTTAACATATTTGAACATGTGGATATTTAATATTCATTTAAAGCAATACTGAGAGAGAAGTAATATAACGAAACAATTAAAACCGAAGAAAAGACTTTTTAAAACTTTCTGTTAAATCTAGTTTCTGGTGAGGAATAAATTAGGACATCCCAACATTTATTTCTACTTAAAATGGCTAAAACCACACACAGGTGTATCACATCAGCTACACATGATTATAACATTGTTAGTCAGCTTTTTGAAGGAGGCTGGCCCTATTTAAACCTCAGACATGTAGTTTGGTCTGTTGAAGTTATAGTGAACACTCTGGTGAGATCGAAAGAGCTGTCTCGAACCTTCAGAAAGAAGACTGTAGCAGCTTATGAATCTGGGAAGGGATTTAAAAAGATCTTAAAAGATTTTGAAATCAGCCATTCCAAACAGTCTACAAGTGGAGGATATTCACAGCATACCGCAAGATGCTAAAAGAAGTCAGCAATAACCCTACAGTGTCATCACAGGACCTACAGCAGTCTCTTGCTACTGTTGATGTAAAAGTGCACGTCTACAATCAGGAAAAACTACACAAGTTTAACTTTCATGGGAGGTGTGCAAGGAGGAAAACTTTGCTTATTGACCAGGAGTTCTGGAATAATGTTCTTTGGACAAATGAGTAAAATTGAATCATTTGGACACTGCAATACAGGACATGTTTGGCTTAAACCAAATACAGGATTCCAGGAAAAGAACCTTCACCAACTGTGAAACATGGAGTTGGAAGTGTCCTGATTTGTGGATGCTTTGGACCTGGCCAGCTCACCATCATAGAATCCGCCATAAATTCTACTATGTATCAGAGGGTGCTTGAAGTTGAACATTTGAGACCAACTGTAAAAAAAAATTTAAGTGAAAACGGCAAACTTTCCATAGACCAACTTAAATGGTAGATGGCTACAAGAAGTGTCCCACTAAAGTTATTTTAGCCAAGGGGGTAACACTAGCTAACACTAGCTCTTAAGGGGCTGGGTATCTTTTTTCTCAGTTAGAATACACATTTATTTTGAAATCTTTTGTTTAAAACAATTCTTTATTTTGTTGTTTACCTGCAATTGAATCATTTTTTAAATAAAAATTAAAACAAGATTAGCCTTCGATGTGTTAACATTTCTTAAGAAAGAACAAAATATTTAGTGAGGTGTCCTAATTTTTTCACAACTGTATAACTTTCTGCTTCCTTTATCGAACTTTACAATATTAATATCCATCTCTCCACACATCTTAGCTCCCTTGAGTAGTAGGAACTGACCTTCTGAGCATGCATATGAAGGTGATTTAGCCAGCCCCTCCCTGCTTCTTTTCTTTGCCTCACTTCCTGAATACTTTAACATCTTTCTCACCTTCTTCTTGACTTTCAACAAATTTTCTCTTTCATTTCTAAACAAAGCTAGCACTTCTCATTCCTGTTCCCTTTTTATTTCTCTCTGTGCAGTCTTTCTAGTTCCTTCTTTAGTTTTATCATTCTTTATCAAGCTTTCCATTTCCTCACAGAATGACACATTACATATCCCTTCCTTTGGCCATTTTGTCACCTTGCTTTTGGTTCTCTTTTGCCATGTGTCATCCTAGTTATAAGGTCTTTACACAATGGATATTTCAGAACTAATGTATCCATAGGAGTGGCTGCCATTATGTCTGTTATCCAACATTCTCTAAACTTACCACAACCTTATTGCCTATTACTGAATAAATCCCATATATCATATCAATCCACATTCATCAAAATGCCAAACAAGTATAGCCACTCTCTAAATAAATTGAGATTTTGTATATTACTATTTATATACAAATCTCAATGTATTTACGCATTATTTATCTAGAGGATTCTATTTTATTATACAATATCTAATAAACCAAGATCATAAATCATAGATAATTTTTTTAAGTTTTCGAAAGTTTTAAATGAATTTTTATTTATTTATAGCACAGCACTCGCACCTTGTCCCTTTAAGGCTCATAAAATCATGTCACAATGTCCCTTTATTTTTAGGGAACCATTTCATACTTTATTCCTTTATACTAATGGCTTATGCTTTCATACACTCTACTTAAGTGTGATAATAAGTGTTTCCTTCTATTAAATTGTGTTCACAAATCCATCAGGGAACATGCCACTGTTCACAATGTGTAGAGTTTATAGCCTTACACAATCACAATAAACAAAGCCACCATAATTCACTTCCTTGACATACAGAACAGTATTTATTTACATTTACTCATACCAGCCTGCATAACGTTTGCTGCTATCCATCAAGGCCCACTTAACAACAAACTCAGACTAATGCAATGCTTATCTACCCTTTTATGTGATGCTATCCATGAAGGCCCTCTTAACAGTACTGTCGTGAATACATTTATTTAAAAAATAAAAATTCAAAAAAAAAAATCATCAAAATACTCTGATTTATAGTAGTTATTTAAATTATCCACCGTAATTCACTTCCTCAACATACAGAACAGTATTTTTATGCACTTACTTATACCAGCCTGCATAACGTTTGCAAGGCCCATTTACCAAAAAACACAGACTAATGCAATGCTTATCTACATTTTATGTACTACTATCCATGAAGGCCCTTTTAACAGTACAGTAATACATGCATTTACCTCTTTTGGAAACAAAACCCTTCCATTGTTCTTTAAATTGAAGAAGTTTTGAACGTTCTTACCAACGTGTGCTATGTTCGGCAAGCAACACAAAGTAAGTATATAAGCAACAATTTGCTTATCTTTTAAACAGCCACCTGTTTGTGTTGCTTGTCAAGAAATCCCACGTGATCAGTCATGCTTCTGCCTCTTTCTAATCAAGTCAGGGTCACCAAATGTTGAAGAATTTACTCTGAGTCTTGGGCCAGAGGAGTAAAGATTTTATTATCAATCAACAAAAGCCGAAAGAGGCTGGGCAGCAATTCTCTCTTGTTTAACTTTGGAACAATCTTTTTATGCAAGTTTGACACCTCTCCCGAGGCAGGTCACTGTTTTAAAACACCCTCTGATGGGGTGTTTTTCTTGGATTCTACACAGGGCCACAACACATTTTTTTATTTGGTGACTTTAACCTGACTAGCTTATGTTATCATATAGTGGCATTTCTATGCATACACAGTACACTTATTCAGCACCATTTATATATTGCGTATACATAAATATTTATGTTCTGTTTAATAAAAATATACTACAATTATTGGGTTGATTGGCAGAGATGTAGGATTATTGTCCGGACTAAGGTAAAAGAAAGGTGAAGGGCACACTTCAGATTCAGACAAAATGACAGTTGGACCCTAGGACATGCTGGAGTCTATATAGGGGTCCAGCTGGTAACAGCGGGCTGAAATAAACCAGTCATCTCTGCAGAGGTGTGCAACACTGAAGACAGTTTGGGTAGATGTGTCAGAGTTAAGGTAATAAAACAAATCTGGGTTGGAAGAAAGAGGTGTCAAGAAAGGGTAGGAAAATAAGGCTGCTCCAGAAAACGGGCAATCTCAACACCCAGGTGCTGACCCAAGCTGAAAGGATAAAAACAGAAAAAAGGGGCGAGGAAAAAAAAAGAAGATGGGAAATGATAAACAGACCCAAGTTGACAGCGAATAAATTCACTTATATTCTCTATTAGTGTCTGTATAGTAAAAACATGTCATAAGGAAAAATGATAAACAGTAAACATGTTAGTAAAAATAACACACAAACAGTTACTAATACAAGTTACTAATACAAAAATAAAATATTTACGCATATTTTGCAGGAAAAATAGAGCGACACCAAGCCAAAATCCAGGAGCAAGTTGTCAAAAGGCAGGATATGGAGTGGTGTAAGCCAGGGGGAGAAGAGGAATGGGTTAAATACTAGGAGTTTTTTTTAGTAAGAATAAAGGAAATTTTGGGGATATTAAGGATTAAAAGTACCAAATTAGAAAATCAAGCAGCGAATGTGTAATGTGTGAAATAATGGGAATCATTGGAGAATGAGAAGAAAATGTAAATTTAGGAAAGGATTAGTTGAATCTAAAAATAATTGAAGTTAATGAAAAATTGCTGAGTCAGGGTAACCCAGATTGACAGGTGTACATTGAAGTTAATAGGAACCATGAAATGAATATTAATCACAAATAAATAAAAGGACAAGACAGCCCAAAAAAAGCATGGACCAAACTTTCCAGAGCCATCAGAGAGGCAAAGCACACATACGCCAAGAGAATTCACAGCCACTTTCAGTAGAGTGAGACACTCGGCACATGTAGCAGAGCATCTAGATGATCACTACCTACAAGACCACTTTACCTGCTTGTGACAGTGACGCCTCCCTCCCAGACTTCTACGCCTGGTTTGAGGTGCAGAACAATGAGGCAGTGAATACCTATCCCTCCTCTCAGCGATTAGGTGCTCTGTCTAACCACAGCGATGTGAGGAAAACTTTAAGCAGTTACTCTAAAAAGTTACAGAAGAGCTACCTATGGAAGTCGGCTAGACTGTACAACATCCCCGGCAGAGTGCTCAGGGACTGTGCAGAACAGCTAGCAGATGTTTTCACTGACATCTTCAACACTTCACTTTACCGCTGTTGTTCCAACGTGCCTTAAAACTGCTACCATCATCCTGGGGCCAAAGAAGTCTTCTGCCTCAATGACTACCGTCCTGGCACACTCACACCTATCATGATGAAGTGCTTCGAAAGACTTGTCATAAGGCACAATAAAACCCTGCTTCTTCCCACAGTGGACCCATTACAGTTTATGAATTGTCAGCAAGCTAAGCAAGCTAAGCCTGCTTGGCCTGAACACCTCCCTCTGCAATTGGAGCCTAGACTTTGAGTGGAAGAACCCAGTCAGTCCAGATTAAAACAGCATCTTAGCCCACTGCTGTTCACACCGCTGACTCATGACTGTGTAGCAATGCACAGCTCAAATCACATCGTTAAGTTCACCGATGACACAAGCCTGGTGTAGAGCCAACAACCTGTCTCTGAACATCGACAAGACTAAGAAGATAGTTGTCAACTTCAGAAGAGCAAAGAGCAAACATTTTCCACTTAACATTGACGAATCCTCTGTAGAGATCGTCAAGAGCACCAAATTCTTTGGTGTTCATTTGGCAGAGAACCTCACCTGTTCACTCAACACCAGCTCTGTCAGCAAAAAAGTCCCGCAGCACCGCTACTTCCTGAGATGGCCCATCTTCCAACCACATTCTGACCATATTCTACAGAGGGACCATTGATAGCATTCTGAGCGGCTAGATTACCACCTGGTTTGGAAACTGCACTGTTTCAGACCAATATAGCATTACTGATAAATGTTTTTTGTGAGTGTTCTAGGCTTTTTCAGGCTGATGGCCTTACAACCAAGCAGAGCTGGAGCTGAAGTTCTCTTTAACAACACCTCCAGGATACTATGGTGCACCTGACTGATAAGCTATAAATCATATTGCAACTATGATAGCCTCTGTCCAAAATATCAGATCAATGCATGTGCACACATAGCTTATACTATAGAAACGTTGTCTGTTCCCCAAAGAGTGAGATATAAAAATTAATTGATTACAAGTTCTCATAATAATCTAATCACAATTAAACCAGAAAAATGTCACATAAGCAAAGAAAAACAGATTCTAAAGTTTGGGCTTCTCAATATTAGGTCCCTTGCAACCAAAGCACTTATTGTCTATGATATAATCTCTGAAAATAGTCTTGATGCATTCTGCCTTACTGAAACCCGGCTCAAACCAAACGATTTCATTAGTCTAAATAAGTCTAGTCCGTCAGGATACCATTATAAGGTGGTGGGCAGCCATTTATAGCGACTATTATTGTTACTTAAAACCCGGGTTCCCGGTTCAACACATACAAAGTGATTGTACCTAAGGTTACACTTAAAAACCTATATATATAAAAAAACCTGTGCGCTGACATTTGCTTTTTGTATAGACCCCCGGGGCCTTATGCTGATTTTCTTAAAAAAAATTGCATATTTTCTAACAGACCTAGTGATTAATTTTAATAAAATGTGATTTAGACAAAGTGACTAAATGCATAGCCACTAACATCTATATATATATATATTCAACTTCATTGTCATTGTGCAAGGTACATGTACAGAGCAAATGAAATGCATTTTTCACATATCCCATCTTAGTAAGTTGGGGTCAGAGCGCAGGGTCAGCTATGATACAGCACCCCTGGAGCAGGAAAGGTTAAGGGTCTTGCTCAAGGACCCAGCAGTGGTTGACTTGCCAGAAGTGGGGCTTGAACCCAGGTGTTTCTGGTCTTCAGATTAACAACTCAGCACCTTAACCATTTGAAAATCACAGAAAATCACCATTTAAATCTACAAACTGATAGTGATCTAGGATTTTGGAGATAAACGAAAGGTTAGATATCGGCCTGTAGTTCGACAGCTCATTGGGGTCAAAGTCAGGTTTCTTAATTAAAGGTTTAATAACTGCTAATTTAAAAGATTTCGGAACATCCCCACTGCTGAGTGAAGAGTGTAGGAGGAAAATCGATAAAGAACTCAGAAGGCTGTAGATTGCTAGAACGGTTACGGTTTTATTTATGAGAACAGACAAAACCGGAGAGCAGAGTCTGATCAGAGTCCGTCTGACATCACGTCCGCATACATTCACTTATATACTATTCTCCTTAAACATCTGGAACACCTCATGCTTGGATATTTACATTTAAAGACTGCTGGCGCCCCTCTGTCCAGCTCCCATTATGAAAAACATATAGAACATTCCGTTCCCAAGCCATTAATCATGAGGCCCATATCATAGTATGATTCCTTGAGATCGTAAGTCAACCTAGGGCTTATTTCTCCCATATATTTTCCCCCTATTGTGCGACCCCTCGCACAAAACAAAGTAAATATATGTACATGAGCAATGGAAGTTGATATAACAAACGTATAAACTAACTATAACCTAGAGTGCAATTCCATGACCAGGCCCCCAATTACCAAATACCGTTGATTTAGTATTGCCAAATACTATTGAGCCAAAAGTCTCTACCAACCCCGTATCATGGGACCCCACTCTAGCAGAGCAGATGACCAAACATCCTCTCCCTCAATTTGCTAGAAAGAGAGGTAAAAGATCAAACACTCTGACTACACCTCTAATAACTTCAGCAGTGATTAAATATAGAGTATATGCAGGTTAATATCACACCATAAAATGATAGGGATATACAGAAGTAAGTAACTAAAGTAATGATGTAGAAAACACAATACTAGACTAAATGTGAGCACATTACTAGATTAAACGTAGGTGTGATGCAAATATAAAATAACAAATCAAATCAAATCAAAATATTAATGCAGTATGTCTTCTTCTGACGCCAAGGTTGTAACGTAGACCACAGTGGCTGGACAGTCTCTTAAGTATCACAATCATCAGATTCATCCCCCTCTGACGAACTGGAACTTTCATCCGATGACTGTTGGTCCTCGCCAGAGTATCGCACTTTCTCAATGTCCGCTGGATTGCCAGGCTGTCCTCTCGTCACTCCCATTCGCCGCACGATAGCTTTGACTATTAAAGATCTCAGAACAGGAAAACACACAAACAGCAAAAAGCCAAAAACCCCCAACAAATCCAATTCCCATAATTATACCAATCCTTGTAAACCACGCTGTCCAACTTCCCCATCCGAAATCAAGCCAATCCCAAATACCATCATCTTTACCCGCATTTTTAGCTGTCTCTTCCCTTTAATTTCTTAGTTTAGCCATTGCAATAGTAAATGCACCATCCGGCGCGGTATTGTTAGGAATGTAAGTACAGCATTGATTGCCAAATAATACACATACTCCCCCTTTATCGGCTAATAATCAATCAAGAGCTTGTCTATTTTGCCAAGTCATTTTACTAGTCGCCTCTAACTGTTCACCCAACGCGTAGCGATTGTCATCTGTATAATTAATGAACCTCTGTTGGTTATAGTAAATGTAATTAATCCATTCCGTATTTTTTTGTATCCAACAAAATTTTTGTTAGGGGTTATCTAAACAAATATTGACTCATAACCGGACAAAACTTCACTTCTAGCCTTAAACTTGCTTGGGATGCCTCGAGGCTGACCAATTGCATCTTAATACACATTTGGATCTGACTCATAAGCCCTCCTTCTGCCAATGTCCCACGGTACCATTTTTACCTCCTGTATTAATTTTACTCTTGTACATGTACCCATCCAATCATCTGGCAAAGAAGGTAAAAGCCTCTCGTTGCCACAAACCCAATACAAATCTGCTATTACAACCGATTGATCTCTATACAGTTCCACTGAGGGTAATGTTATAGTTTGATTATCACATGGTTGCAATTGTATTTCAACCCCATCTCTCAGCCCTTGAGCGACATGTTCCGGTCTTCTGTATACAACATCTGCCTGCCAAGAGGAATTTTTGTACAAATACCAAAGAACAGTACAGTTTCCAGTGAAATATCCCAGATAGTGACGTCCAGCAGGCCTATGAAAACATTCGTATCCTTGGGAGTAATCTATATTATATCTACTCGGAACCTCCACTGTCCCAGTTTTTATTTTAATGTCCTGATTAACATCCCAGTATTTGCAATAATCACCCAAAATAGGCCAATGAATTACTTAACAAGGTTA
This sequence comes from Bagarius yarrelli, assembly GCA_005784505.1. NCBI lineage: Eukaryota > Metazoa > Chordata > Actinopteri > Siluriformes > Sisoridae > Bagarius > Bagarius yarrelli. The sequence goes on along the minus strand of VCAZ01000196.1, from coordinate 332,164 downwards.
GACACTCAGCAGGGCAATAAGGTCTCGCCTCTTCACTCAGGTGACAAAAATGCCTACTGAATTCCTGGTAATCATGGGGATGTGGAACTACTGTTACCATATTCAACGGTGACTTTGTACACAATAAGCAATTACCCATCCCAGCTTCTTTGGCTGTAAATTCGGCCCCCATGCCCACCTGTACCATTCATTCATTTTTGCTACTTCCCAAAGTCCACCTGGAGCGATGAACACCTTAGAGTCCTTGCTGGTTGCAGGTTTCTCAGCAGCTTGGCTTTCTGGGATTGGTTTAGCTGCTACTTGTGAAGTCACAGGATGGAAGGTTAAATCTACTGTAAATACGAACAGCGTACTCAAAACCATTACCATAGTCACATCAATTATAAAATGCATCACTCGACAAATCTTTCCCATTTTTTACTAATTTCCTTTTTTCAACCCTTATACTCTCAGCTTTGGTTGTCGTCGCTGTCTTTCTCTTCGTCAACAGCTTCACCTGGTTTTGATTCCCCACTTGGTTTCCCCGAGCTTCCCCGAGCTTACTTTAGCTACCCTTGTACAGTGATTCAAGGTGATACCAAGTGGTCTTTCTTTGGGGTTGATGATGCCGTACATATGGTAGGGAATCACCTCTCTTGTCAAAAACTTTATCACCGTTCCTGCCCCTTCATCTGCTGACGGTACCGCCTCTATCCATCTGCTGAATCTATCAATTATCACAAGCATATAACCTTCTACCTTGAACACGCTTTCACCATGTCCACATAATCCATCACCAAATGTTTGAATGGTCCTTCCGGAATTGGTATGTGACCTATTGGTGTCGCAATGCCCTTTCTAACATTATATTTGCCACACACCTCACAGGAAGACAAAAATTCATCTACCATTGCATGCAAATACGGTGACCAAAAATCTTGCTGTTTTATTTTCCTCTCCACTTCGCCTTTAGCGCAGTGGTCAAACCCATGTGCATCCGGGATCAAAATGTTTAAAAGCGCTGTAGGTGCAATGAGCTGTCCTTCACTAGTACGCCAAATTCCCTGTAAATATTTCCTACCTCCTCTCTGGTGCCACATGGGTTGTTTGTACGGCCCTGCCTGCTCTTGAATTCGCGCAATGTCTTCCAACTGCGGCTGCGGTTCTAAAAGGACAATAGGATTTTGCACTGCGACCAGACATCCAGAGGCCTTTTTAGCTTCTAGATCAGCAAAGTTATTTCCTTTAATGACATAATCATTACCCTTTTTATGTGCTTGACATTTGACAACTGCTAACTGTTTTGGTAGCATCATAGCTGACATTAGCAGCTGTATTTGTTCACCATGCAGGATAGGCGTTCCATCACTCTTTTTAAACCCTCTCTGCTTCAAAACCACTCCATACAGATGACACACACCATGAGCATATGCTGAATCTGTAAAAATATTTGCTATCTGGCCCTCTGCCAGTTGACATGTGAGTGTTTGAGTTCTACCAACTGAGCAGAGCACGGTTGAGAACAGTGCTGAGTTACTATGGGCTTAAATTCTTCTCCTATCATTTGTACCACTGAATACCCACTATGGATGCCCAAGTGATCTTTAAAGCTGGACCCATCCACAAAATAAACACACCTCAGCATCTGCCATAGGAGTAGAATGTAGGTCGGGACGCAGTCTGGTAAATGCCAAAGAGCTCACTACACAGTCATGAGGTTCCCCCTCACACACTACGGGAATTAGTTCAGCTGGATTCACCGTATCACAATGCTTGATTATAATGTCAGGATATGTAAGCAAAACAAAATAAGACAGAATCCAGGAAGGAGTAAGAACAAACTTTCCTTGGTCCAGCATTTCAGCAATTTTATGATGTGTGTAAATGATTACAGGATACCCCACTGTCAGAGTGGAAGCTTTCTCATATGCATATTGTATGGCAGCAAGACCTTGATGGTAACACGGTGGGTATCCTTGAGCCACGTTATCAAGTTTAGTGCTGTAATACGCTAAAGGCTGTTTCCGCCTACCACTACATGTTTCCTGCATCAACACGGCCGATCTACACACCCACCTACACGATTTGCAACATATAAATGGAATGGCTTAGTATAATCAGGTAAACCCAGTGATGGCACTGTTTGCAACTCCTCTTTTAATGTTTCAAATGCTATCAGCGCATCGATGTTCCAGTTAAGTGGAGCTTTTAGATTTTTTACCCCAGCATCCCTTATCATTTGTCTCAACGGCGCTGATTTCACTGCATAATCTTCTACCCAGTCCGCGCTAAAACCAGTCATGCCCAGGAAGGTCATTAATTGCCCCACTGTTTGTGGTATGGGAGCCTTACTAACGCCCTCTAACTGAGCCGGACCGATGGCCTTTGTGCCATGTGAGATTAGCCGGCCTAAATATTCAACTTGAGGTTGACAGTATTGCAATTTTTCTTTGGATGCTTTATGACCGTCTTCTGCTAATCTGGTTAGGACTGCGACCGAATCCTTATGGCACTGCTCTAGAGATGAGGAACAAACCAGTATGTCATCCATATATTGAAGCACAGTGCTCTCTAAAGACAGGTCACTTAAATCAGCTTTTAAGACTTTATTAAAGATATGTGGCGAATGTTTAAATCCTTGTGGCAGTCAGCTATATGTGTAATTTTTACCTGCATAGGTGAATGCAAACAGGTATCTACTCTCCTCCGCCACCGGAATGCTGAAAAATGCTGAACAGAGGTAAATTACAGTAAAATATTTGGCTTCTGTGGGAACATTAGATAGCATTGTCTGAGAATTTGAAACATCTGCTGCTAAATCTTCCGTTATGTCATTAATTGCTCTTAAATCATGCACTAAACGCCACTTCTCTTTGCCTGCCTTTTTTACAGGAAAAATCGGAGTGTTGCAGTAACTATTTGTTTCTAGTTACACCCCCGCTGTAAGTAAACCATTAATGGTCTCTCGTATACCTGCTTCCGCTTCAGGTGTCAGGGGATATTGTCTTATCCGGGGAAGCCGCCCATTTAGCTTAACTGGTACTGTGACAGGATTAGCTGATTTAAATAAACCTACATCTGTTTCGTGTTGTGACCACAGTTCAGGAGGAACCAACTTTTCCATCTCTACCTGCAGCCTAGATCTGGCAGTCTCTGCTATAAAGAGCTGATTTTCTGAGGCGCAACTGATGACAATTTCCTGTGGGGTACCGATTAATTTATCACCGTACAAAATCTTAATGCAATTAAGATCATCCGAATGAAAAATCAACGGGTTAATTGTCGGTTTCCATTTTACCTTTGCTGCCTTCTTCATCATTGGCCCAAGGTCTTTAGCTTCGCTGTCTTTTCCTAAATACAAGGTCACATGAGGAACAGAATCCGACACATTAAACCACTTATTCACAAAATCACAGTCATCGATATTCATAGCTGCTCCTTCTCTTCCTATAACAATGTACTGTGTGATCAACTCAACTTCCTGTCCATTTAGCTCATCCTGAAAACGTCTTTCTAGACTGTCATCCTTATCTTTGTCATAGACTAATGTACAATGGAAATCTGTCTCTGGTAGCTGTGCCTCAGGAATCTGCGCTTCTATAAATTTTCCCCACTTCTCAAGCGCTCTCCTCACATCTCGCTCCAACCGACCTATCCAATAAACATTCGCTTGTGGTTCAACAATCACCATCTGAGCCCTGGTACCTTCCTCATCAATGTAAACACCGTCAGGGGAACACCAGATGTTCAGACCAAGTTTACACAATGCATCTCTGCCAAACAAATTAACTTGAGTGTTGTTTTGAAACTAAAATTGGCATTGTCACGCTTTTATCATTACTCTGTAAATTAACCGGCGTTGTTATTGGAATTAACTGTTTTTTGTCCCGAGAATCCTACTGTCTTCACAAATTTACCAGACAGGGGGAGGTGCGAAGCATATTTGGAATTTAGGCAAGTGTAAACAGCTCCGGTATCTACTAACATGGGAATGTCTTTACCCGCTATAGTAATGTTGTACATTGGGTCTTCACTTGCGTTTGCTATCTGAATGGTAATTGACACCTCCCCATAGGATTTCTCCAGGCCCCGCTAGTAACCATGCTTGGGGCCCGCCCAGGGAATTTAGCATCCCTCGACCACGAGCCTGAGATGGCCGAACAAGCCCCATACCTCCCCAGAAGGGCCGGTCCCAGGAATTCATTGGACGGTTCTGTTTCATGTGACCTGGATCACTGCACCTCCAGCATCCCCTAGTTGCTCGGGGCCCCCATATGTTGTAATAGTTCGGCGGAGGCTTCATCCCCCAGTTCAAAGGAGGCTGCTGTGTGTAGGCTCTGACAACTGGAGGAGGCTGCTGTTGGTCAGGCGTAGCTGATAACACCCCAGAGACTGCTCCTGGATGGGAGGCAACTGCTGTCACGGACATTTGTTCGACAGTATCAGATTTGACCGTGGCTTGAACCTTCTTTCGTTGAGAGAACTCGTCAAGCTGCAACTGAGTGAGCTTACGTTGTAAATCTTTCTCTTGTAATTTAAGCTTCTCCTCGTTTTTTATGTGTTGCTCAACTGCATGAGTCACGTGGTCACAGAACTCGGTGTGGGACTTGGAGCATAGCCCCACTACATCTTCGAGCTTA
>VCAZ01000196.1:172500-325734 GCA_005784505.1 Bagarius yarrelli | reverse complement strand
TTATTTACGTATATCCCTAACGCAATACAGTGTAACTGTCTATACAGTATACCCCATGACAAGAAAATATAACTATTTACAGTATAACCCTAACGTCATATATTTAACTGTCTTTACGTTAAACCTAAGGCACTTACCGCAAACGTCTATAACAGTAACCCTAATGTATATAGCCTACGTCTCTTTACAGAATAACCCTAACCAAATACGCATAACTTTATTTACTTTAAACCCTAACCACAATTACCGTAAAGGACTATTACATATAACCATAACCGCATACATATGGATACTGTCTATTAATTATACCCTAACGCAACAAGCAAAATGTATTTACAGTATAACCAAGGTAATTATGTATACTGTCTCTTTCCGGCTAGCCTACCGCATTATGGCAGACTTCTATTTCAGATACACTTGTAAATAGCAAAAATGTCTATTTACAAGGATAACCTACGCAATAAGCAAACTGTCTATTTAAGATAACCCCAAACGTATTTTAGTATAACAGTCTATTTCAGTATACCCGAACTGCAATTATGTATAACTGTTATTTAATTAAACCATTTAGACACACACAAACCTGGTGAGAGATATAATGTATTTTTCAATGAGTCACTAGGTTGCGTAATAATGTTAACTGCTTGACGATAGTGACTCTATAGTGGACATGACAGGACCTCCTGGTGCGACACAACAGCTAAGGTTCTCTACACTGGAGTCAACATGGGCCCTGCAAGGCTCAAATTAATCAAAATGCACAAGAAATCCTTTACGTTCCGTAACGCCATCACTTGTCCGATCGGTGTAGGCAATTCAGTGATTTTAATGGGTTTTATTGCTGTTCTCCCCGAGTCCTCATCTTCAGTTAAACAAAACATAGATTAGACGATAAGCCCCTGTTCCGGTTAGACTAATATTTACCTTTTTTTGCCAGAATGATATCAGTGCTTAAATTAAGCTATTTTATTTAACTTATGTCGTTCTATTTTCACTGTATTTTGGTGTCACATTGCATTTGTAAGACATGCAAAAACAAATGGTTGAAGAAGAATGTTTGGTACTGATATATGCTAACAGTTGTGTTTAAAACTGGTTTTATTCAATGCAAGGAGGGCCTTGGGCGGGTTTGCACCTTGCACCTAAGGGGATGGTTGCTGGTGGTGCTGGACTTTATCCGGAGGGTAAAACAAATTAATTGAGTTAATATGTTGTAAATTTGTTACAAAAATATAATGAAAATAAAACACAAAATTAGTATATTTAATCTGAATACTTATATAATTATAATCTCAACTCATATTAAATTATATGACAGCGTTGCCAGATTGGGGGTCTTCCGTGGGTTCCCCGCTCAACGTTTCTTTTGATCAAGTCAGATACAAATAATGCATTAGGGTGCTGATAAAAATTTGTCCGCATCTGATGTTTTACTATAGCATGTTATTTATCCTTTTTATATTGATAAATAAAGGTATTTTTTTATTTCCGTAAGAAATATGCTTTCAAAAATTGCATTTTTTATGATTATTGGAAAATGCATTAAAATTCGGATCTGTCTTCCAAATTAAACTATATTTAATTTCAACTATATTTTTTTTGTGTTAATTTACATTAATTTTACTTTTCATTAATATCCAATCTACAAGCTTCATTTATACATTTTTAATTTTAATTTCGATTAATTTGTTAAGTTAATTGTGAGTTTTTATCTTTTAAATATATAAGTTATGTTTTTTTACAACACTTTTACAGAATTAGTGCAACTACAAAATACTATAATAATAACGTAGTACGTCTCGGTAGACGGTTATGAAAGACAGCCGAAACCCTGGACTAAGAGCCGCTTCTATGGCTAAGAGGGCGTCTGACCTCACTTCATAGCAAACCAATCACGTGCGTTTTATCGCGTTTCTTAGGACGCGCTTACAAACAGACTTTTTCGCAGGTGATTTATTTAAGTTACTCGTTAAATGATCGTTAGAACTTGATTCGTTCTATAGACCCAACACTTCATTACGAGTATTTTATGAGCAATTTATTAGACCGGTTATTTGTCGAAAATCTCACTTCATCTATTCTCTGTATATGATTAAAGACAGCAAAGGCCGGGCTCTGAAAACGTGCTGATTTAAAAGTTTCTGACAGGATGTAGCATTCAGGACTAAAGCCCAAACGAATGCTATGTAATACTTTATTCATATCTTCGTTCAACTTCACTCCGGAAAATATTTTTGCTGTCCTGCGTAGATTTAGCTGACAGAATACCCTGACTGACAGCAGAAAATGTACGAATGCCTCGGAAAAAATGCCATAGAAAAATGCTACATCAGTTGAAAACATTGTTAGGTTAAAATATATGTCTAGTTTATTGACATTCTTAAAATTTATAAAACCATTTTAATACATCATTTAGTTTGCCGTTTTTAACCCTTTTCAACGTCGTTGCTATGACCTGAGGTTAAGGAAAAGTACCACAGAAAATAATTCAGTGAGTGCTAACAGTGCTAACAGCCTTAATCCTGACAGACACAATTAATTCTTTGTTTTTTTTTTTATCAACTACACATCTTGTAATTAGGTGTAATTAGATTCTCATCCGGTTAACATGTTAATTTTTACTTTATTTATTTATTTTTTAAATAATTTGTTGTCACTTACCTCTCAGTTGTTACCTCAGACGTAATCGCTGTAAACTTTGTCAGGAATCTCTGTCAGGATTTTCAGGCTTGGCGCGCGCAGTCGCGTGTATCAAGGCGTGCACGCGCCGTTGCTCTCACCACAGGACAGATTTTTTTTTTTTAAGAAAGAAATTACAGTTGAAATACAAAAATGTATTTAAAAATACACTATATATTTTGTGTTTATGTGCGAGATTTAAAAACAAACATCGTTTAAATAACACACGCTATTATTCGTAAAATCCCAGTAACCACATTAACTGTTTTACTTAGCAAATAGATTATTATCAAGCAATTCGCCCAGAGAATAGTTATAACGTTAGTATGTGACAAGCTTTAATTTTTTCTCGTGTTCGCTGTGTTAAACACTCTCACGCCGCATGCGCCTCCATATGCAACAATAGTAGGCTGTGGGATTTTGCATAGTTAATCAGTCAGACTCGCGGTCCCGGATCACTGAGGAGATTTCTGAGGTAACGCATGAGGTAATATTTCTGTTAAAACTCTGTGTTATTGTTAATTTGTCAAATAATATATTAATATATAAGCAAGCTCATTTTGTATTATGTTTATGATTTATTCTCTTGCTATTAATGTTAGGTCAGCTATAAAAGGTCTTACAGGTGTCGTTTTGCTTCGGTGCCTTCGTTCACTTTTAGGGTTTAGTTATCATAAATTATCATAGAAATTCGTTAAAAAATCATTAAAAATTTTTCAGTGATTCTATATAATTCATATTAGGTTGTACCGGTGCACAAAACTCACGGTTCGGTCGTACCTCTTTTTTAATCACGGTTCGGTTCAATTCGATTAGGAAAGCAGAATGGTAGAAGGAAAGCTAGTCTTTCATATTATTTACATTTGTAAAATTAAAAACAGTATACGTTTAAACATTTTAAATAAATGCTTGCTTATGCACTTGTCTTTAGGAAAAATTAATGAGAAGGACGGTCCTTTAACTCTGTTTCTCATTCGCATTGTCCAGATGCGTATCATTGGCTGACCAAGTGGTGTGTGAGCGAGCTAAACAATGTGCGTCTGACATTAATATTCCGCACCTAAGATAAGTATGCATTCAGTACCAGTATATATATATACAGAGAGAGAGAGTGTCTACAAACCAGTATTCGGTCTCAGCTTATTCTATATGATTACTCTAATAATTTTGATAGGTAAATTCTTAATCAATTACTGAATCTCCATCGACCAAGCATGTAGCAACCAATCTTCTACTCTGTTTTTTTTTCTTGATGTATGCACTTTCTACTGTACGTCTTATTTTTCCTCTATTCAATTTACACCTGCTTTAAAATAAACATATGCATACGTATAGACTGGTGACCTTTCAGTATATTTTATTTGGATTTTTAATTGTTTTAATTTATCTTAATTTCCTTATATTTGTGGGTAGCATTTATTTTGAGGTAAGTAAAAGTTAGTTTTAAATATAAAATCCGATAAAAATCCGACAATGCCACTACTTTTCCAAACGACCAGCGCATTCTCGGTGGTGGAAGTAAAAAATGTTCGTTTTTTCTTCTCTGGTTTCTGTTTTTTTTGTGGTGGCCCCCCATGTCTGGCACCTGTCTGTTAAATGCTCCACAACTTCTCAAAAGCAAGTTTCCGTCATTGTCCCTTTCATGTGTCTAGATACCTGCCTAGTGACTTGACCCTATACACCATAGTTTCCAACGTACTCCAGCTACTCTCCAACTTTTGCATAGATGACAACCTACTGGTCCCACATCACTCCTCGTACTGCCGCGAATTCCTTATTATAGTACCCGCCATCTGGAACACATTTCATATGAATCACAAAAAATCCTATCATTTTGGCTTCCCCGGCTACAAAACACAACCCAGCATCCTGGACAGAGGGGGGGATATTATTCAGTGGCCAGCACTGTCAAATCAATAGCCTCATCGCCTGGGGATGGTCTATTGACTACTGCTAAGCACTTCCACCCAAGGACGCGTATACCCACTTTCACTTCCGAAATCAGCTATTGAGGAGTTACCTAGGAATCTTAGCAACTCTCACCATGCTGCGGATTCTTTTTGTAGAAAAAAATGCGAGCTACGACCATTATTGACTACAGAGACTCATGCTCACAGTCACGAAAGCTATCCCGTACTCTGTACTCTCAGCTCTGAAAAGTTTGTAAAGCAGATTCTTCACAAACTGGATTTTTTTACACAGTGCTTACAATTTGAACGAATTAGAGAGGGGGATGAATGGAAAACAGCGTTTCTCACCACAAGGGGCACAACTATTTTAGTATGCCTATGGGTCGCTAATTCCCAGCAGTATTATGCTTCTCAATTACATTTTCAATAGATTGCTCAATGATGTGTAAAAGCTATATAGACACACTGATCTGCTAGACACGCCTACAACATGTTATCAAGTTTGCACTGTATTGAAATCTCTGTAGAGAACAATTCTTGTCAAGGCTTAAAAGTGTGAGTTTCACCAGAGCCAGATTATTTCCTGGCCATCATATCAGTTCCAAAGGGGTGTCGGTGGATCGAAAAGGAAAGCAGTAACAGAATAAGCCCATCAGGACATCAAGGCTCTGCAGAATTTCGGGGTTGCCACTTTACAGACTTCGTGGCTATTTGTGTCTCAAGGCTTTTTGCTAGACGTGAACTATATAGCACACTACATAAAAATAATGGAAATATTGATTGTATGAAGTCTTATCTTTAATCGCAAAGTATCTTTTTATCGCAAAGTGTTTGAAGACTGATCCTCAGCCACCTAAGCCGTCTGCCCCCAACTGGACCCCACCAATTGCCTATCGTCCAAATAGGTCACTGAAGAGCCATTCCACAATAATACCTCTACCGTGACTCATTTGGACACCCCGACCTGATCCAGGATGCTCTTTTGTCGTTTTGGTTAGCTTTTAATACAGTAGCCCCTAAGCTAACCTGAAGCTGAAACAGCTCGCATCAGCACACACCTTTGCAATTGACCCTGGACTTCATTACGAACAGTCACAGTCGTTCGATGAATACATCATCCTCCCCATCTCACCATCACCCGGGGTCCCCAGTTGTGTGTGTCCCTCTCCTATATCCCTTTTCACCTAAGTTGCGTGCCTGCTCTGCGTAATACACATCAAAGGAGCGCGTTGAGCGTGTCCTAGTAATGTTCCTAGGAACCACATATCTGAGGATCTCACCTGGTCTCCTGAACTTTCTTCCTGGTCAAAAGGCACAACAGTGCCATATTTCTGACGGCTTAAAAAGTCCCACTCAGCAATAGGATACTGAAGAACTTTTATGCAGTACCTCGAGAGATCCTCACAAATGCATCTCAGTATGGTACAGCAGCTGCCGCTCAGACCGCACAGCCCTTAGGGTGGTTCAAACCGCCAACGAATCTCGGCACTCAGCTACCACCCTGGACAATATACACAAAAACGCTGTCTGCAAGGGCGAGAGGCATAATCAATGATCCTCTCACCCCAACACGACGTTCACTCCTCCCATCGGCATACTCTACCGATTCTCAGAGCCCGCACAAACAGACTGAAAAACAGTTCTTTCTGTGGCGTTTCTGCACTGAACAGCTGCAACATTATAATAAACTGCACTGCCACTCTGTACTTTGCACTACTTATCTTAGCATCTGCACATCTATAACATCTATACTATATCTATCTATATCATCTATACAGTACTTTGACACCTATCATTTGCATCTTGTAAATCTATACTAGCTACTGTTAACTCCATACTCTATCCTATACTCTTACTTAGTTACCCCCACCTCTGTAATAGCATCCCCATACCCTATTTATTACACTGATATTATTGTAATAACCACTTATGCCTTTGGTGAGAGCACTGCATTTCATTGGCTCTGTACATGTCCTGCAATGACAAGTGAATCTAATCTAATCTCATCTAAAGCAAACTATTGGTGGGTTTATCCAACTATGAACAACCTTACTATAACATTAAGGAAGATGTCGATTGTTTATTTAAACATTGTCATATTTCACAGTAATTGTTTTTATTTTGTAAGCAGTGTTATATTTTTCTCTTCTTTTTATTACTTTTAAGAGTAGAACAACAAACCAAAAAATGTACCTGAGTGAGTGAAGCCACGAGCCATACAAACAAGTCCTCTACCCGTTCAGCCATAGGGTCCAGTAAATTTGGCCCTGACGCCACAGTGTTAACGTAACCGGGGACCACAACGTTCAAACAGATAGATGATGTCGCCCAAACTGTTAACAAAAAAAACACCGTAAAACAGTTTTAAAAAAATATAAAACGGAATATCATGTTTATGAAATCAATAATCATAAACACATTATATAAAATATATTTACTTCAAGGTTCTCTTAAAGCAAGTATAAGTATATTCAATTCATTGTCCAAGGTACATGTACAGAGCCAACTATGGAAGATAAGAAATGGAAATGCATTTTTTGATATCCCATCTAGTAAGTGGGGCAGAGCGCAAGGGTCAGCTATGATACAGCGCCCCTGGAGCAGGAGGGGTTAAGTCTTGCTCAAGGACCCAACAGTGGTTGACTTGTGGAGGTGGGGCTGAACCCAGGTGTTTCTGCTCTTCAGATTAACAACTCAGCACCTTAACCATTTAAGCCACCCTGCCCCTAAAATAAGTATATTCAATATTCAATATTTTTGTCTGAGTTCTATGTCCTGTGGTCGTCTGTGTTTTTCATTAGATTTTATTAGATTGTCATTATCAAACCATTCTTCAATTTTAGGCCTTTGTTTGCTATTTGTATGTCATTTGGTAAGATTTGCTTTGGTTGCTTATTTGTTTTACTGCTTGATTCACGTTGCCGTGGTTGGGCTGAAACTCTGTTGTTAGAAATTTGTGAGGTTAGTAACTTCAACAGAATTCATTGCATTGGAAAATTCAGACACACTGTTAGGAGTCCATTTATAGCCCTGATTAGGGTTTAGGAGTTTGTATTTTTTCTTTTGGATATTTGGCTTTTGGACTCTTTTTAGGAACACATTTATTTGGCGGTGGTCTGATAAAGGAAGCTGTGGTCTGACAGTGAATGCACTTATACAGGACGGGTCCATGTCAGTAACAGCATAGTCAACTACACTAAACCCAAGAGCTGAGCAGTAAGTGAACCGACCCAATGAGTCCTCGGATCTGACCGTTGAGCATGTACAGGCCCAGGCCTCAACAGAGCTGCACCAAATCCTCACCATTTTTATTGACAGTAGAATCTGGCTTGACTCTTTGTTTTGTTTTGGGGCCAAATAGGGGAGTGTGCTAAATATATTTTTTTTCCATGTATGTCTATTATTTCATTTTCTGAACCTGTCCTGGCATTAAAGTCTCCACATAGCAGTACATTTCCCTGAGCCTGGGAAGTGCATGTTTCTGTGTGGAGATTACTGCGATTGTAAAAAAAAAAAAACGTATAATTTAGCACATTTACATATATACTTTAGTATGACAATAGTAAAAAAGGTAAATGAAAGAAAATAAGTAACTAACTGGAATAAAAGGATATAATGAATTTGAATAAACTTAAATAGTTTGAATAAATAAATAATAACTAAAACAAGCATTTATAAATTTTAAATCTTTTGTTATTTTTCACTTTTAATTAGTGTTTAGTTTAGAATCTTGCAAATTAATTGCAAAAGTTGCCGCACTTCTCCAATTTCTCTGGAACCTGGATTTCATTTTCCTCAAACAGCATCAGCATATGTGGGATGCTGGGTAGGTTGGGCTTCGGTATATGAGACTGTCTGCTGCAGGCCATCACTAAAGAGAGTCTGCTGTCCCTGGTCAAGTCTTGTTTCAGTCTTTGAGGACTGTGGATGAGATTTGTTGGACTGGGGTTTGTTGCCCATTGGTTCTGCTGGTCTGAGTTTTCATATGGTGTGTGTTGTAAGGTTTGTGTCCCTTCTGTTTAGGTAGTTGGTGGGGTGTGTAGAGGTTAAATGGTGTTCTTTGGCCTTGGGAGTGTCTCGATGTGGCGTTTGGGCTTCTTCAGAGTGCAGCATCCTTGGTGTAGGTGTACATGGTCGAATAGGTGTGTGTCTGTTATGGTTGGATGCTGTGCAATGATGGTGCTACAGATGTTGGAGCATTTTTCTCCTTTTCGTTTGGGAGCCTGAAGTACCTTTGATATATTTAGAAAAGGCCAATGAAATTGGACGAGCAGAATTTGCATAGGCAGCTGTCTATGGGCACAAGTGCATCACTATAGCCCTCTCCAATTTAATTCAATTTATTTATAAAGCGCTTTTCACAACAGACATTGTCTCGAAGCAGCTTTACACAGAATGCAGTAACAGTTAAAAAGTGTAAGTTTGTTGATAATTAGCAAGCTGGGGGCGACTGTGGCAACGTTAAACTCCCGGAGATGAAGTAGGAAGAAACCTTGAGGAGGAATCAGACTCAATAAGAAACCCATCCTCACTTGGATGACACCCCATGTTATTGTTAATTACGTCAAATTGTAATGATCAAATGTAGTGTAAACTGTAACCTCGGGTCAGTGAAGCAGAGTGAGTCCCAGTCCATCCTCGAAGCTCCTCGAAATTGAGGAAAGGAATCTGGTCTTACCCGCCCCCGAGAGGGAGAAAGAAAGAGAAAGTGTGAAAAAGTAAGATATGGATTATAGCGTTTTGTTGTGTAAGAGGACATACACAGACATGAGGGATCTCTGGGATAAAGGCTGGTCTGCCACACCACCACCGTCAACAAACCTGAGTGAACGTGTAAGAGTGGAGGAACGACAGCATACAAATATCCCAGTTCACCAAACACTCTATATCCATGATCTCTCCATTTCTGCTGCCTTACCCAAGAAAAACTACAGATTAAAAGCTTGGCTAAATAAATGTGTTTTCAGCCTCGACTTAAACACTGAAACCGTGCCTGAGCCTGAACACTAATTGCAAGGCTGTTCCATAACTGTGGGGCTTTGTATAAAAAAAACTCTGCCCCCTGTCGTCTTTATTATTACTTCATTATTAACCAATGAATAGCCGGCACCTTTTAATCTAAGTAGGCGTAGAGGATCATAATGGCCATTAGGTGCTTTAAAGGTCAGTAGTAATACTTCATAATCAATGCAGGGGTGATGTGTTTATATTTTCTAGATCTAGTAAGTATTCTTGCTGCTGCATTGTGGATCTGTAAATTATTCATTAAAGTAATGTGTTTATCCTGTAAACTTTAGATCACTTGAAAATCATGCATTAAGCTGATCCTTATTCTCACAGATTTCTTTTTCATAACCTAAGAAGAAATTCACAGCGGTTCTGTTTCCAAGCAGACCGTTTAAAAAAACAACACAAACGTCTCATCAAAATCCTGTAGTATCCAATCAGAGAACGACTTTAAAATACCTTAAGGTTTTTTTTTTTTTGTAATGTCACCAGATACTTAGCCAAAGAATCATAAAATAAGTGTAATATCATGGTAAAGCCACAAGGGAGCAGCACTGTTACTACTGCAGCACAGACCACTAACTACAAAAGTATTAAAGATAATACTATAGAACTGAGAGTGAAGAGTGTGTTATTGTTTCCCTGTAGGTTGTGTGCTTGTGATTTCTCAGTTAAAGGCTGTGTTGCGTTGAGTTCAGCCCTGAGATCAAACCCCTCACACCTGAGAGAACTGAATCTTATTGGAAATCAATTTGAAGATTCTGTAAGGAATCAGCTCTTCAGTCTTAAAGATGAAGAATGTTAGTCTGGTATTAAAGTGAGTTCTATGAGTTATAATCTTTATTATAATCGTATTATTATTATAATCTTTATTATAATCTCATTATATTATATTATAATATAAACCTTATTTTATTTTATTTTTAGGCTGTAAAGAATTTCCATCTGATGAAGTCTCCAATAAAGATATTTTTAATAAATACACTCGATTCACAGAAACATTTACTGATATGAGACGTGTTCTTAAGTTTGACTGGTTTGAGTTCTGTGTAGTGTAATACCACGATCCAACCACTAGGGGCAACAGCAGCACTGTTACTGCAGCACTTCATGGCACTGTGTGAAAAACTTTTCTTAAAAACAATTTTTAAAGCCAAACATGAATATAATAATGCAAATTGTTCTGTAAGTCTTTATAATGTTTACAGAATCCAAACCAAACTTGCTGAAAGTAAGTAAATTCATGCCATTATTTTTTGTTTTGTTTAAATTCGTTGATCGTTTTAATTCAGTTAGATTTAGTTTATCCACATATAAGTGTGTGTGTTCAATTAATTATTACTTTTATAGACTCACCTCTAAAATCACATTTATAAATACTAAATAGTAAAAATATGCAATTTTACAAAAATGTTAAAAAAGCTGATATAACAATACTGTAAAACATCTTTATTATGTAAGGAATATAAATCTACCAGAAAAACTGAATACTGAATTATAAGAAAACAGTCATATAAAACAGACAGGCAGCTGTTATAGAAAATCATGTAACGCTGTATAAAAACATAAGACAGAAAACAATTCTACGCTACGTTAATTTTTTACACAAGTCATACGAGTGATATGCAATAACATCCGTACAGAAATATAACAAACAAACAAACAAACAAAAAGGAAGTTTCTGTATTACAAAAATAATCACAAGATTTCTGTGTTTTTGTGATTTGGGAACTGTTGAATGGCACTTTTGTGTTTAGTGGCTATGAGTTTTATTATCAATGGTTTAAACTCACCAACGCACACAAGAAAATCTGATAGTAAATTATAAAAATCTTAGAATATTAAAGTGTTTGTATCTATTAATTTTATCAGATTTATTTTAAGCCCCATGTTAAAGTTTAATAGGAAATGCTCCATAAACATTGTTTACATATATTTGTGTGTGTGTGTGGTTGGGTGGTGTGGCGACCGCTGTATCCTGTCTCTTCAGCAGCTCAGGGGCAGTGTGGTGCTGTTGGAGTTGCCCAGTTGCCCCAGTGCCATAATCAGGATGTCCTTCTTTTCTTTATAAAAGCGTAACTCTCGACCAGCGAGACGCGCCTCCTCCAACTCTCGCTCGGTGGCTGCCAGCTCTCGCGCTACGCTTCCCGCCACGCCGTGCTCGCGGCTAACCCAATCCGCCGCCATCTGCGTCCTCATATCATCGTCCAGAGCGCGGTGAGAGTAATGAGCCAAAACCTCCTGCACATACAAACACAGACAAACACATTCACTCTCATTACTGCAGGTCAAGAACGGAACTTCTTTTTTAGGGCGTGGTCGAGATCAGCTTTGAACTTTGTCTTTGTAATGTCACCATTCACAGTAGATGGACAATCTGTTAACCGACCCCCTTCTTCCATTCTTCAGTAAGTAACTGCTTATATTGTGGGGTGTGTTTGTATAGGGTGTATATTGTGGGAAGTGTGGTGGTGTGTATTGTGCAGTGTGTGTGTGTGCGCTGTGTGTATAGTGTAGGGTACAAGTGTATGCATGCTGTGTGTATGGTGTGAGATAGAAGGGTGTGTGTGTCTGCCAACCTGGCGGGAGCACTGTCTTTCTCTCATGGCCTTCAGACTCCCGTTCCAGTGCAGCAGCTGAAAAACTGTCATCAGCTCCTGGAAAAGAGAAACACACACATCTGGGGTAAGAATGAAATCCCTCCTAAGGATCAGTGAGACAGAATCGGCGTCACCTGGAACTCCAGCATGGATTTTCCTTTGTTGGACTCCAGCATGAACCGGAATGCTCCGATACCCGTGTTGGGATTATCCGCTTCCTCTCGGTTTCCCTGGAAACATTTAAACACAGCAGGAAATTTTAAGTCAATGATGAACCACACACACAGGCAGCACGCATACACGCCAAACACACTCACGTCATTTTCTCATTCCCTCCCGTATAATCACCACATTCAGAAACACGAACACACACGTTTTTTTTCGTGCTTTAAGTATTTTTATTTCTGTATGTTCAGGTATATTTATTTTGCTTTCAACAGAAGCCAACCAGAGCAGCCGCTGACTTTAAAGCGCTGCAATGCACATGCCCAGAAACCCGGAAGTCAAGAGTTCATTTGTCAGGTGGGGTTTAAATATATGTCCTGTCTTATTATTATCATTATTATTTGTGTTACTATTTATATCATTATTATGTTTAAATTGTGTTTATCTATAACCATGTAACCCCTCCGCAGGCTAATGGTTGAGTCCAAGGGAGAGACTGTGGTAATTAAATGCACATTTAAGGGTGCGCTAATAAAACAGTTGATATTTGTAAATATTTATCTTCTTTATTTTTCTTCCTTTTTTCTTCACCCCTTTGTTTCATTCCGCCCTGCTTTCCAAGCGGGGACAGGGTGCCGTTACGACTGCTACCTGTAATCTCTGTCCTCCTATAGTAGGGCCGCTGGAGAAGAGCAGCACTGGGTATCAGTGTATGGATGTCTTTCAAAGAACCTGGGAAGACCCAAAGGATATTGTCCAGTACATCCTGGAGATGAGGGACTGGCTTGCGGGATACAGCAAGCTGGCGCAGGAAAACGTCCAACAGGCACAGCAAGCGCAAAAAACGTGGTATGACTAGCAGGCCTGTTCCACAGAGCTACAGCAAGGACAGAAAATGCTGATGTTGCCGCCAACATCCACAAATAAGCTTCTGATAAAGTGGCAGGGGCTGTACAAGGTGGTAGGCAAGATGGAGCCGGTGACGTACGAGATCCATCACCCCAACAAAAGCAAAGCAACACAGACTTATTACATTAACTACAGGAGTGGAAATAGCTTCCAGCAAAAAGGTGGTCGAAGATCAGGGGTAGGATTAGCCAATCCCAAAGGTCAAAGGGCAGGCCCAGCCAGCAGAGGTGATCTGAGCTGAGCTGCAAAACATTTTTCCCTGGTACCCAACGTACCAATGTACGTACAAAGGCCTGGACACAAGATCTGGCTACTTGACTCGTCATCTTCACAATAATGACCTTATCGAGGCTGGTGGCACCGCTGAGAGCTGAAATTAAAACAATGTTGGAGACAGGCGCAGTCAAGCTGTCCAGTAGTAACTGTAGTAGTCCAGTGATCTGCTTTCCCAAAAAAGACAACACCCTGCAATCCTGTATTGACTTCTGTCGATTAAACTTTGTCTCAGTTCGATGCTTACCCAATGCCCGCATTGACAACAAGAAGATCGGGCAAGTGAAATACATTACCACATTAGACCTGTATAAGGGCTACTGGCAGGTGCCTATAAAGAGGACATCCAGGCCTTACACCGCGTTCAGGACCCCACTGTAAATATTTATTTTCTCTATTACTTTCTTTCTTTTTTTCTTTCTTTTCTTTGGTCTGCCCTGTTTCCCAAGCCGGGGGACTTTGCATATTTGGGGACTTCCGCACTTAAGCAATGCAAATAAAAATGACTTTACACCTTACCAATTACAGTGAGTTGTGCCATCATTTTGGTAGTGGGTGAACCCGTGAGGCCGCTCTACCACAATGTGGTTTTGTGTGTGTAGGTGTGTGCACCCATAGACTTACATTGAAGGAGGCGAGTGCTTCACATACGCTCTTCTCGATGAATTCGTCTGTGATCCTGCGTGACGGATGCTCGTTAAACACCGAGTTCATTAATGCAATCTTGGCCGCGCTGCGTCTCCCTTCTGCTTTCGTCGGACAGAACTAACAAATAAATACAAGAAGAACGAATGATGATGATGTAATCGTGTTTACGCTATAACGCATTTTTCTTTTACACAGAACTTCTCTTTTTTTTTTTAATCTAATCTACAGAATGAACTGACATCAGACACAGGGGTACCTGAAAGCTCCCGAAGCAGCTGCCCCCGGGGAGACTGACGTAGCAGATGTACGGTGGACTGTTGGAAGGAACCATCTCATAGACCACCAACGCTCCGTTCTTCAGCTCGGCACCTCGAGATTGTTTCATCTGCCAGAACTCCTGCAGAGCCTCCACCACGTTCACTGAAGAGACCAGAGAAGATTACCACAAGAACAAACGAGTCACAAACTTACAGTCAAATACTAGAGTCCAAAAACTGGAGACGACATGGTTCCTCATACTGCTGTAACATTAAAGTAAACAGAGAGCAGATGCCCTTACCCAGGGTGACTTACAGGGTTAGGGGCCTTGCTCAGGGGCCCAGCAGTGGAAGCTTAGTGGTTCCGGAAATTTAACCCTTCTCTCCCTCGAGCATTAGTCCTACACCTTAACCACTGAGACACCATTTCCACCAAAAACACACACTAGGATTTATTGTTGTGTGAGAGGAATAACACAAAGGGGGCATGCTGATCATCTCTAAGGTAAGATAAGTAAATATGCTTCATCGGGGCTCAGTTTGTGTAGCAACTGAAATTAAACATGAAAAACCGGTGTAATACGCTTTAATCTGAACGCCTTATAGTGCTCAGAAAGTTATTGTAGTGATCATAGACTATGGGCACTATAATAAATTTATGAGCACTATAATAACTCTGTGGGCAGTATAATAACTCTGTGGGCACTATAATAACTCTGTGGGCAGTATAATAACTCTGTGGGCACTATATGATTAGTTTTGTGCTCAGAGATATTATTATAGTGCTCATAAAGTTGTTATTATTATAGTGCTCCTAGAGTTATTATAGTGCTCATAGAGTTATTATAGTGCTCATAGAGTTGTTATTATTATAGTGCTCATAGAGTTGTTATTATAGTGCTTACAGAGTTATTATAGCGCTCTTAGAGACACTATTATAATGCTCATAGAGTTATTATAACGCTCATATGGATATAGTGTTTACAAAGGTATTATAATTGTTACGCCGTTCCTAAAGCTTTCAAAAGGTTAATGTGAAGTTTTAGTACTTTTTGTTTGATGTTTACAGAGTTATTTTATCGCTCATGGAGTTCGATTCACGATCACAGTGTCATTGCGCTTATTAATACCTGCTGGTAAACTCTATAACTGCACTATACTAACACAGCTATCATGGCACCCATAGAATCAGTGTGGTTTTGATAGGGTGATCACAGTGCGTGGTTATAGCGCGTTATAAGGCGTCCTACCTCTGCCGTACCCCTGCGTGTGCTTGGCGAAACTCCGCACCACCGCGTCCACCGCTTCCCGCAGCACGGCGGGGTTTGTGGCCGGTTCCGCAGCTCCGAGTCCGGTGTGGCTCATGAAGCCGGCGCTGAGGCTGTGGAGCGGAGGGAGAGGCGGAGGAGGCCCGGAGCTGGCCACGGTTCCGGTTCCGGTGACTCCGGGCCTGAGCGCGGCTCTCAGTGTTCCTCCGTATCCCACCCCGGGCTGGAGGCGCTGCTGATGGCGGAGGGACTCCATTGTCTCCAAACAGCAAATCTAACAGGCTGGAACCCTCAAAGTGCTTAAAGACCCGAGCTTATAACGCGTCACCGCGCGCGCGCATACACACACACACACACACGCACACAAATCCCCAAAACACAACAAAGTCGCAATTTTTTTATATAAATTATCCACACCGCCTTTAACCCGGGATAAATAATCTGCCTGCTGGAGGAATCCCGTTATTACCCCGGTACTATATACCCCTCCGATCCACACCAAGGGCACTAGATAGGGAGGTAAAGCTGGTGATTGCACCACCTAGTTAGTGCACTCATAAGGAGACAAATAGAGCATTAAGGACTAAACCACATCAGGATCCGTTTCCGGTCTTGGAGGAAAAGTCGTGAAAGAATGTTTTGAAATAAAAATATCACAATATTGCATAAAATGTTTTGCTTCGATTAATGAAATCGATATTTTATTTTTTTAATTAAAAAACAAACACAGAATCAGAACCTTTAACAACCGATTAGTTCCTCTGCTTTCTGCTCCTCTATACGAATAAAAACAGAAAAAGC
The DNA here is from genome assembly GCA_005784505.1 of Bagarius yarrelli. NCBI lineage: Eukaryota > Metazoa > Chordata > Actinopteri > Siluriformes > Sisoridae > Bagarius > Bagarius yarrelli. The sequence continues at coordinate 309,217 of VCAZ01000196.1, read as the reverse complement.
GGGGTCAAAATGCTATAATAAATAATTAATAAATCTAGTTTTTATTCTTTAGTTTGGGGGGATTCACTTAAAGGCAATGCTGTAAAGTGTACAGGCTGTGGAGGTACAACGCTTTTTTTCCAGAAGAATTATTATTGTTATTTAATAAAGTTGTTTTAAATTGTGATTAAAACATAATATTACAGATTTTATATTACTATTGAAATATCTCAATATTAAATATAATATAATATTTCTATTATATTTAATGTTGAGGTATTTCAATAGCTTAAATGATATATTATATGTTACAAAAAATTCCCTTATCCATCTCCCAATCATTCCTTAGAAAATATGACAGAAATGAAAAGATGTAAAATGAATTTTATTGTTAAAAAAATATTATTAATATAATACTTCGGAGGTAGATTTATAGATTAGTTCAGAATTAGAAAAGTGTTTAACAATTACAAATGTGTCTAAATGTTTAAAACTCCTGTAATTATTTACCAAATTATAATTAAAACAAAAGGTTTTTAATTGCCACCATTACACTTTGTGGACCGTTAGAGGGCAGCAACGAGCTCGCGCAGCGAGACAACTAAAGCGACGACGAAGAAGGAACCACGGAACAGCCGAAGAAGAAGCTCCAGGAACATCAGGATCTTCACATGGCGTGTTAATAGAAACCCGGATAATAAAGCGTATAAATTCAGACATGTTTTAAACGCCGCGTGTTTCTGATTTTCAGTTGCAGTTTCATTCCGTACGTGGTGTGTGTGATGTTTGCGATGTTCGCGCGCGCTCCTGCTCGGTTTGTCCTTCAGAGTGTGTGTGAGTCGGTCAGGACTCGGAGCGTGTGTGTGACAGCGTGCAGGGTAACAACACAACCTATCGCCTTATTTAACACTTTAATAACTTTACAGAACAATTACCCTCTGTGTGTGTGTGTGTGTGTGTGTGTGTGTGTGTGTGTGTGTGTGTGTGTGTGTGTGTGTGTGTGTGTGTGTGTGTGTGTCAGAACACGGTGATCGTGGAGCGCTGGTGGCAGGTCCCCCTGTCGAAGGAGGGCAGCCCCCCCAGACTTTACTCTCGCCGCCACCGCGTTTATCGCTTAGTGGAGGACACAAAACACAACCAGCAGGACAAGATGGAGCTGCTGCTCACACAGACTGTACCCAGTGCGTACACACACACACACACACACACATATCAGTCTTAGGTGTGTATTAGACAGTTGTGTAATGATGGATGAGTGTGTGTGTGTTGTGCTGTTGTGTAATGATGGATTACTGTGTGTGTGTTGTGTAATGATGGATGACTGTGTGTGTGTGTGTGCTGTTGTGTAATGATGGATTAATCTGTGTGTGTTGTGCTGTTGTGTAATGATGTGATGTGTGTGTTGGTGTGTGTTGTGTAATGATGGATGTGTGTGTGTGTGTGTTGTTGTGTGTTGTGTAATGATGGATGGATGTGTGTGTTGTGTGTAATGTGTGTGTGTGTTGTGTGTTGGTGTAATGGATGGATGTGTGTGTTGTGTTGTGTGTTGTGTAATGATGGATGTGTGTGTTGTGTGTGTGTGTTGTGTAATGATGGATGTGTGTGTGTGTTGTGTGTGTGGATGTGTGTGTGTGCTGTTGTGTAATGATGGATGTGTCTGTGTGTGTTGTGGATGTGTTGTGTTGTGTTGTGTGTGTGTAAGATGTGTGTTGTGTAATGATGGTGGTGTTTGCTGGGATGTGTGTGTTGTGTTGTGTGTAATGATGGATTACTGTGTGTGTTGTGCTGTGTGTGTAATGATGAATGAATGTGTGTTGTGCTGTTGTGTAATGATGAAGATGTGTGTGTGTGTTGTGCTGTTGTGTAGTGATTGATGAATGTGTGTGTGTTGTGCTGTTGTGTAGTGATGGCTGAATGGGTGTGTGTTGTGCTGTTGTGTAGTGATGGATGAATGTGTGTGTGTGCTGTGTTGTAGTGATGAGTGATGTGTGTGTGTGTTGTGTGTTGTACTGTTGTGTGTAGTGATGGTTTACTGTGTGTGTGTGTGCTGTTGTTGTTGTGTAGTGATGGTTTACTCTGTGTGTGTGTGCTGTGTTGTTGTGTAGTGATGGTTTACTCTGTGTGTGTGTGCTGTGGTTGTTGTGTAGTGATGGTTTACTCTGTGTGTGTGTGTGTGTGTGTGCTGTGTTGTTGTGTAGTGATGGTTTTGTGGTTGTGTAGTGAGTTTACTCTGTGTGTGTGTGCTGTGCTGTTGTGTAATGATGATGGTTTACTCTGTGTGTGTTGTGCTGTTGTGTAATGATGAATGAGTGTGTGTGTGTGTTGTTGTGTTGTTGTGTGTAATGATGGATTACTCTGTGTGTGTTGTGCTGTTGTGTAATGATGAATGAGTGTGTGTTGTGCTGTGTAGCAGTGTGTAACCAGAACCTGCTACATCACCAAGGTGGAGCTGATTTTGCCGAGTAGGATGTGATTCTGGATAAACATTTCAATGAGTCATGATGTCATCAGTGTGTGTGTCGTTCAGACCGCCTCAGTCCAATTTTTAATATTTTCCCAAATCGAATATTATAAATTTATTTATTAGATAGAAAAACATCAGATACTTTAATGACATCTGTAACATCACATGCTGTGCGGAACAGTTGCATACATTGTGTGTGTAGTTGATGTGTGCACATTTCCAGAGACAGGTGTGTGTGTGTGTGTGTGTGTGTTTGTGTGTGTGTGTGGTGTGTGTGTGTGTGGTGTGTGTGTGTGTGGTGTGTGCAGGAATAAAAAGTAAATTAATCCATTTTTTTCTGATTTTTGGTTATAATAATCCGTCTTGTGATTATTAAATGTTTAAAGTTTGTGATTTAATGTAATAAAGTTAAAGCCTGTTTTATAGTGTGAATGTTGCTCTATTTCGGTTCTACAGGGTCACCATTTCGCACTCATTTTACACTCGATTGTTCATTAGTGATTCTTTATGATTCACTGAATCAGTTCATTAATGTTTATTTCGGATCATTAGAATCGATACAGTCTAAATTCACTGATCAGCGATTATTTTAATATGGTTTATAGTCTAATTTCCTGCAGTGATTTAATGTTAATCCAGGAATCGTCAGTATCAGTAAACTGATCCAGAATCAGTGAATTTTTAGTCTCAGACACTCAGAATTTTTTTATTTTATTTTTTTTTACTTTTTACTGTTCAAATGTTTCTGTTGGTGGACAAAAAAATGGGAAAGATTCCTTTTGGTCGACACACAGACATCATCAGATGGTTGATTGAAATGTTGATTCAGAATCACATCCTAAAAAATCCCCTCCACCGCGTCACCGGCATGTGAGCGGAACCTCTCCCTCTCCTGTTTTCTCCGCCCACTGATGTCAGCGGTTACCATTCGAGAGCGGTGTGGTTTTTAAATCAGGATCTGAGCACCAGGACAGGGAGGTTTTTCAGTGGAAAAGCGCAGCCCAGTTCCTGATTGGCCGGTAACTGTTTAACGTAGTGTGTGTTGTGAACCGTGGTGTGTTGTGTGCAGAGCTCGGCGGTCGAGGAGACACAGTGTTTGTGAAGAAGTCGGTGGGCAGAAACAAACTCCTGGCTCAAAATCTCGCTGTTTATCCTTCAGCTGAGAACAAGCAGATGTTCGCCGAGGAGAGACGCGTAAGGGCTACACACACACACACACACACTACAGAGACAGTTTAACATCACTGCTGAAGGAAACACACCAGGTTACTGCTGTCAATATTACACACTTTTTCTCTCTGTCTTTGGTCCATCAGGTCCTGCGTGAGGGAAAGAAAGAGGAGCGAATCCAGACCAGAACAGGACAACTGGTAAGTACAGACACACACACACACACACTTGATTAATAGCAGTGTCCAGAAACTCATACTACTTAATTTTGTGTTATATGCTACTACACACTTCCCGACTGTTGGTACAGTCTGTATAATTATCAGGGAGTAGAAATGAATAAGGGATGTACTACATCCGCCATGTAGATATTAATCATGTGACCTATGACATCACAGCCGTGTGAATATTAAGTGTGATAATGTTTAAACTTGGATGATAAACGAGTGTAATTTAGCTACAATGAACAATGTTTTTATCCCAGGTCACTTCCCAGTTAAATGTCTGTCGTATGTGTATTGATCATCCGGGAACTTTACACACACTGTTGGTTTGGTATTGTGTAGAAGTGTGTGTGTGTTGATCAGTAATATTTTTTTTTTTAGACGGTGGACTTTCTGAAACAGTCTCGTCTGGTGGTGTGGATTCAGCCGGCGGCGCAGCAGAACTTCATCCTTAACAAAGAAATCATCTGCAGACATTTACTCCGGAGAGTGAGACACTTTGACTTTCTAGTAACAAGTAACGTGTGTGTGTGTGTGTGTGTGTGTGTGTGTGTGTGTGTGTGTGATGTGTGTGTGTGTGTGTGTGTGTTTTTCAGCTTGTGTGTAGGAGTGATTAATCATTAAAAGAGTGAGAGACTGTGTGTGTGTGTGTGTAAAGAGAGAGAGTTTAATGATCCCTGTGTGTGTGTGTGTGTGTGTGTGTGTGTGTGTGTGTGTATAGCTGGGTGTGGTCGTCCCTCCTCATGCTCTGACGTTACCAGATGAGCCAATCACAGAGTTTGGAGATTTCTTCTGTGAGGTCACGGTGAGAAACTTCAGAGAGAACACTCAGGAATCATTCTGTCACACACACACACACACTGTCTGACATGATGTCATCCGTGTGTGAGCAGGTGAACGGCTTGGATACAGTTCGAGTGCCGCTGTCTGTGGAACTCTATGTGGAGCCACAAAAGAAGAAACTCCCGGAAAACGAATTGACCGAGAAAAAAACAGAACCCGAGACACCGTAACCAGACGAGCCTGTCTGACCTTTCACCCACTTTCACATCAACTCATTAAATCTGTTTCTTTTCATGATAATTGTTTTTATCTGTTCACATTTTAAGGGCTGTAAGTGTTGAGCTCGGAGGCGGAGTGCAGGGTAATGATGGAGATCAGGTTTCTCTTTAACAGTGTGAGATAACTGAGTTGATCTGGCCACGATAACCACAAATCCCTTATTCTGACTCCCTTATTTTCCTTTAAATATTTATTGACTGATCACTTTATTCCTAGTGATAAAAGACCATTTTTACCTGATGCTTAATTTATATGCAGTTATTCTGAAAGTCAGACGTCCTTATTCCTATTGAACATCTTAAATCTTATTTTTACCCAAAGTTGAATTTTTGAGTAAACAATTCTAACTTTTTACTCAACACTTTTCTGCTTAATTCTTTTTGAATTTCACTTCTTTTAAACATCTTTAACTAAATTCAACCCTGAAAATGAGCAAATATCTTAAACAAACTTTTTACTTTAAATCAACCAACTCTCGTTCTACCCCAAGACCTTTATTACTGCGAATCAATTCTTACGGCTACAGAACACTTTCACGTCATGGAATAGATTTCCACTGAACAACTACTCAAATTCTACTCTAGTATTATTTAACATCTTATTTCCACTGAACAACTGCTTAAACACTTAAACTACTACTAACTTTTCATTAACTCATTTCTGTGTAACTCCTAAATGTAACTTTTATTTAAATTATTTTTCTCCTGTAATACAGAATGTCCTCATTTTACCATCTTATTATTAATAGAATTAGAGTTTTTTTTTTTATAGAAAAATCTCAATTTTACCAAAACTTTAATTCTATTTTAATACTTTACTACTTCTTTTTATCTGCTTTTCAACACTTAAAATTGACTAAATACAGGATCAGCTACTTAAAAAAAAAAGTCACATGATCAGAAGTTAAAATAAGCGCACTAATTTATTTTTATATTCATTGTTTTGGTGTTAAATGAAGTTTAATTGCATCAGATTCTTTTTCCCCTGAAAACTCACACACAGTTTATTGCATGTTCACTACAGGTTTGGTAAATATTAAGATTCCATTATACAAAGGACAGGAAGTCCTTTTATGGTCGTGTGGTTTTTAAAAAAAAAAAATCTCCCTCTGGCTTTCTCTTTATTTACTCGTGTTACTTTACATAAAAAACAGCTGCTTTACAGAGTATTACATAGTTACAGAACTACACACACACACACACACACACACTGCATGCAGTTCACAGATTTGTTGTCTAAGAGCTGATGATGAAATCTGAAGTCTGTTCTAATACTAAAAGTCCACCAGATGTTTAGCGCTAATATGCTAACGTAGCAAACAGCCACCAGTTTAGCATAACGCTCTATGCAGGTGTACAAGGAGTCACTTAGCAGGATTATGGCGCATGGCCAACTTCTGGGAGTTGTGAGCTGTTACGTAAACACACACACACACACCAGCCGGATGTTTCTGGTTCCTTGATGGGTCTGCAGTTTATCAATCAGTGCTGAAAAGACCAACACGGATATCTCACACACACACACACACACACACACACACACACACACACACACCAACTGAAGAAAGTGACACACACACACACACACAGAATGTTTCTTCTTTAAAAGCCGTATTTGGCCTGTGTTTGTCTGCGAGTGAGTCTGTTCTCAGACCAGCTGTTCTTCAGCTCCATCTCTCTCTCCCGAGCCTGAACGAACACAAACACACACACAGGTGATTAACATATTAATAGTAGTATACAGCCACTGAATAAATGCATACAGGCATTATTAATGGATCATGGATAACTGATTCTTAGGGATTCGTTGAATCATAATGAACTGAATTGACTGATGTTCTTTATAAACAGTGTAGACTGAAAAAAGTGAATGACGTTTGGTTTCCCAGAGAGAGAGAGATGTAGAGAGTGACGCAGTAAGCGACACACAGCGGGGCAGAGAAAGCAGAACATGAAGGGGTGTGTGTGTGTGAGTTTTAGTAGTCACACTGAAAAGCAGGAAAATCAGTCAGTAATTCAAACCTCTAAAATAAACCTGTAAATTTTGGGGGGACTGAATGAAGGATCCACTGTGGGAACAAGGCTGAAATCTGCTGCCGGAATAAGTTCCAACAAATGATTTGGATTTTTAAATGTCATTAATTTTTTTTTTATATATTTGTTCATTAAATCCGTTACACTGATGATGTGATATTTTGGTAAGATAGGAATGTGAGGTGGTGTTGGTGTTGTGATGATGTGATGAGTCACTCACTTGGTGGATCAGGTATGTGATTTGGTGTTTGCGTCTCTGCTGCCCGGATGGCTGATCACCTTTTTTCTATAAAAAAAAAATCATCAGTTTAGTTTTCACATCCCACTGCACTCATTTTCTGTCTCTTTAGTTACACACACACACACACACACACACACATTCCGAGATGCTCAATTGTAAGTATAATGAGTAGGAAGAATGATTTTGAAGGATTTGTGTGTGTGTGTGTATAAGTAATGACCTTGCTAAAGGATTTGCGCGGCTCCATCTCCGTTGTCATGTTCTTCATTAGCCACTGCTGATGTCCACTAAGCTGATCATCACCTTTAATCTCCAGAAACTTAATCTCCTCTTTCCCTCGATTCTGTTTCCCCTGCAGTCTGCGGAACTACACACGTGCAGACAGACACACACACACACACACACACACACACACACTGCTGTTGTATCTTTTTAGTGGATTTGGAGTTGTTGGTAAAACAGAACTGATCTGATTATTAAATCTGATAAATGATGGAACTGTAAAGGAAACGGCGGCGGCACCTGAAACTCAATGACAAACATTTCTAAACATTTAAATGTGTGTGGACCTGTGTGTGTGTGTGTGTATTTTCTGGTGTGTTGCAGCAGTGAGTGTGTGTGTGTGTATTTTCTGGTGTGTTGTTGCAGCAGTGTGCGTGTGTGTGTAAGAGTTTGGTGTATGTGACAGTAAGTTGGTACTAAACATTGATGTACATGTTTTAAAAAAGCTGAAACAGGTCTCCAGTCGCACTGGTCTCTGATGTGTGTGTGTGTGTGTGTGTGTGTAAGAGTTGGTGTATGTGACAGTAAGTTGGTACTAAAACATTGATGTACATGTTTAAAGCTGAAACAGGTCTCCAGTCGCACTGGTCTCTGATGTGTGTGTGTGTGTGTGTGTGTGTGTGTAAGAGTTGGTGTATGTGACAGTAAGTTTGGTACTAAACATTGATGTACATGTTTAAAGCTGAAACAGGTCTCCAGTTCGCACTGGTCTATGATGTGTGTGTGTGTGTGGTGTGTGTATAAGAGTTGGTGTATGTGACAGTAAGTTGGTACTAAACATTGATGTACATGTTTTTAAAGCTGAAAACAGGTCTCCAGTCGCACTGGTCTCTGATGTGTGTATGATGTGTACACGTCTTCAGATGAACAATAATCACTAGTGAAGAGGAAATACCAGCGTAATGGCAGACCAGCAGGTCAGAGACACCAGCGTCTTTTTAACTTTAGTGGTGATAAAAACAGGAAAAAAGCGGACTGAAGTCTCAGCATTAGAAATTCCGTTGGCAGGTTTTTTATTGTTGAGGACCTTCAGCTTTACAGTGAAACAGAAACACGCGTGTGTGTGTGTGTGTGTGTGTGTGTGTGTGTGTGTGTGTGTGTGTGTGTAGTGTGTGGAGAGACAGACGGCGGGCTGGACTGCGTGGGGTGGATGACAGTGCGTGTGTGTGTGTGGATGACAGCGCGTGTGTGGTGTGTGTGTGGATGACAGCACGTGTGTCGGTGTGTGCCAGTGTGTGTGTGTGTGTGTGTGCGTGTGTATGGATGACTGTGTGTGGATGACAGTGGGTGTACGACTGTGTGTGTGCCAGTGTTTGTGTATGACTGTGTGTGCGTGTGTATGACAGTGTGTGTGTGTGCCTGTGTGTGTGTATGACTGTGTGTGGTGTGTTCAGACTGTGTGTGTGTGCACTGCTTCATCTTCATGTTTCATCGTTGAACAGAGCTGTTGATTCTCCTTCATCCTGTTGAAAGCTGCAACTCTGCTCCTGATAGAAACCCTGATCATAAACCTCCTGAAAAACACACACACACACACACACACACACACACACACACACACCACCAGGTCAACTTACCCTTAATTATTTTAAAAGTTGCATTTTTAAAGTTGTGTGTGTGTTTGTGTACCTGGTCGCTGGGCGTGTGGTTATGTGGCTGGTACTCATGAGCGCCCCACACTGGCCCTTGCTGTGCATCTGATCCAAAGTCGAGTGGCGCGTCCTCTGTACTGGGAGGCGGCTGCAGCGATGGTGTGTATGGCGGCGGATCGGGATACGCTACAAAACCCGCACGCCGGATCCAACGAACTTTCTGACAGGGAGAAGAAATTCCCGGACGCGAGCTCGTCGTCACTGCCCTCTTCGTCCGCCGCTATTTTCTGCGTGAACTGCAGAGATGCCGACTTGGCCGCCGCTTTGATGGCTGATGGAGACGGACTCGCCCCGGACGCGCCCTGAGACGCCGGCTTGCCTAATTTAGTGGGAGCGGCGGGGGCAGGGCGTTTGGTGAGGGTGTGCGGCACCAGGGGGCGCTGCGTCTCTTTCACACTCAGGTGTTTGGGTTGAGGAAGCAGAGAGGAAAGACCGCCACCCTGAGAGAGAAAAAAATGTAATTATTACGATTATTAATTATAAATCCTGTTAATTCAACGAAATATCAACAGATTTAACACACGACAGAAACGTTCATCTCTGAGACACAAACATTCAATTCTGCTTCAAAAACATCAAACTCTCACCTGAGTTCCCACTCTCTTCCTCACAGGCTCACCTTCATCTTCATCAGACTGAAAAAAACACCCAGAATATTAATGGAGTTTAACACAAACTGAACAGTTTTACCTCAACACACACACACACACGCGTTTAGATCAGGGAAGATATATTACACACACGCAAAGTTGGAACATTACAACAGAGATTCGCTGTCATGCTAAAATACTACTAATAATATGATGATGAGAGTAAAACTGTATCTGTATGTAAATAGCCGAATTCTGATTGGTTGTTGTGTATCTGACAGGCAGAGACGGGAAGTCCTCCGTTACTGTACTCGAGTAGATATCCGTTCTTTTACTTCCCCTATTTTTTAGACAACTTTTTACTTTTACTTGTTACGTTTTTCCACAACTATGTTTAGCCAGACCGGTTATTTTAGTTTCAACCTGTTCAATCTGTCTGATCGATATTAATTCCTTGGATTGCGCTATTTGCCTTGAATGTTTATTGATTTTAAACTCACCGAAATGTTTCAGTCATCTTTTTTTTTTTTTTTTACATGCCACTGAAACTCAGGTGTGTAACATTAACACTCGGGAGGTGTTTTGGTACATAAACACATTTTCCCAACGACATCATCGTTTAGTGTGAAATAAATCAGCCCGAGTGTGTGACGGCGAGAGGAGAGACGGGTTGCAGAGCTGTGCGTGGGAGGAACTGCACTGGTACTCGGGAGGGGGACGCGCGGGACTCGGGAGAGACTGTAGAATTAGCTGCAGAAGAAGAGTTTAGATGCTGCAGTAGTCAGCGTGAGATTAAAACTGTGGCGCTGTTAAAGTATCAAGAAATAAAAGAAACATATGAATAAATAAAATCCAGGATTTGTCCACATTTCTACCAATAAAATATTACCACTTTCCCAGGGTTTTTTTATGACTGAATGAACGCTGAAAAATCCCATCAGGTCATAATGAAGTGGATACAGAGCAGGTTTAGGGAAGTGGATGCTCAGCGGTTAAAGTGTTGGTTCAGAAGGTGATGGGTTCAATTCCCGGAACCAAACAAAACTTTTAACAGAAAATAGTGTAACAACATAAATAAACAAAACCAGTGAAGTGATAGATGATGTCAGATCTGTGTGATGTGTGTGTGTGTGTGTGTGTGTGGTGTGTGTGGTGTGTGTGTGTGTAGTGAGGATCACGTGTGTGTGTGTGTGTGTGTGTGTGTGTGTGTGTGTGTGTGTTTTGAGCTGGAGACTCACGACACTAATGATGTGCTCTGTGTGTGTGTGTGTGTGTGTGTGTGTGTGTGTGCTCACACTATCCGCTCTGATCTCTGGAGCGGTGATCCTGACCGGCTCCGAGCGTTTCTTGGCTCGTGGCAGCTCCAGGCCGGACCTCAGGCTTCCCGCCGCGGGCTCTGAGCGCTTGGGAGCGGGCAGAGTGGCGAACAAGCCGCCGGGTTTAGCCGAGCTGTGCGGCTCCGAGCTCGTATCATCGCGCTCACTGTCGTCGCTGCTGTCGTAGGCCACTAACGACATGTTCCACTCGGTTCATATAATCTCCGTTCGCCCACTAATCCGCGCTTCAGTTCACCCAAACCGTTCCTAGCCGCTAATCCGCTAATCTCTCTCAGGCGCAGTTTATGCTAATTTAGCGCGTTAGCTATCCGGCTATATGTTCAAAATTCTGTGGATTAATCATTCTGTATAACTAACAGTGACCTAAAGGCGTTAATACTCTAAAATAATTACAACAAATTATTTTATTTTTTTTAATCGTAGCTAACAGTTTAAACGCCTCAGTAAACAAACCTCATTCTTCTTCTTCTTCTTGTTAACTGGAAGCGCTGCTTTAATTTACATCCGGTTACAAATGTCGCATTACTTACTGCCTTACGCCCCCTTACGGTACGGAGGAGGAACTACAGGCGGAGTCTCAGTGAAGGACAAACGTAGAAAATAACACAAAATAATGAAGTCATTACTTAAATGACACAAATCCTCAAACAGCCCCACAGCACAGGTCTGACTGCTTATGAAGACATTGTTTCAACCAAATCTAATTTCCTTCAATTTATTGATTCATTAATTAAACTGTGTAACTGCTGCTCTTACATTGTTTAATTTGTGAAACTGTTGTGCACTGTGTTTTTATAAACCATTAGCGAATTGCACCAATTATTATAAAATAACACACGTTCCTATGATCCCAAAATCCTTTTTTAACCAGGAATAAAGGTAGTCACAATTATTAAATAATCAAATCCAATTGCGATTATTGCATTTTTATTAGCCACAAGGGGGAGCTATACTAACTGCAGCACCCTACTTTCAACCAGAGTGAAACCATTATGACAGCCGTACCAGGACTCATATCAAAAATAAAACAGAAGAAACTCATTTAACGAATTTATAAGTCTTTAATTATTTTCATTCTCTCCAATCCTTGGGTGTGTGGAAACATTACAGCGGTGTGTGTGTGTGTGTGTGTGTGTGTTTTACTACCAGAGCAACAGGAAATGACGCACAGGTACAAAATTCGTGTTTATTCTAAATTCAGACTCGTCTCCGTCCTCTGTCTCAGTACCAGAAGCTCCGTCTGTGTCTCCTCTGTTCCTGGATGTTGAGTTTCTCCATCACTTCCTCCTCCAGAGTCTTGAGTGATGGAGTGTAAGTTTTCTCCAGAGCGTCCTCGGGGGAGGTGTCTTTTGGTCCGTCTGTAACACACACAATAATAACCAGTTAAAGTTAAAGTGTGTAGTATAACCTCAAAATCAGATGTTCAGGTTCAGGACTTAAACTCACCTTTCCACTGCTGGGGGATGGTGCCGTCCCTCCTCTGGAAGACGGGTTTGGGGATGATGCGTCCCGTCCTGATGGAAACCCGGACCCGCTCTCCCTCCTCGGTGAACCTCCACTTAGTCTCTGTAGGCTTCCTGTAGTCAGAGAAGTGGAGAGACGTAAAGACGAGTAGTGTTTTCACCATGGAGGTTGAGAAAGGGTCCGCCAGAATCTTACCTGTCTGTGGGGTCCACCAGACACACGTCCTTCAGCAGCAGAGGAGCTTCACTACTGACATACGTCCCTCTGTAGTCTCCAGACCGGCCGATGTACCTGAAGTGCTGAGGTGAAGAAAGAGGAGGGGTTTTGTGTGTGTGTGTGTGTGTGTGTGTGTGTGTGTGTGTGTGTGTGTGTGTTTGTGTTTCTGTGTGTGTATTTACCGTGTTGAGCCCCTCTATGATGATCCAGTTACGGTGACGGAAAACCTGCGTGACTTTTCCCTGCTTCCCTTTATCCTTACCAGAGAGGATCTCCACCTGCGTGTGCGCACACACACACACACACACACACACACACACACAGATTTCTGAAGCTCAAAAAAGTTACAATGAACCTGTATTTCCGGAAAACAGGGCAAGAAAGAGTGAGAGACAGAGAGTGTGTGTGAGAGTGAGAGAGAAAAGAGAGAATGAGATAGAGCAAGCAAGAGACGCAGAGAGAGACAGAGACAGCGAGAGAGACAGGGTGATATGTGTGTGTGTGTCTCACTGTGTCTCCTCTGAACACACTCCAGTCTTCGGTGTTAATCGGCTCTACGAACACTTTCCTCCTCCTTTTTCCGGGGGGGTTCAGTCTCCGCGCCGCCACCGTCCACGGCCTGTTCATCCCGTACCGGTAATCAGCCGGAAACACAGCCCTCACCGCCATCAGCACAGCCGCCAGACGCATGATTCACTCACACTCACTTATACACACACACACACACACACACACTAATAAACACACTACTACACTTACACACACACACTCATGGGTGAAACAAAGAGGATATAAAATTAGATATATATGTGTGTGTTTGTGTGTGTGGGTGTGTGTATACACACACACTTTCAATCCCCAGATAAGTTAATTATGTGTGTCACGATGAATGTTAAATGAAATGTTATTGAAATGTCGCACTGGTGTGTGTCTTACCTGCACTGCGAGTGTGTGTGAGTGTCAGTGTGTGAGTGAGTGTCAGTACCGCCGGCACGAAATAATAAAACAAAAACTAATAATTTAACAAAAACCCCTTTAATGATCCACTTCACTAAAGATCGAGTGCAGAAACACACTGCGGTCAAACGCACGTCCCCGAGGCGACCATTGTCGCGCATGCGCACGAGGAGGGAGCCAGACTGTGCTTCCGGTTGGCGCGATCAGTAAAAAAGATTAGTATAAAAGTCCACCATGTTTTCGTACTGAAAAACTCATTAATTAAACCCTATATAAGTGAGTGATAATATATGATCTTTAACGTATTTAATTACAAACCTAAATTATTAAATTATTATTGAGCCATTAAAGTTTTTATCACACACGATCAACAGACAAACAACTGCAAAAAGATCGTTAAACGTTTTACGGCTTTGAAAAAAAAAAGACTTTTATTCTGAATTCTTTCATACAGACGTCTGTCTGCATGTTGGAAGTTAAACGTTCTTGTTGTATTGTGTATTTTCCTCCTACACCATCAGACAGATTAGTGGTAAAAGTACCAATCGGCCACAGCTGGGCCCCTGAGAGAGGCCCTTAACATAAAGTGTAAATAACTGCCAGTGTAATAAGCAGCAGAGAAACTGCCTCTGATTAGAATTGCTAGGTTGGGGAGGCGGTGACTCGGTGGTTAAGATTTAAATTTCTAACCAGAACATTGTGGATTCTTAGTAGCACCACGTTACCACTACTGGGCCCTTGAGTAAGGCCCTTAACCCCAGATGGCTCAGTTGTATAAATGAAATAAATGTAAGTCGCTCTAAATACTGACATTCTTGGCTTAATACTTAAGACGCACACACATTAATATTGGGCCCCTAAGCAAGGCCCTTAACCCTCAATTGCTCAATTATATAAGATGTAACTGTGAATAATGACAGATGCCAAATGTCAGCAATGTAAATGCAAACTTTTGTTTTAGTATAGATTCCAAATATGTGTAAAGATGTACCTAAGTGTCTCATGTTTAGTTAGTTTGTGTGTGTGTGTGTGTCGCGTTATTTATCACTGCAGAGGAAAAATGAAACCACCTCTTCAAACAGAACGTCGGTTCAAAAAAAATGAAAAGAATCAGCCAATCACAGCGCAGGGTACAGTCTGTATCCGAGGCAGACGAGCCGAGCCGACCAATCAGATGCGCTTTTGCTTTGTAGTCAGGCAGACATAGAACAGTCGGCCAATCACAAAATAATGCGCAGGGATTTTTTTGCCGTTTATTTGACTCAGGTACTTCTTTCTTCGTTTTAAAAATAAATTATATCGTGTTTTAATGAATTTTATGAAGTAACAGCACGTACGGATGGTTCCGTTTCTTTTTCTGGAAAAAGCTGCAATAAACATGTGGCTGTTAAGCTAACGTCAGCTAGCATGGATTAGCATAAAGTGTCGGGCGTGAGCAGGGGGAAATATGATTAGCAGACTAGCTAACAGCATTAAGGAAGAATTAATACGATGAACGTATATCAAAGTAATTTTTTTTCCTCAAAGTGATGTGTTAAAGAGCCGAAGCGGAACACGGTTAGCTTACGTGGCTAACTTAGCCAGCTGTTCCGAGTTAATGACGTTAACTAGCGGAAACGGAGCACGAGCGCTGTAATTATAAACTGTTTCATTTCATTTCACCAAACACAAATTGAGACAGCGCGTGTGTGCGCGCGCGCGCGCTTTGAAATAACTATTGCACTGTTTTTTCCGTTAATCAGAGATTTTTTTTTCTTGATTTAGATTTTTTATAAATGTGTGTTATTAATATCGCGTGAGAACCAACAAGGCGCGGGCGGGGGTTTTTATATTTCTGTATAATGAGGTGTTTCACTTCTGCTGCAGTGATTCTGTCTCCGCTGTGTGTGTGTGTGTGTGTGTGTGTGTGTGTGTGTGTGTGTGTGTGTGTGTGTTCATAAGCGAGTGAAAGCCTTTAACTCTAAATGTAACTCAAATTTTCTGCTTGTTCATGAAACTCGGTTTTGTTTTGGTTTTTGTCTCTTTTATTCTAACTTTATTTGTTGTTCCTGTTTCCGGTTTTTCCCGCTCCTCTACACCGCGTCTGCTTCCGGTTAGGCGAAGTAAAAGACACGACCTCTAAAAAAGGCGCCAGAAACCACCGAATGACGTCATATGCTGATTTGCATACGGGCACAATTAATTTGCATATAAAGCGCGGATTCTTTAAAAAAATGGAGTATATATATATTTGTACATTTTAGTTAAAAATAGGTTTACACTTTAAGGGATGCTGTTCCGGGAAAATGATCATGATGTGAAGTAACAAGAACCAGCTTCATTTTGGATTAATTTCATAGAACAACACACCCTCCCCAAATGATTTAATGACAAATGCAATTAAACTTATAAAAGTATAATATGAGCTTCTTTTTGCCCATGTATAGTTTATTAATCACAAAAAAAAAAAAAAAACCTGCCATTTTAGAATACGAGTCGTCTCATACGGGATCATGGGATAGTCAAGTGTCCACTTCTGTAGTAAATCATCTGGGAAACATTTTGTACACTAAGGATTCAGACACACTACGCACCTCACACACTCCCTAAACCACAGTACATTTAGAGATAAGCCATTTTGGATACAGTCCAAGTCATTTCTTTCTGTTCAACTTTAGATTTTGTTCATCATTTTAATAAGAAATCCACAAAGCTTGTTCTGAAAATGTAGATAAACTCTTACAAAGCGCTGACACTGGAGACTCCTTTTACAAACTTCTTAGAAGAAGAAGTGATAAACATCTGCATGAGTATTTTAATCTGAGCTGTGTGTATGATAAGTGTATCAGTGCTGTGTGTATATATATATATATATATATATATATATATATATATATATATATATATATATATATATATATATATAAACGTAAAGCTACTGTCAGAGCTGCTGTTTTAGAGAATTCAACTTCCGCTGACCAATCAGAGCGCCGACCTCAGCAGCTGTCGTCATCGTGTGTTTGATGACAGAGCAAAATACCAAACTATTTGCATATTTTCAAAAAAAAACAAAACAAAAAAAACACTATTAAAAAATTAAAATTCCTAAAAATGTAATACTGAATGTTTTAGTAGTTATTTTGTCATTTATCGTTTACTGTTTAAGACAAAGTCTGAAATCCCTCAGCATCACACTGCCGTGTTAAAGTACAAAGTGTGAATTTATACACACTTTGTACTTGAGAATATTTGCCTGATTTGTGTCACTACCCTGTAATGATCATGTGATCAATGATGTCTGCAGCCATGTAACCCGAGTCTTCTTAATCCCAGACGGGGTCCTGAATGCGGTTCGTTACCCTGACCTGCTGGAGCCATGATGGAAGACCCGATAAAGGCAGAAGGCTCGTCTGCAGAGGGCATTGGCAAGCCTGGCATGCTCCAGAAGCTCAAGCAGAACATCTCGTAAGACTTCACCTGCTACACACACACAAACTTACGCACAACATTAACGACATGGCTTCATTAGCAGCAACACACTTATTACTCAACTAAGACACTAAGGCTACACAGAGCAGACCTAGGCTTTAAAAATGACATCACAACTGACCAAAAAAACATACGGTGGGGTGCTGCAGCGCTTTACTGTACAGGAAGATCTGCATAAAGGAGTCGTCATGTAGAAAGCACACAGGACTCTATGCTAAATTCGGGAAGAAGGATCCTGAAGAGCACCAAGAGGAGAAGTAAAAAAAAAAGATATGGAAGAAAAAACTGATAGTTGATGTTAGTGATGCAAATTAATTCAGTTTCTTCAAACTTTACCTAGGTTATTTTTTAAATCCATATTTATCAAGATTATTAAACATACAATATGCTTTTTGCAGTAAAAAAAAACACTTTGGGGGGATGTTCCAAACTGTACAAATATCACAGACTGCCGTTCTGATTTTAATAAAAGACATTCATTGACCGTTGCTGAATATATGCCGATAACGATTTGCGAATGTAAACTACGTTAATTTCGCTTGCAGTCATGCAGAACTGCAAATTAATTTCGAAAAATAGAAATACAGATAAAATATTTCTCACCACATTATCACATATCTGTGTGTTTATACTGGAAATAAAGGGTTTGATTACAGCATGTGGATTATAGCATAGAAACCACCTAGCAACACCCATATCTCATCCGCCTAAAAAAAATCCGACCCCATAGCAACCACATAGTAACGTCTACCTCATCAGATTCACCTGCTCCTTATAACAACAGCAACGCGTCAGTGATCAGTCATCTGGAACCTTGCACTGGTGAACATGTTGCCGTCAGTGTGCATACATTGCTCATGATGCTGTTCTTCAAATCACAACCTAAACACGGAGGAGCAGACGCCACTGCTGGGGTTTTGATTAGAAAAAGCAGCGTTTGATTAAATTGTAATTGTTTTAGTTTTAGTTTGAAAGATACTGCAATACATTTTTTTAGACATTCACTGGATACCAACAAAGACCTAGCAACCACCTGAGATACCATAGCAACCTGAAAACTACACGGAATAATATAAAACCCACCTAGCAACAGCATAGCAACCTACTTGATCCTACTTCAAAACCAGTTCATTCCATAGTTGTATGATAACACAAACAAATATAGATAAATTATTTAACTCACTTATCATTATAAATATTTAATTAAAACCCCTCGAGTGAAGATTAAAGTGGATGGACTCTTACATTAAGAAATGTTCTTTACATACAGTATATTTTATTTGGCAATAATTTATAAAATAGATCGACATTGCAGTGCTGTATGATGTCATGGATCCGATTGGCTTTAATTAATAGAATTATACAGAAAGTGGCGAGGATCCGCCCCCCCACACCCCCCCACCCCTCCTGCCGCCGAAAGGCTTCTGGTTCTACACGGTCTTCGTCTACATTCCCGTTATTTTTGTTGTAAATTGTGTTCTAACCCCCAGCCGGAGTAAATGTTTTAAAAAAAGAAAAGCTAAATGCACAAAAAACTGGAGCAAACTGGAAGAGTCCCTCGGCCGGCGCAAAGCGCTGCAGAGTTCGAGTCCCAGCAAGATGGCGAGGTGAAGAGATGGGAAGAAGAAATCCTGTACAGGATACAGAAACTTCACGAGCCGCTTGCACAATTGTCCAGCAAAATGGACCTGCTAATCCGAAGCGTCGGCGGCGAACATCAGCGCGTGTCTCTGCTCGACGAGCACGGCGCGGACACGGAGGCGCGCGTCTCGGTGCTCGAGGACGCGCTGGACAGAACCCTGGACCGACTGGAAGACCTGGAACACGGAGAGCTGTTTTCCAGGGACATCCGAATAGTTGGATTGAAAGAAGGCACGGAGGGAAAGGAGCCGGTGAAGTTTTTTGAGACTTGGGTTCCGGATGTACTCGGCATGTGCGTCGGGAATAACCGGATAGAGCTAGAGCGCGCGCGTCGCACGGGTCTGCAAAAACGCGCGGACGGAGGGCCGAGAGCGGTGCTGCTGAGGTTCCACAGCTACACGGACAAGCGCGCAGTTCTGGAGGCGGCCAGAGATAAAGACACGGTCCGAGTGCGAGGAAGAAAAATCTACTTCCGGGATTTCTCTTTCGGGATGCAAAGAAAACGCGCTAGAACCACAGACGCGCGCAGACAGCTGCGCACAGCTGGCTTGAAACACGCTTATCTGCATCCTGCTGAGATAACTGTACTGAAACCACCCGAAGGGGCAGATGTTTATTTACACCCCGTGAAAGTGGAGACTGCTTTCGACTCGAACGAGCAGGAAGCAGAAACAGAAGAGTGAGTAGCTGAGGTTCTCACACACACACACACACACACACGAACGAACCTCACTGCCGCTGGGGTTTGCTATGAAATTGCCATAGTTTCCTAATTAGTTACTAAAGGTTGCTATGGTTTCTCAGGTGGTGCTGTAGCAGTTGCTATGGTGTCTAAAGCAGTTGCTAGGGGGTTGCGGTGGCATTTTAGGCACTTGTATAATGTTGCGTTAATATCTCTGGTGGTCATGAAGAAGTAACCAGGTGGTTGCATTTAAATCAGATACTGGGTTACTACGGCATGTAAAGCGGTTACTGGGTGGTTGCCATGGCATGTAAAGCGGTTACTAGGTGGTTGCTACGGCATGTAAAGCGGTTACTGGGTGGTTGCTATGGCATGTAAAGCGGTTACTGGGTGGTTGCCATGGCATGTAAATCAGTTACTGGGTGGTTGCTACGGCATGTAAAGCGGTTACTGGGTGGTTTCGTGCTACGGCATGTAACAGCGTTACTGGGTGGTTGCTACGGCCATGTAAAGCGGTTACTAAAGGGTGGTTGCTACGGCTGTAAGCGGTTACTAGGTGGTTGCTATGGCATGTAAAGCGGTTACTAGGTGGTTGCTATGGCATGTAAAGCGGTTACTGGGTGGTTGCTATGGCATGTAAAGCGGTTACTGGGTGGTTGCTATGGCATGTAAAGCGGTTACTAGGTGGTTGCTATGGCATGTAAAGCGGTTACTAGGTGGTTGCTATGGCATGTAAAGCGGTTACTGGGTGGTTGCTATGGCATGTAAAGCGGTTACTGGGTGGTTGCCTAGGTGGTTGCCATGGCATGTAAGCGGTTTACTGGGTGGTTGCTAAATGGCATGTAAGTTTACTAGGTGGTTGCTATGGCATGTAAAGCGGTTACTGGGTGGTTGCCATGGCAGTAAAGCGTGGTGGTTGCCATGGCATGTAAAGCGGTTACTACTGGGTGGTTACTGCATGGCATGGCATGTAAAGCGGTTACTAGGTGGTGGTTTAAAGCGGTGTAATGGCATGTAAAGCGGTTACTGGGTGGTTGCTATGGCATGTAAAGCGGTTACTAGGTGGTGTCATTGTTTGGGTCTATGGCATGGCGGTGGCTGGGTGGGTGCTATGGCATGTAAAGCGGTTACTACTACGTGGTTGCTGTGGAATTTCAGACAGTTGCTGTGTTGGTTGTTTGTGGCAGTTATTATGAATTTATGGATAGTATTGCTCTTCGGGAAAAGATAAAATAAAATTTAATTAAATAAAATTTGTACCCAGAATGAATATATTTTTGTAAAGCTGCATGGCACAAATAAAATGTAAGTAAATAATGCAGCTCCACTGGTTATTACACTGTTTGTGGTAGTTACTATATGGTTGCACTGGTAGCTAAGGCAGTTACTAGTTGTTTTCTGAGGAAAAAAGTTACTAAGTGGTTAGTTAGGTGGTTAATTTGGTATGTGTTAGAGACCTGCAGTGTAACACTGCAATACAGAGAGAATTACCAGGCTTACAAAAAACTGAGTAATCCTCTCTCTCTCTCTCTCTCTCTCACACACACACACACACCCACACACACACACACACACACACACACCACACCACACACACACACACACACATGGAGAGTATATATGCTGACGTTAGCACTGCTGCTGTCTAGGAGTGTTTATCAGGATGAGCTGCTATTACAGTAACACACATCAAACACACACACAAGTCACACCTTGATCCATGATTAGGAGAGTTGGTGCTTAAATGTATTTTTTTTTGTAAGTGTTATAATGATTGGGGGGGGGGGGGTGTTGAGGTGTGATCTGTGGAGGAACGTTGGCTGATTTGAATGGAAAACAACCGGGTTCACTGGTGGATGTAAGGGGCTGCTAGGTGGTGCTATAAAATCTCAGACAGATGATATCAGGTTGCTGGGGGACGTTGTTTAATCACTAAATACTATTAACCAAATCCTACAGTATAAATATTATTATTATATTTGACATGGACCATCACCATTACATTAAACAAACCATATGCATTTGCAAAAAGAAAAACAAAAATAGTTATTACAATACACAACAAGTAATAATAACAAAAATAACTATACTGTTAAAAAACAAAGCAGCAAAGCAAAGAAAATCTGATTAAATAACTTGATTTGATTTGAGCCTATCTATGTAAGCACTGCTGCTTTGTTTGATGATGTCTTAATAATTATCAATAATTAGTAATAAATCTTTTGGAATATATTTGTATTATATATTATTATTACAATTTATATTTTATTTATGATTAATGTCTATTTTATTAGAAATTAGGATTATGGGTGGATGGGTTCTAGCTGGAACATTCCTCTTTTAGCTTTACATCCTGAAGTTGACTTGTTGGATTTCGATCTGGTGACTGAGGAGGCCACTAAAGTTGACTTTTTAAAACCTTTTGCTTTGTAACACGGCACATTATCATGCTAGAAATTGGTAATAAAGATGCTGTAAATCCCACATTCAACAACAACATTACTTAAATATCAGTTCAAGCTGGATTGGTCTAAAAAAAACTTAATGAATGCAAAGAAAACATTCCCCACATCATTAGACCACCACCAGCCTTCAGATTATGCTTTAAACGTGTAATTTAAACCTGTTTGTTTTTGATTTATCTCCGCAGTAAGACTGTGCAGAGTAAAGTGGACACCATTTTGGTAAGAATCCAATCAGAACATCTGACAGCCAAGTAACTGAGTAACTCGCACACTCCTTTTTTATTCTCTAACACCCCTACTCTCTCTCTCTCTCTCTCTCTCTCTCTCTCCTGTGCAACGTTTTGCTGTTTTCCTTAAGAGAGACGTTCAGCAGTTTACAGACAACGACAAACTCTACCTTTATTTACAGCTTCCCTCAGGACCGAGTGCAGGAGAGAAGAGGTACGAGCACCGTATCCTGCCTATGGACGTGTGTGTGTGTGATGCTGTCTTAGGTGTGAGAGTCTTATGAATGATTAATGTGTGTGTATTTTAACAGCAGTGAATCGAATTTGGTGAACACGGCTGACCAGCTACACACCTGCAACTGGATTCGCAGTCACCTGGAGGAGCACGCCGACACCTGCCTGCCCAAACAAGATGTTTACGAGACATACCGGTGATGACAACAGCCGTCACACACACTAGACTTGTTTATTTCTCCCTTTCCTGTGCCCAACAAACTAAACTGGCAATTTCCCCTTTTAAATCTGCTGTGTGAGGAAATGAGTCAGTTCAACCAATCAGAATTTAGAACTTGAATGTGCGTAACAGTGTAATAGGTGGCTCTGTCCGGAATCAACTTTTTTCCCTGATAAATAGTGTGTGTGTGTGTGTGTGTGTGTGTGTAAGGCAAGTAGTATGTTTAAATCCATACGCCGTGTTCATACCAAACGCGACGTAAATATATGCATTGTGCTACTAGCTCTAGTTTACTTGCGCAATGTTTTTATTCGCAAAACATAAATTTGTGTTGCCCACAGACAGCAACAATAATGCTCTCATCTGGTGTTTGATACAACGGAAATGTCAATAAGCTCTTTGCTGATTGGCTGGAATGACAACAGGTCATGCAAATTTTCTGTTAGTTGAAATTTTTAACTAAAGTTATGTATTTCTATTCATTTGTGTTGCCCAAAGCGCCTCTATACGTGTCCTGGCATTGACTTTGTATGTAATCTACTTGTGCAAATTATTTATTTGGCATTTGGGGTTAAACAGTGTGTGTTAAAGTTCCCAGATACGCAGCAGGTATCAGTATGTTCCGGCACACAAATTTGTAGGGCGCGTTAAGGTCAGAATGTACCCTAAATAAAACTACTGAAAATGCAGTGTTAAGATTTATACTTACAGCATAATGTGAGGGGATAGTGGTGGCTCATGGTTAAGGTGTTGGACTACCAACCTGAAGATTGAGAGTTCGATTCCCAGCTCCATCAAGCTACCACTGCTTATTTGTATAAATGTAAGTCGTGCTGGATAAGGACGTCTGCCAAACGCTGTAATGTAAATAAATGTGATATCCGCTCTGCAGAAAGCACTGTGAAAACCTGCAGCAGAGACCTCTGAGTGCAGCAAACTTCGGCAAGATCATCCGAGACATCTTCCCCAACATCAAGGCTCGCAGACTGGGAGGCAGAGGGCAGTCAAAATATCCTTTCCATCATCTGTCACTCTCACACACACACTGACATCAGTTCACCACTCTGCAGCTCTATAAGCCTCAATTCACCACCTGTCTCAGTTCTGGTGTGTTTTCTCATCATTCCTTGACCGTGTCTGCATTACGTACTGCTACAGCGGGATCCGCAGGAAGACGGTGTTAAACATGCCGTTGTTACCCAACCTGGACCTCAAGAACGATCCGGTACGCAGCTCTGCAGCTCACACTTCAGCGTTTACTCACCACTTCTGTGTCCATGATTCAGCGATTTGATCTTTTTTGATCTTTTTTCCCCCCGTAGGCCGAGCTGACTGAGCTGGTGCAGACTTACAAACAGGAAGTGACGGAAGCAGCGTGCGAGCTGATCTGCGACTGGGCTCAGAAGATTCTTAAGCGCTCGTTCGACACGGTGGTGGAAATCGCACGCTTCTTAGTGCAGGAACACATCGTAAACCCGCGATGCAGCCAGGCCGAGCTCGTCACTTCAGCATCGCTCGCAGGTAACACCATATTTACACACGTATTGTCTAGAAATGAACCTGGACCAAACAGTGACTGACGGATTAGTACTCAGGCCTTCAAAGTTTTAGCTCTGTGGTTAAAGTGTTGGACCGCTGATTAGTTACAACATCACCAAGCTGCCACTGCTAAACAAAGGCCCTTAACTGTGCCGACTAATTATAAATAAGATAAATGGTAAGTGGTTCTGGATAAGGACGTTCACCAAACGGCAGAAATGTCAATGTTTTACCAGGAGGACCTGCGAAACCACACAAAGTGATTAAAAAGAACCCTACGACGTCCAGAGGAGGCACAGCAGAAGAGGACAGCGTTGGACAAGATGCTAAGGTATCTACCTGCTTTAATGTCGGGCAACAAGAATTACACATTAAATCAAATGTTTTAAGATAAATTTAATCGCAGTACCCAGGCACTATGTTGATTAAAACCTGTGGGGGTTTTTTTTTTCAGAAAGATGAAAGCGAGCAGGTTGTGTCTGTGAAACATCTGCCCAATGATAAGTCAGCTAAAACTTCTGAGATGTTGCGTTACGGAGGCCGCGAGATGCAGGTGGAAGCTCTGGTTAAAAAACTTCCTCAGCTCCGCCCTCGTGGCTCGATTCCGGAAAAACCTCTTCTCTCTGTTCATGCCCCTGCTCCGACCTTCGCGCCGAATGATTCCCGAATGACTCTGCCCATCACTGTGGCAACTCTGTCGCCCCAGCAAAGCGGCTCCGCCCTCCCTCTTATGATCCTGCCTCCCTCTGTAACCGTCTCGACGGCGACGGCGGTGACAACATCATCCAAACGAGCGTCGGATTCGTCCGCCATGGCCCCGGGTCCGCCTCTGAAACGCAAGCGAGGCCGACCCAGAAAGCAGAAACCGGAAGAAGCGGCGATTGCGACTCCAAATCAGAACCTGAATCCCAATCTTAGTGTGAATCCCACGGTGCTGAACAGAGGCGTGATCCAAAAAGCGTTCTCGTCCTTGTCCTCGCAGCCCACCAAGCCGGGTGTGCAGTGTGAAAAGGAGGAACCTGAGCTGCAGCCAGTCATGCTTCTGCAAGAACCAGGCCGGGCAATGGTGATCCAGCGTGCCCCCGTGTCAAGGGAAAACCGGCCTGTTAGCCAGGTGCATCTCCCTCCCCCCACTGTACACCAAGACAAGGGCGTAGTGGAGATCACACTCACGCCCATCGACCCCCTGTTCACTGCAGACAACCCACTGTGCAGCATACCCGAGACCGGACAAGGTCAGGGTGAGGAGGAGGAGGTCCCGTAGCCGTCTGTCCAGTGTGCATGTGTGTGTGTTGTTGGTTCAGTTCAGATTGCAGTCTTGTTTCTGTATTTTCAAGTGTGTGTTTATTTCCTCTGTTCAGTAATAATCTGCTGAGATCCATGATGAACTGCTACAAAAACTACACACACATGCAAAGGTGCCAAAATCTACAGTCCAGCCGTAGCACTGACGCTTTAGACCTGTTGCTATCGCGATGTGGAAGATGCCAGCTAAACTAAAGAACTGGTTTAAAACCAAACGCCAATAAAAGCTGCTTTTCTGAAAAGGGCAAGACGAGCACCGACCTTCATCTTACCTTGAGCTTCTCCAGAACTGCCACAGGTTAGTCTGTTACCTCAACGCTGACCCACCAGTACAACCAATGTTTTTTGAGATCATAGCACAGGTGTCCACACTCTAGACATCATCATGTGACCACACCCCCTAGAACAAGCACTAGTCAAAATAAAATGGCATGTGTGGAGCAGCACACACGGAGTTTTTGGTGTATTTGTGAAGACGTGTGGGCGGGGCAGTGATCAGGATATTTCAAGTGGCTCTGAGATTTGAAGACCCTGTCAGAAATGACGTCAGCAAATCTGTTTGAAATAAAACATGAATTAACTCCAGTGAGCTGACCGAGGAAATGACAGTGCGTTAAAGTGGTGGCTGGAGGCTTCCGTTATCGGGTAGCTGCATCAACTGTACAAGACCATTATCGGGACTGGAGATTAGGACGCTGGAACCCAGGACACCACTGTGTGTGTGTGTGTGTGTGTGTGTGTGAGAGAGAGAGAGAGAGAGAGAGAGAGAGAGATCCGGGTTATGACTCGGTGTGTATAAAGTTATTACGGGTTTGTATAGAAAAAAAACTTAAGAGTTTCGCTTTCTTTAAATTTATACAGCAGTGACAAAGATTAATACAAAGAAGCACACACACACACACACACGGTTGCTTTAACATAAATGAGGCTGATATTGTTTGATTGTTTTACAGACAGATGTTTGGGGAAGTTGATCAGTGGAAAAGTCCATTGTTTGTGCGGTATGTCTGTTTCTCTAATTCTCACATTCTAACTCCCTGTGGAGAGGTTTTATTTTAACCCCATAAGAAAAACTCGACCTGGAATGATTGACAGCTGTAAACCCTGGAAGCCCTGCCCCTTCGCTCTATCGCCCCCCGGGGGTTCCGGCGCTCACCCGTCTCTGTGCCGAAAGAAGATTAGGGTGATGTAGTGAAAGGCAGCTAATGCTAACTGTGTAACTGTTAATCTGGTGTATGATTCTTATTAAAGGATTGGAATCACACTCTGAGCTTCCATTTCTGTCATTTAATCAGAACAAAACTAGTCGAGTGCAGTGACGCGCTTACAGAGTGTTAATAAAAATAATAGTTCAACAACCTTCATCTAAAGCTGTTCTCACGCTGTAAAACATTAACGTTTGTAATCCTCTGTAAATTCTCCAGCCTCTCCGTTTCACACACTGTTATTTTAAGGGGGTTTTTAGGGCTTATTAAAATAAAAAAATGTTTTAAAAAGTATCTTTGTAATCCTGGCTACACAACATATGACAATGGGCCAACTTTGAGTTTTGTTGATTTTGAGCTGACATTGGAAGATTTCGCGAGACTTTCCGTGGTCACAGTCGGTACTCTAGTAGTAGGTCTGTTGGTGTGCTGTCTGTCACATGGCTGACACACCAACAGACTATTGATAGTTTTCACATAACATCGAACCCTTTTGAAATGCCCCCCAGGGCTAAACAGAGCTATATTCCGGCTCCTGACAGATCACAGTGATTTCTTAGTGATTTCTGTTATTTGGCCAAAATAAAATAGTAATAATAGATAGTTGTTACGCAAATAAGACACAGAAGGAGGCCGACAAGAAGGCAAGCCTGAACTCTGCTTATACAGAATCCCGTCTAAGAAAGAAAAGCAGACAGAGGAATTTGTTCTGTTAAGCAGAACGTAACATAAGCTGAAAATGCAAATCATAACTGCACCAGTTCATCTGATCAACTTGTACTTAGTCAAACATGGTAACTTGTGTTTAACAATTTGTCTTAAATTGGGGTTGTTATTTACCATTTGTACTCTTCTATCCCCCCCCCTGGCGGCAGTGTGATTACTGAAGTGGAGATCTGGCAAAAGACGACCTGGCGGTTTTTTTAATGACTGAGATACAACGGCAGGTTCTGTTTATTCATTACAACTGCAGTTCCTGTTTCATATATTTTTGTCTTATTTGTGGGAAAGCATTTCAATATTTGTAGCTTAAAACAAAGAAATTTAACCGGCATGCGCTGTTTCTCTATGAAGATTACAGTGTAAGCCGCCATGTTGGCTAATTGTTTTGCCCACCAGGCCTCCTCACGGTCACGTGTCTGAAAAACCATCAATAGGAGCAAAGGAGGTTAAATCTAGGATTTTTTTTCCTCATGTTTGTGGTCTTACATGTGAAACCTGAGCTCTAGGATGAAAACCAAAAACCTGCCATGAAGTTTATCTGTGAAAATAACACACACACACGCGATTCTCTGTTAAAGGAAGCCGCCGTGTCGCCGCTGGACCTTATTACAAAAACGTAAAAAAAAAAAAAAAAAGTTTAATCAAGTTTAAAACCATTTTTCATTAAAAGCTTTAATAGTTTTATAAAGTATTTTTATGTACACAGTGACAGACACTGCTGAGCCGACAGTGTTTCATTTCATTCACCGTAATAATATATTCTTAACATATTAGACACAACACACAACTAATTAAGATTCAGAGTCACAATTATGTGCGACAAAAAGCCCTTCGTTAGCATCGACAGCATCGTTAACTTTATTCCTACTGCATCACACTTGGGGGTGGGGGGCGCACTGACATTTTACATCTTCACTCACTCGTACTTATTAATCTTCTAAACAGGTAGAAATGTAGCTCTTTTACAGTAAATCACCAAGCTGACAGCAGGCAGTGTAAATGAATCCGAATCAAAATGAGTGATTCTGAACCGAATGTGAATCACTGTAAGAATGGACCTTTATCTCACTTCCTGTATCCGGTAGGGGAAGCAGTGTATTGTTACTTCTGGTAGAATCTCTGTCTGGTAAATACATGTCTGAATCCTGTCGCCGGTGTCGTTGCAGCAGAACCGACTGCTCTAATTCAAAACAACGACAATCTTCCCTCAGTTTTCACGATTGTCCGATGCAAAATTACTGATTAGGCAGAATGAAGCGCCTTCTTTGGAAATTATGCATGTTTTATTGTTTTGTCTGCAGGGTCTAAGGATGTTTACAGCCCTTGTTACCCCTCACTGAGTAAAAACCTTAGTTTCTCCCCGACTTTACTACTACCTCCCCGTTCATTATATCTGACACTGCACGCAAAAGAAGGATGGACATCACAGACAATCGGACACTACTAACCGATATCCTGACGCAAAACCGGAAGAATCAATACACTGCTTCAACAAGCGATTCCGGTGTTCCATTTCGCTGGAGTATAAACCGAATCTAAACTTGATCTGATTCACAGTGCATGAATCTGAGCCAAATCACAATAAATGGATCAAAATCACAGCGTACGTTACCATACAGAAGTTAATAGAGAATAAATTACATTGAAATCATGGTGCATTTTACCAAGAGTAAAATGAGCCAAATCTGAACCTGTGTCAAGGAACCGGATCCAAATCATGGGGTGTGGCTCCTAATGGAATCTGAATCACAGTGCATGTAACTAATATAATTTTGAATAGAACCAGGCTGGATTCATTAACGGAGCAATCATTATAATATAAAAATAATACAATGGAAGATTTAACTAAACTATATCCAAATCAATTTTAGATTAACTGAACCAAATCTGGTTTATATGTGCAAAAAAAAGTCTTGGCATGTGCAGCTGAACTGAATCGGAATCGTACGTGCAGCTGAACTGAATCGGAATCGTACGTGCAGCTGAACTGAATCGGAATCGTACGTGCAGCTGAACTGAATCGGAATCGTACGTGCAGCTGAACTGAATCGGAATCGTACGTGCAGCTGAACTGAATCTGTAATCTGAACGGAATGAACGTACGTGTAGCTGAACTGAATCGGAATCGTACGTGTAGCGGATGACGTGTAGCTGAAATCGGAATCGTACGTGTAGCTGAACGGAAATCGTAATCGACGAATCGTCGTACGTGCAGCTGAACTGAATCGGAATCCTGTGCATTTTAGGTTGCTTTATTTTCTGGAGTTTTCGGTAAATCATGACACTGTAGAGTTTTTGGCCATTTTTTATAAACTTTTATAAAATAATGAGGTTTTTGTTTATAAGATTTGTTTTACAGACATTTGGA
The DNA here is from genome assembly GCA_005784505.1 of Bagarius yarrelli. Lineage (NCBI taxonomy): Eukaryota > Metazoa > Chordata > Actinopteri > Siluriformes > Sisoridae > Bagarius > Bagarius yarrelli. Next base: position 279,469 of record VCAZ01000196.1, on the reverse strand, counting down.
GCTCATGTATTTTTTTTTGGCTTTTAGATCTTTAATGGCGAGGAGACATCAAACACACCTTAAATACATGAGCTTTAGTGCAAAGCTAAAGAAGCAATTACACATCCACACACAACCTTTAATATTTGCTGGAATTTAAACATTGATGTTTTTAGATCTATTCGTGGCATCTGGTGCAATTGCATATAGATGTTAGTGTGTGTGTGTGTGTGTGAGTGTGTGTGTATTTTCCTGACTTAGAGGAGAGAACAGTCTGAGGTATCCTTCTTCTCCCCCTGCCGTCTCCGTCCTCCATGATGAGACGCCTGTCCTCCTCTCATCTGCACACAAAATATTTTTGTTATAATTTATTATAACAATTATAATAGACCTAATGACTATTAACTACTATTAGTAGTTTATTACTATTATAAGTAACTACCAAATTCTAATTAATAAAGTATTTGATAAACTGTGATTAGAGGTGTGTCTATAAACTCAACGTTTAATGAACAAAATTTTCCTTAATTAAAAATGTGAATAAATTAAACTGAATCATTAATAAATAAACAGCACTTGAAGTGAATCATCGCTGAACCGATTTGCCCCCAAGTGAAACGAATCGAATCTGAATCTCAAATTCAAACTGCAAAAGTGAATCACTTAATTATTTAAAAAACTGTTCCCTTTCGAGTTTTACTCGACATTGTGGAGCATCCGCTATAGGAAATCCCCCACCTTCACTTTCCCTCTGAAGATTATTGGCTCACTCCTGTACATAGACTGGGCCAATTGCCGACCGTATACAAATGAGCAACAAGCATGTGCCGCCGTCTGAAGAGTATCTAAGGTGGCGTAAGCTGCAATATTCAGAATCATCTCATTCGCAAAGAGAGCAATTTCCCTTAAAGCTATTTTCTTTGGAAAGCACGGGCTCGTTTTTAAAGCCACCGGACAGCCACAGCCACTGCGTCCCATGCCTGGGAGTGGGACACGCAGAAGCAGCGTTGGACGATCTGCCGGTGCATGTCTTGAGGTCTCGCTGCAACATAGCACGCAGCAGCTTCACGTTAGAAACTGTCATGGCATGGCCAAAGGGGGAGGGGCCTCTGCTCTTCGTGCTATAGTGGTGCTTCAGGTGTCCCAGCAAGTAACACACACCTAAGAGAGATATACGTGGCCGCTACATCCTGCCGTGAGACAGAGACAAGAACAAGAAACGTCCTCGACCCAAATAGCTGCTCCGTGTCAGGCATACTTAGCGTTCTTCAGCACAGGCCCAATACCGCGTTTTGTTCAGAGGGGCTTAAAGGCCTCACCCCCCTTGTCCTCCCTCAGCACTGCCTTGGGAGCTGGAGTTGGTGCTGGTAGCTCTTTCCCAGCCTCCCTTTGAGCCCTTAACATCTTTCGCAGATAAGGAGCTTTCACTTAAAACTGCGCTTCTGCTCGCTCTAGCGGTGACTAAGAGCAAGGGTGACATTCATGCATTTTCAGTCAATGGTGAATCTTTGTTCTTCGGGCTTGGCGACTGCAGCACTACAGGCCAAGCCTTGGTTAAGAACGCAATACTGACGCACCGAAAGCTTTTATTGACCGCACGGCCAGTTTCCGACAATCTGATCAGCTCTTCAAGAGGGCGAGCAGTCTCTAAGCAGAGACTGTCCCACTGGATCGTGGATGCCAACAAATCTGCTTTTGCGACTCAGGGCGTGGACTGCCCTTTCAGCATTAAAGCGCGTTCCACGAGAGGCTATTGCGTCCTCGTGGGCGTAGGCTAGAGGCGCGTCTATTCAGGATATTTGCCTCACGGCAGGTAATATCGCATAATATTTTTGTGAGGTGCTTCCAAGTGCTACAATGTGTATATGTGCCTGATGCCGAAGTCACCGCTATGCTAATTTGGGTTGATTCCCAGCGCCTGCTAATTCTCTTCGCCCTTATTCAGTGCACTAGCGGGTATTTATTATGCCTCTACATGTTGGCTATCAAATTTTCTATTATTTGCAATGCAGTTACTGTTCTGCTTAGTGCAGGTAATTTATCGCAATACAGCCTGTGTCTTCAGCGCAGTTTCCTGAAGATACGTTAAGCGCCGCCATAATTGGCGCAAGCTGTTTTTATTGCGCTCCATTTCTGCAGCTCTTTTGGGACATGTATTCCTCTGCTCGCTGAGTGCGGATGGATCTGTTTCAGTATTTCTTGCCAGGTAGCTCATTCCCTAGATTTAGAGAGGAAAGTCAAGGTGGGGGATTTCCCATAGCGGATGCTCCACAATGTCTCATTCCCGCTCTCAGGGAACCGAGGTTACAGACATAACCGGAGACGTTTCAGTCACTGAATCACTTTGTTGTTGAGTAAACTGAATCAAAACAAGTCGTTATAAATAATTCACCTGTTCAGCGGTGCTGCGTGGAGGCTGTTGAGGTTGTTCATATTCTTCCTGCTGTAAGCGTGTTGCTAACTCCAGATCGCTCAATGCCCCAGGAGCTTCACCCTGAGACTGCTGCAGGGACATGGCCACTAGGTAGTCCTAATACACACACACACGTACGTTTACTTAAAGTTCACATTCCCATCATTCATTACTGTATGAAGAACCTCAAAGTATTGTTCTGTAACCTGAACCTGGTGGTCACCTGATCGATCTGCTGCTGCGTCGGTGGCCTGCTGACGCTCTTTTGAGACGGAGGACACAGTCGGAATTCCGAGTCACAGAAATTCCCGTCTCCTTCTACGTTATGGAGACTTTCCCACACCAAAGTGTTCTCCTGCAGGAAGCCCTGATCTGTCACCAGCAGGTAAAGGTGACCCTGAGAGAACCACACACACATCCAGTGTCTGATTTAGTTTATTATTATTAGTTGATTTTTCAGAATGTGTGTGTTGTTAAGAGATCGGTGGATGACCTTGTGCTTGATCAGGGTGCTGAAGTGATTGTTCCTAAAAAACACACACAGCTCTCCCTCCTTCGCAGTGGTGTTGAGCTCACACAGGCCATGGTACGTCAGCTGGGTTGCCGTCGACTCCAAAAACTGCTCCGCAATCAAGCCTGCAAATGTACAAATCAAACAACCTCAAACACTGTCCGGATGTGTTACAAAGCAATAATAAAACTAAACATTGAACCAAACTGCTTTCAAACACAGCAGCCACCACCACCATGTTGTACATCATTCTACTTCTGAGGTTCCAGAGATTAAGAAAAAATGTGCGGCAGAAAACAGGAGTGTAAACAGCACTTAAAGAGTGTCGATTTGTATCACTAAATCAAATCATCATCTTTTCCCCTACCCCTATTCTCTACATCCTCTTCACTCACACACACTAACTTCATGTCCTCGTTTATCGCATCCATATACCTCCTCTCTGGTCTTCCTCTTTACCTTCTGCCTGGTAGCTTAATTTCTAACATCCTCCTACCGATATATTCACTGTCCCTCCTCTGTACATGTCCAAACCACCTTAACCACTCATCACTACAGCAAACAAGAAGGGGCTTAGAGCTGATCCCTGATGCAGTCCCACCTCCCCTTTGAACTCCTCTGTCTGACCTACTGCACACCTCAATAGTGGCCTGCTTCCCTCATACATATCCTGCACCACCCTGAAATGCTTCTCTGCTATTCCTGACTTCCTCATTCGATACCGCAGCTCTTCTCTTGGTACCCTGTCATATGCTTTCTCCAGGTCTACAAAAACACAATGCAGCTCCCTACGACCATCTCTGTACTTCTCCATCAGCATTCTCAGAGCAAAGATGGCATCTGTAGTGCTCTTTCTGGGCATAAAGCCATACTGCTGCTCATAAATACCTCCTACCCTCCTTAACCTACCCTCCTTAACCTAGCTTCCACTACTCTTTCCCATACCTTCATTGTGTGACTCATCAACTTTATGCCTCTGTAGTTGTTGCAACTCTCACTCCTGTTCCTAAAGATGGGCACTATTACACTCCTCCTCCATTCCTCAGGCATCTTCTCACTCACTAAAATCCTGTTAAACAATCTAGTAAGAAATTCCACTGCTGCCTCTCCTAGACATTTCCACACCTTCACCGGTATCTCATCAGAACAAAACCGCCTTTCCTCTTTTTTTATCCTCTTCAAAGCCATCCTTACTTCGCATGTACGAATCTTTTGAACTTCCTGCCCAACATCGTTTACCTCTTCTTCCCTTTTCTGACGCTCATTTTCTTCATTTATCAACACTTCAAAGTACTCCTTCCATCTTCTCTGTACACTCTCCTCACTTGTGAGCACCTTTCCATCTCGATCCTTAATAACCCTAACCTGCTGCACATCCTTCCCATCTCGATCTCTCTGTACAAGACCTTCCCTTTCTCTAGTGTCTAATTTTGGTGTTTTTTTGGGGACCCAAAACAGATTAATGGCATTTCAGTTCATTTCAATTGGGAAAAAAATCGATTTGACATTTGAGTACTTAATTTGAGTTACGATCACCGTCACTGAACGCAATGAAACTCGTAAGTTCTGGCACTGCTTTAATTTTTATTTAAATAAATGCAAAACCTAAACCGAATCAGTGTATATCACAGTTTTCTTGAATTAACAGCTCATCTGATGACTTCCCCCCCCCAAACACCCCACCCCCCCGTTTTCCTTCAGCTCTGTATTATTAGCTCTGTGAGGAACAGTGTGATGAGACGTCCTGGTGGGGTTTTCAAATTTTCAGCGTTTTGAACTGAAACCGAATTTTCTCCCTTCACACACCTTCGCTGACTCGATTGCTGTCACTCGAGTGCTTGTAGACGATGATCTTCTCCACCAGCTGGTTGTAGCTCAGTTTCCCCACCGCAGACGCCGTCTCTGGACTCTAAAAGAAATGGCACCAAGAAAGTTTTACTTCTGCTATTGATTAATTCGAGATTATTCACTCACACTAGGCTTTGATTAACAGAGCTTTAATAACAAGGAAGATGTCACAGATCGGGGATCTCAGACCTGTGGATCCACCAGCCAGCCGTGATACAGAGCAATGTTCAGTAGATCAAATACGATGCACTCGGGCGTGTACTCGAAATCCGCCACACCCGTAAAGCGCACGTTTACATCCAGACCCGTGGATAACTTTGGAAGAACCGCCATGGCATCACTCATGTTCTGAACAGAGAGCAGGAAGAGCTGGTCATTATTTAGAAGAAGAAGAAGAGGAAGAAGATTAAAGAACCTCTTTTTCCTCCTCACCTGCTGAAAATTGAGCTCCATCCCCTTGGCGTTCTCTCTCGGCTTAATAGACAGCACACACTCACCTACAACACGCAACATGGGCTCTGATTGGTCAGCCGGTGATGATAAATTCTCTAAAACAGCAGCTTTATTATAATGCACCTGGTCTGATCGTTTCCATATGAACCGCTCACACACACAGGCGAGATCAATCTACAGGTAAAGTTTTTACACTGCTCTGTGGTTTCTATCGTGACAAACGAAAGATACTTTAACAACATAACGAAACCAACTACAATCCCATTAAAAAGTGTTTCAAACACTTTATTTTAAATGTGGTGTGTGTTTGGAACAGTGATGCCGTTAGATATAGAGATAAAAACGCAGCAGGTTTTGAAATGAGAGTTGAGAAGAGACAATACCGAGGTGAGCCATGAGCTCGTCGATGGTGATGACCTCAGTCTGGGGGGGTAACTTTGCCTGCCAACACAAACAAATTAACACACACAGCGTTATACACTTAACTAGGTACAGGCGTGTTTAATAAATAATGAATTATATTTTATTAAAATAGAACGAGAGAGAGGAACACATCTGTGTGTGTGTGTGTGTGTGTGTGTGTGTGTGTTTGTAATAGAAAATAAAGCTGAGGAGTTTCAGCCCCTTTAGGACCTTCACTATGTTCCCAAATACTTTTTTTTTTTTACAGTTTAAGTTGACCAATCAGTGTAAAGCCCCGCCCAAAACATCACATTTATCTCATCCTTATTTCTTCTCATCAAAATGTGCTAATACGCTAATGTTTCTTATTTACCCACGAACATTAGTGTGTGTGTGTGTGTGTGTGTGTGTTTTCCCTGATGAGCTTCACTAAAGTGGAGTTTTACACAGAGTCCATTGTTCTGCTGCAATTTACACTTAATACAGCAATTTTATTGCAACAAAACACACAAGAACATTGAAGAAAAGCTGCCGTAATAAGAAATAATGATGAATCTATAACCAACTGTTGTTTCCTGAATAATGTTCAAAGGAATTCCATTGAATGTCTGTCACTACACCAAACACTGATTAGCTGTCAGATTATATTACACCGCATCACCTCACCCACACTGATTAAACAGGACAGAAACATTATAAGTGCTGGCTGATGTGGCTGGGTCTTGTCTCACCTTCCACCTGAGGAAGAGGATGTTCATTATGGCCAGCAGGGGGCAGGGTCCGTTTTCACTCTGTGTAATAATAGGGGTCTTTTCCCCTTTCCAGGTGATCCACTTGACGTAGTAGTGCTCCTGTACAGATGGCAGGGCGGAAGGGGGCATGGTCACTGCAGCCTGTCCCGCCTCTACGCTCGCAACATCATCGCTGTGTGGCAGCGCTCCATCCGCCTCCGCATCGAGCATCGACCTTACAGACGTCTGAGCTTCCCCGGTGGACAAGGCCACGCCACCGTTCAGTGTGGACAGAGACGGCGTTTCATCCACGGACGAAGTGATCTCCGAATCTTCCCTCTCTGAAAGGCTCCTGCTGCTGATGGCCCCGGTGTCCTCGCTGTCCAAGCTTGTGCCAGACAGCGGTGTCTCTGTGGACGTTTTCTCCTTGCTGGTTATGCGGCTGCTCTCAGTGTTGTTGTCACTCGTCTGTTTCTCATTGTGCATCCCTCGGTCGGGGTCTGCGGAGGGCTCAGCCATGCTCTCGTGGCTATCGGGGCGGATGTAAAGGGACAGAGCGGGGACAGAAACTCGCTGTGACCGTCCTGAGATTCCACTCCTTAAACTATGTTGATCAGGTCAAATAATTAGCGTCACCTGGACATCTCTTTGTCCTGCGTCCAGTCACGACAAGAGATTCGACCCCACGACCACCTGATCATCCACTCATCCAGTTGCTGAGCCGTAACTCTCTCTCTCACACACACACACTGCGGAACGCTCAGTCAGTCTGTTTATCCGCGTGATAGAGGAATCCTGTGTCTCTGAAAAACACGACACCATAACCTCCATCAGTAAACCCTCTCCACCGTCTGAACACACAGTGACATCACCAATTTAGAAGGGGGGTCATTACCACGCCAGTGTATAAAGAGGATTCTTTTATACGACTTCTAATCTGTACGCCGTCCTAGTCGATCGCTCTAATCATCGTTAACCGAAGCGTCTCACCAGAAAGTGTCAATAAAGGTAACAAGGGGGATGTGGGCGGAGCTTCAGAGGTGCAGAATAATCAATAACAAGGTAATAAACACAAACATAAAATCGATACAGTAATAATGTACTGTGAACAAACACACACACACACACACACACACACACGCTGCTGCATTTCACACCATTTAAAGTCCTTAAGTGAGAAGAATCATTAGGAGACGTCATGTTTATCAATACAGGAAGTCCTCGCAGTATTTAAAGTGTCTGTATTTAAACTGAAAACGGAACTCCGCCCAACATTGGAATTTACACTGTACACAGCTGGGCGAGACAGTCATGTGACCTAAAGACGGCGAGCTGTGACACGCAATACTGTAAAAGTCACAGGTCCAATGGATAAACATCACAGTGTGAATGGGGAAGGATAGAAACCAAGCAAAGAATCAGGAGGTTTTTAGGAAGTGAAGAGTAAAAAAAGTGTGGATTACAAAATAAAGATTAAGGAGTGGAGACTGAGGAGTGGATTAGGACCAACTGTTAAACACAGAGTAACAAATTAATACGGAATTAGGGAGTGAAGAGTAACAGGGCGGGATTAAGCGGGGATGGAGATTAAAGGCGGGGTGGGGATTAAAGAGGGGCGGGGATTAAACAGAGGGGCGGGGATTAAAGAGGGCGGGGGATTAAAGAGAGGGCGGGGATTAAAGGGAGGGGCGGGGATTAAAGGGAGGGCGGGGAGTTACGGGGGGGGGGGGTTAAAGAGGGGGCGGGGGTTTTTAAAGAGGGGGGCGGGGGTTAAAGAGGGGGGCGGGGGTTAAAGAGGGGGTGCGGGGGGTTAAAGCGGGGGGCGGGGGTTAAAGAGGGGGGCGGGGGTTTTAAAGAGGGGGGCGGGGGTTAGAAGAGGGCAGATATTGTAGGGATTAACGCATAGGAACACAGAGGGAAAGGCCAACATGCAGGATTAACAGAGAACAGATGGAAGATAATAGGAGTAATGAAGTTCTGAAATTATATACAAAACCATCTTTATTGTTCAGAAGCGTTTACCTCAATTAGCTCTAAAATAAGCTCCAATGCTAAACTTCATAGCAATAGTAAACCAATTAAAACTCACTGTTGTTTACATGCAGGTCCGTGATTCTGTGTTAAATCTCTTCTCTGTCTTTATCAGTCTGATTTAAATGAAACTTAACCTTTAAAAAAAACCTCATTAACTCGAAATGAACCTCTTCTGATGCTGAAATTGTCCCTCTGGCGAAACGCTGACGCCGCCGTCACCAGTCGCTTTTCGGCACTTCCGGTCTGTTTGTTTTCTTTTACTTCCTGTAAACCTTTTTTTGTAAACAGTGACGTCGCGGTCACGCGGAGTCTTAAATAACCGAACTGTCTTTATATTCACCGCTAAAACTTTAGAGTTTTTATTAAACCCCATTTATAGAAACAGTCTGAAATAATCAGGCGCTCCTATTAGCGCACAGGGAAATAAAATAAGAGCCGCGCGTGTGTCCTCCGAAACAGTAGAGGGCGCTGAATGTAATATCTACTGAACGAAGGACTTGTCGCAGAAATAATACGTCACGTCAACAGAGGGAAATTCAAAAGATAAAACAAAAATGTTTCTGCAAGTCCTTAAACCGAAACGTGTTGAATGACATTGCAATTAACGTTTTTTTTTTTTTTTTTACTTTTATAACACAATTACCTGCATAAAGTAGGAAGCTACGTACGAGTTTGACACGCGGTTGTTTTTGACTCCAGCTGTATTCCGGCAAATCCCGCCTACCTACGCTGTGATTGGCGAGTTTATCTTCACCTACTGTTTCACTATTGGTTCGTCATAATGTCGCTTATTGTAGTGCGCGCATGAGAATAAAATTCTGAATCAGAAGGCGGGATTTTACCGTAATACGAGTGAGGGTTAGAAAAAAATAAAACAACCCTAGCCTTTATTCAGCCTCATGAGGAATTTAACATTCATTAATCAAAGAATCGAAGCAACGCGCACCGGAGGATAACGACTAAAATCACCGAAATCATGAGCAAAAACGGGACTCATTTAGTTTCGTTATTGCACGCCGCAGTTAATGAGACGGATGTCAGGTAATGTGTGCGGTGTGTTAAACACTTCAGCTCCTGAAATAGAGTCCGGTTCTTTACACAAAAAAGTGTAAAAAAAAACTTTACACAAAAAAAACTTTTTCTTCTGCTCTAGTAAACTTCAGTATGATCGTAAATGCAGTGTAAAGTGTGTTAGAACTGAATATTCACTCATATATGCATAACACGGAGAGAAAATACGGCCAGTGTATCATTTTCAAGCGAGTCGATTCAAATCTTTGAACCGTGAGTCGGTTCGCACACAAAGGTAAATTATTAGTTATAGGGAAAATTAATAAAAAAACAAAAAAAAGAAAGATTATTTTATTATAGAGGAGCGAACAAAAGTCTGAATATCACAAAGTGTAATCAGTTCTTCGGAAGCCGAAAGAGTCGGTTCGTGTTTTTAAATAAAGGCAAATGATTCGACTCGTTTTGAATCATATGAACGGTACATGTCTGTGCTTGTTTACCCCCCTTTTATTTTCATTTTTTTTGTTAATTATTTTCTTATTGAATGTCTTTTGCTTCTTTTTCTTTTCTTCGCCTTCTTTTTGTGTTTATTATTGGTATAATACCTAATCTTAAGCAGAATGGGTCAGAACCGCGATAGATAGATAGATAGATAGATAGATAGATAGATAGATAGATAGATAGATAGATAGCGTAGATAGCGTAGATAGATAGATAGATAGATAGATAGCGTAGATAGATAGATAGATAGATAGATTGAGATTGGATTGATAGATGGATATGATGGGAGTGATAGGATTGATTGATAGATTGATAGATAGATAGATAGCGTAGATTGATAAAAAGATAGATTGATAGATAGATAAGAAAGCGTAGATAGATAAAAAAGATAGAAAGATAGATAGATAGATAGACAGAAAGATAGATAGATAGATAAAAAGATAGATTGATAGATGGATAGATAGATAGATAGATAGATTGATAGATAGATAGATAGATAGATAGATAGATAGATAGATAGATAGATAGATAGATAGATAGATAGATAGATTGATAAAAAGATAGATTGATAGATAGATAGATAGATAGATAGATAGATAAGATAGATGATAGATAGATAGATAGATAGATGATAGATTGATAGATAGCAGATAAATAGATAGATAGATAGATAGATAGATTGATAGACAGATAGATAGATTGATAGACAATAGACAGATAGATTGATAGATTGATAGATAGATAGATAGATTGATAGACAGAAAGATAGATAGATAGATAGATAGATAGATAGATAGATAGATAGACAGATAGATTGATAGACAGATAGATTGATAGATTGATAGATAGATAGATAGATAGATAGATAGATTGATAGAAAGATTGATAGATAGATAGATAGATAGATAGATAGATAGGTAGATAGATAGAAAGATAGATTGATAGATAGATTGATAGATAGATAGAAAGATAGATAGATAGATAGACAGATAGATTGATAGACAGATAGATTGATAGACAGATAGATTGATAGATTGATAGATAGATAGATAGATTGATAGATAGATTGATAGAAAGATAGATAGATTAGATAGATAGATTGATAGATAGATAGATAGATAGATAGATAGATAGATAGATAGATAGATAGATAGATAGATAAAAAGATAGATTGATAGATAGATAGATAGATAGATAGATAGATAGATAGATAGATAGATAGATAGATAGATAGATACTTGCTGACTATTTACTCACTTGTCTAGATGTAGTGAAAGATCTGAAATGATCTGGAGGAGTGAAAGTAAAAACTGTAGTGCACGTCTGAATCTTTACACGTTACTATTTCTGTGGTGTTACAGGCTGGTGGAAAGTTTAATGCAGAGGGGCGCAGAACCCAACCTGGTGCTGGATGAAGGTGTGGCTGCGGTGCATCTGGCTGCAGGGAAGGAATCAGAAAAAGGGCTCAGATGCCTGAAAGTTCTCTTACAGTACGGCGCTGATCCGAACCTCAGGTCAGAAATACAACTAAAGATAAAAATAATTGAAGTTCATGACTAATTCGTTTATCTTTTATGATGACTAATTCTTTTTTTCTTTCTACTTTTTGGGCTTGGTTTTAGAAGCTTTCATTTCATTTAAGTTGTTGCTGTCTTAAACAATTAGTGATTTTAAGTAACAGTTTGTTTGATGAAGTGTGTTTTTTTTATTGCTCATTTTATCACAAGCTCATTTTGATCAGGATGGAGTCTGAGCACGTTTCCACAGATTGTAATGCTGGATGGGTTGTGTTTCCTCGGTGTGCTCAGGTCTGGTGAGGATCTGACTCCGTTACACATTGCAGCGGTATGGGGCTGTTATCAGAACCTTAAACTTCTGCTGAAGAACGGAGGAGACCCGAGTCTTACAGACCAGGTGAGAAATCACACACAATTCACTGCATTACTGATAATCTCAGTACTGTATATGACCTGTGTGTGTGTGTGTGTGTGTGTGTGTGTGTGTGTGTGCTCATGTATCCATCTATCCATTTAGAGTGGAAATAAGGCAGTGGATCTGGCAGAACAGGAGGAAAACAGTAAATGTGCCAGCATTCTTCAGGAATACGAGTCTCGCACACCTCAACCGGAATATGAGGATTTACCCAAATTTCACTACTGTAAGAATTTTTCACTAGATTTAAAGCAGGGGGGTTTTTTCAGTGTGTTTTAGGGCAATCAACAGGAATGTGAGCCTATGTAAGGAGGGTAATCCTTGTAAGCATAAGTACACACACACACACACACACACAGTGGAGTTAATATTCGGCCCTTCGGCATCATCATCATGCTTCTTAGTCTCAATTATAAATATCTCTAAAATCTGTCTGTCTTTTTCAGCGTTCTACTCGGGCCACTCCATGAGAGACTGCAGTATGAACCTGACACTGATGAGTGACTTGGGAGACGCGCCGCTTAGCAGTACTCGATATTCCTCGTTTTACAGGAAATCCGTGAGCAACAGACTGCAAAAGGACGTAGACGGTCACGAGTCCTGGCTGTCTGATGTATCTGGTTTTAATGCACGAGACAGTAACCTGTTTAACAAAGGAGAAGTGGCTGGTTCTCTTCCTCCGGTTCTCTCGAGTACTCATCTGTCAGGATTGGACTTTAGAAAGAGTCCGGAAACAAAACAACCAGAGCATTTTTTCACCCCAACCCGGAAGAGCGTCACATTTAAAGAATCCCATGAATATTTTCCGGATTTAAGGCACAACAATGATGACGACTTAACGGTAGATTTCTCGTTGTTTCCAGACTTCTTGCAATCAGACCGCATGACCACTGCAGTGCAGAACCAGGGGATTGATGTGACGTCTCCAGACAATGTGTTTGTCTTCTGTAAAGAAGGAAACACCTCCAGGGATTTTGAAAAGACTGTAGTGTTGGGAATGACTGTAGGGGAGGGGGACGATGGGGACGAGGATGAGGACAACGTTTTTGTCGATCAAGCAGACAAGCGCAACTGTGACACTCGCGCCGCAGTCAGCAGTAACAGTGGGTCGAGTCAATACAGCAGCTGCGACAGCGAGCCGTACAAGACTACTATCGAAGCACAGTTACCTTCTGAAAACATCTCGCTGTTGGAAAAGGACAAATCGACAGAAAGCAATGCAGACTCTGATAGTGTGAAGATGAAAGAGCTTAACTCAAAGTCACAAGCATATAATGATGAAATGACGGAGGTTTCCTTCACTCCGAGTCCATTCGTCACAGGTAGGACCCGGTCGCGACTCAGTCGCTGCTCCCAGAGACAAAGTACCAACTCTTTTTCCACCTCATCTCTTTTTGAGGAAACATTCCCCATGGCAAGCCGAGTGCGCAGAGATGTTACTCCATCAAATAGACCCCAGCTGAGACCTCCCTCTGAAGAAGAGAGCGCAGCAGATCTCGATTCCCACATGTCAAGCCTGTGTGTTTCCTCACAGCTTCACGGAAGTCAAGCAGATACTCTGATTATCTCCGGAAGCATGGCAGATACCATCATCATTCCGAGAGGTGCCACTGATGAGAGTTTAGATCCTAAAACAGCTTCGTCATTGTGCCACCAAGAGGCAGATGTGTTCACAGAGGACAAAGACTTTTTAACCCCAGACATTTCAACTTCAAGTGCAGAAATCCACAAAAACACAAATTTTCAGGATTTCTTCTCCGGCTCAGAGTCAATTTCCGGCTCCAGTCAAGCGCTTGAGATTCCGTCCACCGGCTGCACGCCCAGATACAGCATGAGTCGAATCTGCAACCGGTCTCAAACTCAGTCGCTCGCAAATCTGTCCTACACTCCTGGAGGGCGTCCTCTCATCACTGACACAGACGAACCGGTGGAGTATCTGTACACTGATACCGAGCAAGGACATGAGCTCATCGAGACGCATGTCCCACCAACATCCAACACGTCTCTAAGCTCGTCTGTCAGTGAGGAGACTGTCATCTACGACTGGCGCTCATTACAAACTGCAGCCAAAAGTCCAGAAAAAGGAAAAGAAAACCACTGCCCTAATGAGATGATGGAAAGATCGCAGATCTCAGAAACTAAAGGGTTAACAGACAGAGAGCTCAGGGGCAAACTGGTAGAATTGGGAGAAGAACCTGGGCCCATCAACAGACACACGCGCCATCTGTACGTTCAGAAATTACGAACACTGCAGAAGAAAAATGTTCCTCAGAAATTAGTAAAGGATGAACCGACCACAGTTTCCAGTATGTACAGGACATTTACACATTAAAACATCAAATATTTTAATCATGATTTGTATTTTTACACTTCTGTTCGCACTTTACTAAAGTCCGGTGTTTACTTGGTGTGATTAAAGAGCATTGTCAGTAATTAATTGTGATTTATCAAGGCATTTGTTTCCTGTGTGAGTTACAGGTTATAGTCCAGAGCTGAATAAAGTGTTGTGTTTGTTCCACCTCCCTGACTGCAAAGCAGGACGAGTTTGCGCTGTGTGAACAGTTCGATCAGCCGGATCAGAATAAACGCTGGCGTGAAGGAGTCATAAAGTCCAGCTTCAACTACCTGTTGCTCGACCCCAGGTAAGATAAGATGATTATTTATCCCGAAAGAAAAGTATTTTTCTTTCCAGTTGCTAAAAGAAAAATAAGTAAAGTCCAATTGAGGCCTACACTGTTCTATCCTACACCCCATCCCAGGTAGGTGTTCCACCCCATGCCAGATTGTTGTGGGGGTCCACTTCATCCCATAGCCTAGTTATGAAACACTTACACTCAGATAAAGCCTACAATACACTCAGACAGAATGTACACTATTGTGGGTAAAACTTTCTTTGGTGCAGGTAATATCTCCACTAGCCCAGGTGCAGGTACACTAACCAGGTCTTCTTTATCCTGAGGAAAATGTACATCCAGTAAAACATCCCAAAAATGTAATGTTTTCATTTAATAATTTTAAATTCTAAATTAATAAACACATGCACCGTCAATGATCCTACATAATGTTAATCTGTCTTCAGAGTAACCAAGAACCTGCCGTACCGCAGTCAGGCGATGACTCCTCAAGAGTGTTTCCAGACCTTTGTCAGCTCTATTTTCTATGTAGGGAAGGGCAAGCGCTCTCGACCGTACAGCCACCTGTATGAAGCACTGGAGTATTTCAGAGGAGACAAATCATCCAAGGTACTGTTAAGCTGAATAAACACCAACCCTGTGCATGCTCCCAGTGGAAGAGGGAGATAACGTGTGTGATACTCAAGGGGAGCAAGCTAGCTGCATTAAGCTCCAGCAGTCAGTTCCAACATTGAAAAAACATTTTTTGCCTGCTAACTGGTGTTGCTGGTTTGCTGAGTTTTACATCATTATTAGACTTGTCCATCAAAATGTAATGCGTTTTTCGTTAATTGGCTGTATGATGATGTCATCGTGTTTGTTCCTGGTGTCTTTTAGAAGCTCTGCTCGAAGGTGCAGCACATCTTGCAGGTGTGGAACTGCGGCCTCGGCGTCATCTCGCTGCACTGCTTCCAGAACGTCATTCCTGTGGAGGCGTACACGCGAGAGGCCTGCATGGTGGACGCCATCGGTACAAACACTGTGGTCGTGTGATAAATCATAAAAACTGACTGCTCTATTAGGATCTTTTTCTGTTTTTCTTCGTGAACCAAATGAGGAATGAATTCCCTTTATTTCTCTCATCAGGTCTGAAGCTGCTGACCAATCAGAAGCGAGGGGATTATTATGGGATGGTCTCAACCTGGCCTGCTAAAAGGCAGCGTGAGCTCGGGGTTCACTTTCTGTACAGAGCTATGCAGATCTTCCTGGCTGAGGGGGAGAGACAGCTCCGCCCTGCTGACATAAGGCGATGATGTCATGTGCCTGTGGAGAGAGTTAAATCATGAAATTAGATCAGAAATACTGAGTTCCATCAGTTATCCAACACTGTACAGACTTCTGCTCTAATACTCCTAAATTCTGGGGTACATTACGTGGGCACTTACCTAAGAGATGCATCATGGGATATCCTACTGGGTTTCATAAATTGTTCTCCAGTATGACAACAAGGAGAAAAAGCAACGTCCTTTATAATCACTCATGTCCTTAAGCGTACTCTGATTGGCTGAGACACAGCTACAGGTATGGTAGTATTTGTACATGTTTTCAACATCCACTGATGTTGAGACTTGTAGGTCAGTACAAAATGTTGTAGATAAGCAATAACGCAGACGGTCTTAAACTGTTACAGTGAACTGATTAACGGCATGGTGTAAAAACCCTACTGTTAATTTATTTTTCTATTACAGCATCTCCTGTAATCCTGCCTCTAATTTCCTCTATGTTTATTGTCAGGAAACCAGCTTGACTTATCAAGAAACCACAAAGAACTAGGAATGCCTCTGTACAATAAACACCTCTGACTGACGCGAGAGGCAGTAAATAAAACCTTACAATAATGATTTTACTATAGAAATATCAACATCTTGGATTCAGTGCATTAATGCATAAAACAAACAGTCCGATCGGAAAAGGACACTGATTTTAAAAGATATTAAAAAGCATTAATATTGTTTAAAATGATGAAATAATTCACATTATTAGATTTTGAGTAACAGGAGACATTAAGGACAAAGCATTCTAATGAAAATGTCTTCAATTGTTCTGTGCTACTGGTTTCTTATCAATGAATTGTTCATGCTAACAGAGTGAAAATGATTAATGATGAAGTTTTAGGAGTTGATCCGATAACTGAAAAAACTGAATATAAAAAAAATGTAAGTGAAAACAGAATTCCTGGGATAAACACTTAAATACTGACTTTAGATTAAACACACAAACAGTGATTTCAATATGAGAAAAATGATTTCATTTAAGAGTCAAATTGGACAGATAAATGACAAAAAAACCATTTAAATTTAAATAAAGTTTAAGTATATTTAACATTAGAGTCTAGACTGGAAATTGCTGCTTTTTTATTTTTTTGTTTAATAAAAAAATTTGCAAAAGTTCTGAAATTTTTGTGGTATAGACATCACTTGATGCTCCATAAATGTTCTTTAATATGTAATAGTGTTACTTTTTTTGTACTCTTGAAAGTTGTGATTAGCACTGTTTCCTCACAGTCAGAAGGTCCTGGGTTCGATTCCCCTGCAGGGGTCTTTCTGTGTGGCGTTTGCACGTTCTCCTTTTGCTTGTGTGGGTTTAACTCCGGGTTCTCCGGATTTCTCCTACAGTCTAAAAACATGTATGTTAGGTTAAGTGGGTGTGAAGTATGAGTGTAATAGCCTTGATGCTGGCATGGCGTTAAAAAGTAAAACTTCTCAATTTCTACAGTGTTCTCGTATAAGTTACATGATTAGTGATTATTTAAACTAATCACTGCAGCTCCAATAATAAATACTGCTTTAGAAACTAAATAACTCATCAACAATTTTATATTTATAAAGATGTGCTACTTTCTGGCTAAAAACTAATATGTCAGTGGTCGAGGTATCGGTGAACAGTTTTCTGCCCCTTTTCTTGAATGTTTTTCGGGGAGCTTTGAGGATTGACTGGGATGTACTCTGCTCCGCTGACACAAAGCTATAGTTTACATTACATTTGATCACAATCACAGTCATACATTTGATTACAATATGCTGTAATTAACAAAAATGTGCTGCCCAAATGAGGGTGGGCTCCCGCATGAGTCTGGTTCCTAAGGTTTTTTCTTGCCATGGTCGTGCATTAGCGACAAACTTAACACTTTTCACTGTTACTGCAGTCTATGTACAGTTGCTTTTAGACAATGTCTATTGATAAAACCGCAAAACAAATAAAAATGAATTGAATTGAACATTGTTGTTTCTGTGAATTTTTTATTTCAAGTATCTCTATAACTTATGTGCAGACGTTTTGTGGACTTCTGCGACATCGTGCAATTTAATAATGTTGCACTTAAAGACATCTACCTGGTGGGGCCCTCTTTTCATCTTAAGATGCTAAAATCGCCTGTTCCCTTACAGAGTATGTCGATCATTAGCTAAGCTGGAGCTTGCTCACACCACCATCACAGAGCTGGGGCTGACTTACACCGCACTGGCTGAGTCAGAGTTTACTCACACCAATATCACATAGCCGGAGCTCGTTTACACCGCACTCGCTGAGCCAGAGCTTGCGCTTCCCTCAAACGGGAGCTTGCTCATGCCGCCATGCCTGTAACAACTCGCGCTGAGCACCTCATGCCCCATATGTCCTCTGGCCATCTGTTTAAAATGGCTTTGAGAAAAAGGAGTCCCTCAATCTGAAGGTCGTGCATTTTACCCTCCTGTACCTCCATCCTGAGGGTAGGAGAGTGAATAGTCTATGTTGGGAATGGGTGGGGTCTTTTAGAATGGAGGTAGCACTTCTGTGGGCTTTGCGGTAATAAATGGTCTGCAAACAGGGCAGTGGAGTCCTGATGATCTTTTCAACAGTTTCCACCACTCTCTGCAGGTGTTTGCGGTCCCTCATAGTAGTGCTTCCATACCACACAGTGATGCATTTGCGCTCTTTAAAAAGAGCTGTAGGAGTTGTTAAAAATCTTTACAGACATGCCAAACTTTCTCAGCCTCTTCAGGAAATGCAGCAGTTGTTGTGCCGTCTTAACCTGTTGGGTGGTGTTGAGTGTCCATTTGGGGTGCTCGTTTATGTGGACCCCCAAGTATTCAAAGCTACTCATTCGTTTCCTTTTGAAGCTTTTTGATGAACAGTGGCTGAAATCCACTCTGAATTTTATCAGCTGTTGCTGGTCTGAAGGTAATCCAGATGAAAGCAGAGGGAGGCAGATATCCTTTAATCAGGTTTATCAGCAGCACAGGCACTGATGCTGATTCAGTTACATTACACACTCTCTCGCTGTGTTCTGAAAATCCAGAGGGCACTTATCCAAACCAACAAAAATTAACAGAACTTTGTTCACACGGAAACGTTTGTTTCTTTTATCTCCTTTAAGAAAAAATAAAGAAGTTTTATCAGACTCAGTGTTTGATCCTAAATTGAGTTCTGTGAAAGGAAGTGGAATGATGAGATGAACATCCTGATTTGTTTACTCTTTAGTCCAGTCTAGAATGCTTCCTTTTGAATTTTTGCACAGAGACTGTTTTTCCAATGCCAGTGACTCACATGATGGGTTTGTCTCCTTCAGATAAGGGTTTAAAGATGTCATTCCATTTGATTGGTGATTCTTCTGCTGCTGCTCTCCTGGATGCTGCCTCGATCTTACTCTTACCTCATGTTCATTGTTGACTTTATATATAGATCATTTTATATATATATTATATATATATATATATATATATATATATATATATATATATATATATATATATATATATGTAGATCTTTATATATATGTTTCATTATTGACATTTTTGAGTCCATTTATATATACTTATATATATCTGCCATTACCCTCTGCCATTTTCAGCAAACTAGACTTGTAAAGAGCCTACAGCTTGATTCAGGTAAGAGAGGGGGACAAGTGGAAGACAGCATTTATCACCACAAGGAGTCAGTAACCGTACAGGTTGTCCAACACCCCAGCAGTGTTAAAATATTATGTCAAGGATAATATTCGAAGACTTCTTAATTTGTATGTTATCACATACGTAGACAATATCCTGATTTACTCACTCACTTTCTCCCAACATATAAGGCATGTACGCACAGTGTTAAGCCATCTGCTGAAACATAAGTTATATGTCAAAGCAGAAAATGGGAATTCCACCGTGATCAGGTCAAGTTTTTGGTTTATCATATTAACTCACACAGGGTGTCCATTGACAAGACCAAGGTTGAAGCAGTCAACAGACTGGCCACAACTCAAGACTATACCATAACATACCGGCCAGGAACCAAGAACAACAAAGCATATGCTCTGTTGAGAAGACACCACACCAATTCCCTATTCAGACACATTTCTAGACCTTTGTCTGATTGCTCTTAACCGTTTGGATCCCTTATTCTGCGCTCCAGAGTATTGGGTCCACATATCACTCAGTTTGGTTCACCCAGGTGTCAAAAGGACCACAGAACTTTTAAAAAATGCTTACTGGTGGCCAGGCTATTGCAGTGACATTACGAACTTTGTAAAAGGTTGCAACGTTTGTGCCCAATTTAAAACACCACGGCATTTACCTAAAGGTCTCCTTGAACCCCTGACTATCCCTCAAGGAAGTATAGTTATTTACCTATACTTACTTACACTTTTTTACCTATACTTACCATTATCGACAGGGTCTCCAAGGCCTGCCACCTTGTGCCCCTCAAAGGTTTAGGAGTATGCTGAAAACTCGCTCACTTACTCTTCCACAAGGCTCACCTTTAATTTTAGTATGAGATAAAGTCTTAAATTTAAAGTGGTAAATTTCAGTCTGAGGTAAATTTTAGTTTAAGGTAAATTTTATTATGGGGTAAATTTTGGTCTGTGATAAATTTTACTCTGTGGGTAAATGTCATTGAGTTAAATTTAATCATTTAGGTTCGATGTTCTGTAAAGTGCCGTGTCAGACAGGAGCAGACGGGAGACACAGGAGAGTGGATGCACAGAATTTTATTATAAAACAAATGGAAAAACAGAATATACAAAACGGAGGGGGAAAAACCGTAATAACGGAAAATACTCAGGAAACTAATAGCGGTAGCACTTAATAACGGTACACTCCTGGAAATTAGGACTAAATAAGGAGCATTTGATTACAATAAATGAAACTAACAAGAGACGTTAACGGAAAACAGGAAGAATCAATAACACCGGAAGTCATTTGCCGTAAAAGTCTATTAAACATAATCTAGCAGTCTCAAGGGAGAACTGTGGTTCGAAACCGTGACACAGTCTAAGGTAAATTACATTCTGCTAAACTTCGTTTTGAGCTAAATTTCAGTCTGTAGTAATTTTCAGTCTGAGTTAAATTTTTTTCTGAGATAAATTTCAGTCTGTGGTGAATTCTAGTCTCAGGTAAATTTCATTCTGAGATAAATATATAAGTCTGTGGTAAATTTCATTATGTGGTACCTTAGAATGAAAGGTCTGAGAGAAAGTTGGTCTGAGAGAAATTTCATTCCGAGGTAAATTTTAGTCTGTGGTAAATTTCATTGTGCAGTAAATTTTAATCTGAAGTTAATTTAAATTTGTGGCAAATTTCAGTCTGGTTAATTTGGGTCTGTTGTTATTTTTAATCTGAGGTAAATGTCAGTCTGAGGTAAATTACATTCTGGAAAAATTTCATTCTATGGTAAATTTTAGTCCGGGGTAAATGTCAGTCCAAGCTGAATTATTCTGAGGTAAATTACATTCTGGTAAATTTCATTCTATGGTAAATTTTAGTCCGGGGTAAATTAAGTAAATGTCAGTCCAAGCTGAAATTATTCTGAGGTAAATTACATTCTGGTAAATTTCATTCTAAGGTAAATTTTAATCTAAGGTAAAATTCGGTATGTGTTAAATTTTAGTCTGTGCTTAATTTCAGTCTGGTTATGTTGGGTCTGTGGTTATTTTTAATCTGAGATACATGTCATTCTAAGGTAAATTACATTCTGGTAAAGTTCATTCTAAGGTAAATGTCAGTCTGAGGTAAATGTCAGTCTGAGGTAAATTTTAGTCTGAGGTGAATGTCAGTTGAGGTAAATTTCAGTCTGAGTTAAATTTCAATCTGTAAGGAATCCGTCTCCCAACCGCCAGAGGGCGCCCTCGCTGGAATATTGACGTTCCCGTTTCACTTCCGGGTCTACTTCCTATTTGGTACGCTATTTAAACTAGTCCTTTTTGCTAACATATTGTGAAGTGAAGTATTGTTTGCCCAGCAACTTACCAAGCGTTCTCTTTGTCTTATGTTACTACAGTTTATTGGATTATTGCCTGTTTTTGACTATGTCTTTTGCCTACTGTTTTGGATTGTTTGCCTGTTGTTTTCACGTGTATGACCTCTGCTTGCTTTTTCGACTACTCTTTTGGATTACTCTACTCTGTTCAATAAAGCCATCCTCTGCAATATGGATCCTACTCAACCTGTCACTTCACACAGGTTAAGTTCAGTCTGGTAAATGTGGGTCTGAGGTTAATTACATTCTTGCAAATTTTATTCTATGGTAAATTTTAGTTTGAAGTGAATTATTCTGTGGTAAATTACATTTTGATATATTTTAGTCTGTGGTTAACTTGAGTTCTTAATATCAGTCTAGTAAATTTCATTCCAAGGCAAATTTTGGTCTGAGGTAAAATTCAGTATTCCAGTTTTGTCAATTTTAGTCTGTAGTTAATTTCAAACTGTGTGTTAAATTTCAATCTGAGGTAAATGTTCAAAAATTTGGTCTGTTATTTATTCATCTTCTATTTGGGGTGACCCGGGGTGGGGGCCTACCCAGCTTGAAATGGCTCAAAACAGGAATGAGGAACAAAAGCTAATAATTTTTAGTTGGAAGTATTTTTTTTTTTGTTTTTTTTTTTTTTTCAAAATGTAGTATATTTAAGAATGTTGTAAGTATGTGGTAAATTTAATTCTGTGGTAAACTTCAGTCTGTGTAAATTTACAGTCCCGTGATAGATGTCTTTCAGTCTGAGGTAAATTTCCGAGATCGGTCTGTAATTAACTAGATCTTTCGGATCAAGTTGTGGTTTTTTAATGAGCAGCTTAACAGCTAGTTTAAAAGTTTTGGGAACAGTTCCTCCTTATGACAACGATTAATTGATTATATTCAAAAGCGGACCTATGACTTCAGGAATGACCTTTTAGGAGCTCAGACGGAATTGGGTCTAATATACATGTTGTTGGTTAAGATGATTTGATGAGTTTATAAAGTTCTTCCTCCCCTATAATACTGAATGAGTGGAATTGTTCCTCAGGAGATCTATATTGCACTATTTTATGCGATACTGCAGCTGTTTGCTGCATGTTCAAAATTTTAGCTCTAATAGTATCGATCTTGGAATTAAAGTAATTCATAAGTTCATCACTGCTGTGCTGATGGGATGGAACTGGCAACACATGTTGATGCTTTTTTTTTTTATTAGTTAATTTAGCCACTGTATTGAATAAATACCTGGAGTTATGTTTGTTCTCTTCTAGAAAATATAAAAAGTAATTAGATCTAGCAGTTTTTGGTGCATTTCTGTAGGACAGGTTACTATCCCGCCATGCAACATGAAATTGCTCTAGTTTGACTTTCCTCCATGAGTAGGACCTGAAACGTGTTGTCTAACTCCAACAGAGTTCAGAATTTCTAGAAACGCTGATCCCAGAACATTTTTTTTTTTTTCACAAAGGGAAAGTATTTTCAACATGAATCCGGCATTAATAGCAAGGCCCTCCCCCACCAACAATTTGTAAGACTTTATCAAAGAATTTGGTGATTTTCTAACAGAGTTAGTTAGTGCTGGCTGCAGCTAAAGTCTGTATGGTGGCCTCTATACAGTAGCCAGTACAAAACATTACAGAATATTTATTATTAGCATCTATTTCTACGGGTAATGTTATATGAAGTACATTACTTTGAATTATTTATACCTAAAACCTGCTCTCTGAGAAACACTGAAAATATTATAAATTGATGCAACCCCTCTGCCTTAACCTTTTGGACACGGCTCATGTTTATAACAGTAATTTTGGGGTGTGACTTATTTAAAATAACAATCATGTGGGTTTTAGCCAGGTTTCTGTCAAACAGAGCACATCTAGATTATAACTAGTGATCATTTTGTTTATAAAAAGCGCTTTCGCAGAAAGTGACCTGATATTTAGTAAACCAAACTTTGTGCTGCATGAATTTTTTATTTGTGGAACATCAATTAAATTGTTTCGATTAAGCTGGTTTGGACTTTTCTAGTTCGAGGAACAGACACCGTCTCTATAGTGTGATTTTCTAAGAGTCTCTATGTGCTGTGAATTAACTGAATTCTGTGCAGCCTGTGAAGTGAGATGGCTAGCAGACAGACGGTTCAACCAGACTGTCTGATTCATGACCTGGGCTGCAGCGAGTCAGGTGCCAACTCTAAGACAATTTGCCAAATTTCTAGAGAGAAGAGTGGCACCACCCACTGTGAATGTCAGTTGAGGTAAATTTCAGTCTGAGTTAAATTTCAATCTGTAAGGAATCCGTCTCCCAACCGCCAGAGGGTGCCCTCGCTGGAATATTGACGTTCCCGTTTCACTTCCGGGTCTACTTCCTATTTGGTACGCTATTTAAACTAGTGCTTTTTGCTAACATATTGTGAAGTATTGTTTGCCCAGCAACTTACCAAGCGTTCTCTTTGTCTTATGTTACTACAGTTTATTGGATTATTGCCTACTGTTTTGGATTGTTTGCCTGTTGTTTTCATGTGTATGACCACCCCAGAAGGGATAAATGCTATCTCATTTAATCAAGGCAGGTCTGCCCCAAAAACTCCGCCAATTTTCTATAAAAACTGTTATTTTACAGACATCATTTAGACATCCAGCTATTAGGGGATGACAATCTGCTATGTATCTCGTCACCACGGTAAGCAGGGAGGGGACCAGAGCAGATTACTGTGTCTGACATAGTACCTGCGGATTCACACACATCTTTAAAATTATTGTTGTGATCTCCGACTGGCGAAGTCGAACATTATTAGTGCCAGCGTGTTCAGTAACAATCTTACTGAATTTACGTTTAGCATTAGCTAGCACTTTTAAATTTGCCTGGCGCACTGGCTTCCGGTAAACATTGGACTATGGTAGCTGGAGTCTCTATTTTCACATTATGTACAATAGAATCACCAATAACTAGAGCTCTTTCACCAGGTTTCCCAGTGGGTGTGTTACTGAGTGGGGAGAACCTGTTAAAACCTGTTTTTGTCAGAACTCAAGAGCCGTGTATGGATCTGCGACTATGCCGCCTCAAAGTTACCCAGTTGCCCTGCTGCACAGCCTCTAGAACCAGAACCGGAACGTATACAGGATTCCCTGAACTATTTGTATCAAAAACCGAATCCACAGCCCTCACATTCTTACTATCCTCAATCAAAGTTTGGATGCCTGTCTCCAATTCTAAAACCTTCTCTATCAGCCTGACTATTTCTCTACAATTCCTGTTTGAGGTGCTGCTGAGCAGTTTGCTAGTGTAGTTTCGCTAAGCTTCGCTTTTTCGCTGTTTATTCCTTATTATCTTTACTCTGTCGGTTATATTAACAAAAAAACTTAAATCCCACTACTTTTCTAATATCAAAACTTTTTTGACGTTCGCTGTTAATTTTAATCCGTGTGTGTGTAGCATGTTAGCATCGTTCGCCTGTTTGTTAGTTTGCGTTTTCAGTCGCATTTCTGTTCTACTGTTTTCTTTTTCCCCCTGAGTGCATCATCAACAACAGCGGGTACTTCGGAATCACTCATTATTTACTGTGAGTAATGGCTTCCACTCCTGCTATCGTTGTCTGCACCACCTTCCATATGTACAGTTTATCTCTCTCTGTCTGCGATGAGGGTTTTACATGCAGTAAATGTAGAGAAATAGTCAGGCTGACAGAAAAGGTTTTAGAATTAGATTGTTATTCTTGGTTACCATGGTGACGAGATACATAGCAGATTGTCATCACTTAATAGCTGGATGGTGCCCGTGAAATAACATAGTTTTTATAGACAGTTGGAGGAGTTTTTGTGGCAGACCTGACCTGATTAAAAGAGATGATATTCATTCCTCCTGGGGTGGTGCCTATCTTCTCTCTAGAAATTTGGCAAATAATCTTAGAGTTGGCACTTGACTAACTGGAGCCCAGGTCAGGAAGCAGATAGTCTGGCTAAACCGTCCGTCTGCTTGCCTTCTCACCTCAAATTCTGCACAAAATTCAGTTAATGTACAGCACATAGAAACTCTCAGAAGATATCACACTATGGAAACTGTGGCTGTTCCCCGAACTAGAAAATAAAAGCGTCCAAACCAGCTTAAGGGAAACAATTTAATCAATGTTCGACAAACAAAAAAATTATGCAACACAGACAAACAAATGATAAAGTTTGGTTTACTAAATATCAGGTCACTTTCTGCAAAAGCGCTTTTTATAAACGATACGATATGAAACCTGGCTAAAACCAGGTAATTATTTTAAATGAGTCTACACCCCAAAATTACTGTTATAAACATGAGCCGCGTCCAAAAGGTAAAGGCGGAGGGGCTGCATCAATTTCTAATAATATTTTCTGTGTTTCTCAGAGAGCACGTTTTAGGTATAAATCAAGTAATGGTGCTTCATATAACATTATCTGGAGAAATAGATGCTAATAATAAATCTCCTGTAATGTTTGTACTGGCTACTGTATACAGGCCACCAGGACACCATACAAACTTTATCAAAGAATTTGGTGATTTTCTAACAGTTAGTGCTGCTGCAGATAAAGTTTTAATTGTTGGTGATTTTAATATCCATATTGAAAATGACAAAAATGCTCTGGGATCAGCGTTTCTAGAGATCCTGAACTTGGAGTTAGACAACCTGTTTCAGGTCCTACTCAGGTCCCAGTAAAAATCATACTCTAGATTTAATACTCTCACATGGAATTGATGCTAATGACGTTAAAATTTTGCAACAAAGCGATGGTATTTTGGATCATTTTCTTATCCTGTGCAAACTTAATATAGCTAAAACTGTAAATTCTAAAACCTGTTACAAATATGTAATAACCATTACGTTTACCACAAAAGACTGTTTTGTAAGTAATCTTCCTGATTTATCTAAATTCTCCAGCATATTCAATATCTCAGAAAAACTCGATTATGTAATTGAAAATATGGAGACTGTCTTTTCTAGTACTTTGAATACAGTTGCTCCATTACGCTTAAAGGAAATTAGTTTGGCACCTTGGTATAATGAGCACACATTCGCCTTAAAGAGAGCAGCTCAAAAAGTGGAGCGCAGCTGGAGAAAAACTAAACTAGAGGTATTACGTGTTGCATGGCGGGATAGTAACCTGTCCTACAGAAATGCATTAAAAACTGCTAGATCTGATTACTTTTTATCTACTCTAGAAGAGAACAAACATAACCCTAGGTTTTTATTCAATACAGCGGCTAAATTAACTAATAAAGCAGCAACAGGTGTCGACATTTCCCATTAGTACAGCAGTGATGAATTTATGAATGACTTTAATTCTAAGATTGATACCATTAGAGATAAAATTGTGAACATGCAGTAGACAGACGCAGTATCGCATCAAATAGTGCGCCATAGATCCCCCAGGGAACAATTTCACTTATCCGTTACTATAGGAGAGGAAGAACTTTATAAACTTATTAAATCATCTAAACCAATTGTTGTATCTTTACAACTGAATTTTTTCTTAGAGAAAAATAATATTTATGAAGACTTCTAGTCAGGATTTAGATCCTGTCACAGTACTGAGACTGCTCTAATGAAAGTTACAAATGACCTGCTGCTATCAGCTGATAAAGGTCGTCTCTCCCTATTAGTGCTACTGGACCTCAGTGCTGCTTTTGACACTGTCCACCACAACATTTTTTTAAATATATTAGAAAGCTTTGTTGGCATCAGTAGAAGTGCGTTAGCATGGTTTAAATCCTACTTATCTAACCGCCAACAACTTACTAATTTGACTAATTAAAAAGTAACTGAATGTAAAGCTGATATAAAAAACTGGATGACAAATTTCTTATTGCTGAATCCTGTAAAAACAGAGGTGCAATAAAGCCTCTGCCTAACACTTGATGGCTGTCAACCCTTCATCATTAGTTAGAAACTTAGTTGTGCTTCGTGACCGCAATCTTTTATTTGCGAGCTTTACATTTACAGCATTTGTAAAAATGCATTTTATCATCTGAAAAAAATATATCTAAACTACGACCTGTGCTCTCGAGGTCAAATGCAGAAATTTTAGTTCATGACCTCAAGATTAGACTATTGTAACGCTTTACTGGCTGGTAAACAAACTCCAGCTGGTCCAAAACACAGCAGCAGGAGTTCTTACTAGAACCAGAAAGTCTGATCATATGAGCCCGGTTCTGTCCACACTGCACTGACTCCCTATTAAATATCCAATAGATTATAAAATCCTGTTCATTACTTATAAAGCCCTAAATGATTTAGCACCTCAGTACCTGAGTGACTCTTATCCTTTTATAGTCCTCCATGTCCGCTATTCTCTCAGGACTCAGTCAATTTGATTATACCTAGAATAACTAAATCAACTGCAGGTGGCAGGTCCTTCTCTTATCTAGCACCTAAACTTTGAAATAACTTACCTTGCACTTTTCAGGAGGCAGACACATTCTGCCAGTTTAAAACTAGATTAAAAATCTCTTTAACCTGGCCTCGAATAGTAAGGTCAACCGGAACCGGGAAACACCTGAAATAACGCACAATATATTTGTTTATCACCAGTCGAATTGCATCTACGCTAACATATGTCTGTTCTTTGTTATTCCAGGCTCACCGTCACCACCATCACTTGGAGACAATAAGGCAGTTTCTCTTGTCTTCTAAGCAGCCATCCGGACAAGACCACAGAAACTTTACTGCAGCATGGGTAACCTACTGGTTTATCTGGTCAGAGGAGAACTGATCCCCTGACTGAGCCTGGTTCTCCCAAGCTGTTGGGCTGACTGTTCTAATGAATGTTTAATATTGTTGTTTCTGAGGTTTTTCTGTAAAGCTGCTGATTGTTAAAAGCTCTATATAAATAAAGGTTGATGTTTATCGCATGTAAAGCCCTCTCTGCCGACAGAGAGATAAACTTTTTTGTACATATGGCAGTGCAGACAACAATAGCAGGAGTGGAAGCCATTACTCACCGTAAATAATGAGTGATTTCGAAGTAGCGATGTTGTTGATGCACTCGGGGGAAAAAAAGAAAACAGAGCGTGAAGATCATCTTCCACAGCACTTTTTTAAAATTTTTTATTTATTTTATTTTAAGCCTATATCAATAGCATAACCTGCTTTTGCTACTTTTATTGTCCTAATATTGTTCGACTTACCCCACATAGTACCACCGTTATTGTTCACTTGCCTGTCATCTTTCAAATTAATTACTGTAATTGACTTTTATTTGGTTTACCACACAAACTGTTTCATAAACTCCAGTTAATTCAGAATTCTACCGCACAACATATATACGCATTACACAGTATATACAGCACATTACACCATCTGTACCACACATTACACCACTTGTACAACCAATCTCCATCTATGCAACACATTACATTAACTGTACACCACATCACACAATCTGGACAACGCATTACAACACCTGAACAACACATTACACTTTCTGTACAACACATTAAACCATCTTTTCAACAGCTTAATTGGCTTCTCATAAAATTTTGCACTGAATTTAAAATTATTCTTCTCACCTACAAAACTCATCACCTCGCTTCGCCTTACCTTTTAGCCTGGCTCTCCACTGGGTCTCCTCCTATGATCATTTATATAAAAACTTGGGTCATAGAGCCTTTAGCCGTGCTGTTCATTACCTTTGGAATTCTCTTCTATCTAATATCCATAATTTAGACTCATTACCTGGATTCAAAACCAAACTCAAAACTTACTTATTTAGAATAGCTTAAAGTAGCTTAAACATTTTGTTCACCTGTGTAACTGTTGTTTGGGGCAGCATAATGGCTTAGTGGTTAGAACTGTTGCCTCACAGCAAGAAGGTCCCGGGTTCAATTTCTGGGCAGGGGCTGTTATCATAAACAGGGTCTTTCTGTGTAGAGTTTGCATGTTCTCCCTGTGCTTGTGTGGGTTTACTCCAGTTTCCTCCCATAGTCCAAAATATGTATAGTGTGCAATCACCATAAAAATAGCATTGATAATGGCATGATGTTAAAAAGCACATAAATAACGATAAACAAGAAAAATATATGCTTTTCTCCCTAGTTGTATTTTAACTGTCATAAAACATTGCCAAATCTAAATATGCGAATCATCAGTTGTAATTTCATACCTGGTCGGTCTAGGCCCTGGTTAACAATGCCCACCATCGGTTTACCTACAGGGTGCTGGTGGAAATCGGGCTACTGTTCAGAGGAGGGGAG
The DNA here is from genome assembly GCA_005784505.1 of Bagarius yarrelli. Taxonomy (NCBI): domain Eukaryota; kingdom Metazoa; phylum Chordata; class Actinopteri; order Siluriformes; family Sisoridae; genus Bagarius; species Bagarius yarrelli. The sequence continues at coordinate 249,574 of VCAZ01000196.1, read as the reverse complement.
GTGGAGGATGCATTAATAGACAGAAACAGAAGAGAAAAGGCAAGAGTGTAGGACTGAGAATAAAGAAGCTGAATGTTGGAAAAATGACAGGGAAAGATAGAGAGCTGGTTGACATGATGAAGAGAAGGAAGGTAGATATATTGACTGTACAGGAAACCAAGTAAAAGGGTAGCAAGGCTTGTAGTATTAAATTCAAGTTGTTTTATCATTGTGTGGATAAAAGAGAAATAGGGTAGTGGTGATCCTGAAAGAGGAGTTTGTGAAAAATGTTCTGTGTCAGACAGGGTGATGAGTCTGAGGTTAGAAATTGAAGGGCTGATGGTGAATGTTGAGTGGTTATGGCCCACAAGTAGGTTGTGAGTTAGAAGAGAAAAATGAGGTTCTGAAGCGAGTTGGATAAGTTTTTCACACACCACTCCACTGCTGCGCTCCCTCCATTGGCTCCCAACAGCTGCACGCATCAGATTCAAAACACTGACACTTGCCTACAAAGCCAGAAATGGAGCTGCACCCTCCTACCTACAAACACTTATCACTCCACGCATTGCACCACGCTCTCTCAGATCCACAAGCACTGCTCGTCTTGTTCCACCATCCCCTAGGACACGAGGTAGGTCTGCCTCAAGACTTTTCTCTGTTCTGGCACCAAGATGGTGGAATGAACTTCCCATCAATGTCAGAACAGCAGAGTCACTAGCTATCTTCAAGAGGCGTTTGGTGAAAACTCATCTTTTTCTTAAATACCTTGCTCTTGGCATCTAAAAAAAAACTAAAAAAACCCTTACTCTATTCAACAGGTTTTTTGTTGTTGTTGCACCTTTTTGTGAACTATTATCAGTATTGATGTGACTCAAAGCACTTCTTGTACGTCGCTCTGGACAAGAGCATCTGCTAAATGCTGCAAATGTAAATGTAAATAAGGTAATGGTGAATATTCCCAGAGGAGAGAGAGAGAGAGAGTAGTGATAGTCACAGTCTTTAATGTTGGTCAGGGGAACATAGGTGATAAAAAAGTGATGGGAAGGTTTGAAGTCAGGGAAAGGAACAATGGATGAAAGATGGTAGTAGACTTTGCTAAGAGATGGAGATGCTGTGGTAAATACTTAATTCCAGAAAGAAATAAGACGAAATATATAGTGACTTATAAGAGCACAGGAAGGAGCACCCAGCTAGATCACATCTTATGTAGACGAAGCGACCTAAAAGAGTGACTGTAAAGTTGTGGTGGGAGAGAGTGTAGCCAGACAGCATAGGATGGTGGTGTGCAGGATAAAGATTTGGTTTAGAAGAAGAGATCAAGGATAGAAAAGAAGAGGTGGAAGCTGAAAAAGTAAGAATACTGTGAAAAAGTTAGACAGGAGTTGAAACAGGTGTTCAGTTAGTGTTTCTAGATGAATGGTAAACTACAGCAGAAGTGATCAGAGAGACAGGAAGAAAAGTGCTAGGTGTGTCATATGGAAGCAGAAAGAAGATTTGGTGTTGAAATTCAGTAGGAGGAAGTTCAGTATACTATACAGAGAAAGGGATTAGCCAAGAAAAACTGGGACATGAGATGGGATAAAAAAGAGGAAAAGCGGTTGGTCCCGATGAGATACCAGTGGAGGTGTGGAAATGTCTAGGAGAGGCAGCAGTGGAATTCTTACTAGACTGTTTAACAGTGAGTGAAAAGATGCCTGAGGAATGTAATGGTGCCTGTCTTTAAGAACAAGGGTTGTGTGCAGAGTTGCAACAACTGCAGAGGCATACAGTTGATAAGTCATACAATTAACGTATTGAAAATAGTGGTGGAGGGTAGTAGATATTTTTGAGCAGCAGTATGGCTTTATGCCCAGAAAGAGAATTACAGATGCAATCTTTGCTCTGAGAATGCTGATGGAGAAGTACAGAGATATGGATGAGGGGAGCAGGACAGTGGTGAGGTGTGCAGTAGGTCAGACAGAGGAGTTCCAAGTGGAAGTGAGACTGCATCAGTGGTGATGTGGTGATGGATTGGGGAACAGACAAGGTCAGACATAAATCTCCTTGGACAATGACGTTTGCAGATGACATGTAATCTGTGATCTGTAGTGAGGGCAGGGAGCATGTGGAGGAAAACCTAGAGAGGTGGCGGTTTGCTCTGGCGAAAAGTGAAAAGTGAAAAGGTAAAGAACCTTCAGGAGTTTAAAAGCAGAGAGGAAGGCCAAAGAGGAGTTATATGGGTGTGATAAACGAGGACATGAAGTTGGGTGTGAGTGCAGAGGATGTAGATAATAGGGTTAGGTGGAGACAGATGCTTCGCTGTGGCAACCCCAAAAAGGGAACAGCCATAAGGAAAAGCGGAAGTTAAAGTAGCATGAGATTTTGACCAGTCCATTTTTAAACACATAAGTAAATTCAGTAAAAAAAAACTAAAACACTTTGTGTGAAAGGAAGCAAATCTACAAATTTGCAAACACAGTACAAAATTAACACCAGGGTTACACTGTTTTTAGAGGTTTATTTTTCAGGATAAGAAAGGCCAGCAGTGTCTCTACCTTCTGGCAAGGCTGAGGAAAGCCCATCTCTGTAACAAAACCTTAAAACAAAGAAGAGAAAGTCCTGCTTCATTACTTAAGAGCAGCCAGCAAACGAAGGTGAGCGGCTGACCTAAATAATGAGAGTGGGGTATTTGGGGAATGGGGTGCAGGTGCATGTGATTAGTATTCTGGAAAAATTTGAGCAGGGTGGAGCCTGGCATGTCTGTGACAGCCAGCCCCAAGTGTGTACTCCTGGGGCCCAAAGGACCCAGCCTCGTGGCAGCCTGATTTTGCTGCGGGTGGCTGGTTCTTGAGGGTGGGTTTCATGAAAGTTAGAGTCTAGAATGTCATCCCTGGGGATCCATGACCTCTTTTCTGGGCCATAACCTTCTCAGTCTTCCAGGTATTCTAACTCTAATTCTCAATGTCGGGACCTTAAGATTTTCCTCACAGTATACGCTGTACCATCCTCCAAGACCATAAGAGGAGGGGGGTTCGCCAGACAGCTCAGGCTCTGTGGATAGAGTAGAAACAGGTGAGTGGGAAGGTTTAAGAAGTGAGACATGTGGGGTGTATGTGATACAGTGCCGGGAGTTTAGCTTTGTAGGTCATTGTGTTGATTTGTCTAATCACTGGGAATGAACCTATGTATCTGGGGGAAAAACTTCTTGCATGGTACGTGCATTCTGGTATCTCATGTAAAGAGACAATATCTTTTGCTCGGTCAGTAATTTGGGGATGAAATTCTTCAGGCTTAAACTCTTTGTTTCTGCCTTCTGACTGCTCTCTGCAGATGAGTTTTCTAGATTTTCCTACTCTCCCAGAATCAATGTGTCACTGCTGGAACGTCGGATGACCCGCCCGGCCAGGGGAACAGTGGTAGCTGGTAGCCGAGTGTGCACTGGAATGGGTGTGAGACCTGTGGCTGTCTGACGCAACGAGTCCTGGGCGTACTTGGCCAGGGCGAGAAATCGATTTTAGGAGTTCTGGTGACTATGACAGAAAGTATGGAGGTATCGGCCAGTTTCCTAAATTTTCCCCTTAGACAATGGCTTGTCTATTACTCTAAGGGTGGTAACCCGTGGTTTAATTGACCCCACACCCAGAAAAAAAGCTTTTTAGACACCTGAAAGGAACTGTGGGCCTTTGTCTAAAACAACCTCTTCTGTTATACCAAATTTACAAAAAACATGGTTAATTGTACCTCTGCTGTCTCCGTTGTGGTAGGAAGCCCCAGTAGAGGTACCAGTTCCCAGTAGAGGAATCAGTCCACTGCGACAAGGATACATGTGTTGCTGTCAGAGACTGGATGGTCAGTAACAAAATCACCAGAAGTGTGACCAGGGACGACAAGAAATTGGCAGCAACTCTCCAACAGGCAAATGACAAGGGGGTTTTGGCTGTGGCACACTCCTTACAGCCTCTTGCCTACCTTCTGACATTGTTGGCTACTCCTGGCCACCAAATCTTTAGGCCTTAAGCTGCTCTAAGGCGGATGGTAACAGTAGAAGAGGATAACTATATTTGACTGTAATCAGATTTAGTAATATTGTTTAGAGCTCTGTGCAAGAAACTGGTATATGGTTGGGGTTTTACCCTGCCCGGCAGCCCTATAAACCTGGCACAGAAGATATGCTGCCTGAATGCTGCCTGCCTCATATTCTCTTAAAATCTCTTGACAATTAACAGCGACACCAATAAGGTTGAGGGAGGAGAGCAGAGTAACCAGGAAGACTGGTTCTGCAGCAGGAACAGTGCAAAAGGGCTAAAAATCTGGCCATTGTTCTCAAACACCAGACAGGACCAGAAAACATGCAGAGGTTGAGTATGTGAAGTGATGACACTAGGGTTCATGTTTGGGAGTCCAAAGTACCTTTGATTTGTTTCAGAAAGGCCAATGTAATTGGATAAGCAGAATTTGCATAGCTGGTTATGTCCCGGACTTCTGGATATAAATAGACCGGCTGCCATTCTGCTCATCGTTCTGTTTTTTCAGAGCTGAATTAGCATCTTCAAAAAGCTGCAGCAGTTAGCAGCACACAGCAGCAAGAGAAGCAGCTTTAATCCGATTAACTCTATTACATGTCGCTGGATAAGACAGCACAATCAGTGGGGTTTTTTTTACTCATAAAAAGCACTTTTTCAGCTGTGAAACGTGATTTATCATGTCTTCTCGGCTGTGTGTTTCTTGGGTGCGTTGTGTTCGACAACCAGCATATCGCTGTTTTTCGTGCTTCAGCTAAGCCCTTTCTATTGGCACATTACGTGCTGGACTGTTTTTTTTTTTTGGCACAGAAAAATCCTCGGTCACCTGGCTAGTCTCCGCTTGAGGCCTTCTACTTCCTGGTATGAGGCCACAGCGGTAGGTGCTGGGGATAAGCGTTGCTGGGTTAATAGCTGCAGGCTTCTTAATCCTCCTTTGCTTTGTGCATGCCAGTCAGGCCGCTGGAGGAACGTAAGGGATTCTCTAGTTCCTTCTCTTCTTCCCAAGCTCTTAAAATCGATGAGATGTCAATTGCAGCATCTGAGAGCGAGCTCGATTCCGTTAAGATGGATGACTCTCCAGAGCCAGGTTCTTCTGAATCTGAGCATCAGTCAGAGCTTGACAGTAAATGGCAGCCGTACTAGCCTGGGCAGCCGAAGCCTTTGGGTTGCAGTGGTGTCCACCACCCTGCCCTTATCAGTTGAGGCTGGATAATTGGTTCCTGAGTGCCAGTTGCAACTCTGAGATACTGAAGGAACTGCGCTAGATGTCTGACTATGCCCTCCGGGCTACAAGGACAACGATGCGGACTCTGGGGCAAGTGGCAGTCCTTTCTTCATTATGACCGATGCGTCTACCTCGGGCTGGGGCACCATGTGAAACAGGCAGGCTGTAGGGGTGGTTGGCCCTAAAGAAGTTTTAGCCCATAATTCAGGGCAAGCACGTGTTGATACGTTTGGACCACACTGTGGCGGTTGCGTTCATCAACCGCCATGGTAGATCTGTATGCATTTCCCCAAGTAAGCTTATTGCACAGGTTCTTTGCAAGGTCAGGGAGGACCAAGAGCAGCTGCTGTCCGTGGTGCTTTACTGGGCCAACAAGACCAGGTTCCCCAAATTGGTCCTGTGGGCAGTGGTGTCCCCTGGCCAATTTCCCTGAGGAGCGACCTTTTTCCCGAAGAGGGGGCATGATCTGGCACCCACACCCAGATCTCTGGACCCATGTGTGGTTCCTGGATTCGAATTAAAAAGATCTGTCAATCTCAGTGGTGAACACCATCATTCAGGCGAAGCCTCCTCTCTGAGACGGCTGTACAACCTGAAGTGGTGTGTCTTTGTCGAACAAACAGAGGACCTACAGACATGTGGCATAAGATCAGTGCCCTTCTTCTTTCAATCTGGGCTTCATAGGAACCTTTCTGTCTCCCTCATTAATACCATGCCATAACACCATGACACACTTTAGGGGCAGATTGATTGGGAAGCACAATCTGGTGGTTAGGTTCCTCTGCCTGAAGCTACATTCTCTGGCACCGCACCTTGTCCCCTCTTGGGATCTCTCTGTGGTCTTACAGGCCTTACAGGGAGACCCGTTTGAGCCCTTGCAGTCAGTAAAGCTTAAACCCTCTCTTTGAAGACCGCCCTCCTGACTGCACTTGCCATCAAAAGGGTGGGGAACCTCCAAGCCCTCTCCATCAACAGAGTGTGCCTAGGATTTGGCCCAGCAGACTCTCACGTTGTCTTGAGATCCAGGCCGGGATACGTGCCCATGGTGCCTACCACTCTCTTTAGGGATCAGGTACCTTACAAGCTATTCCCCTTCAAAGGGAAATCCTTAACCTGCCTTTGTTCGGGCATATCTTAACCGCACTCAGAGCTTCAGATGCTCTGAGACATTGTGTCCCTCTTGCCACTGCCCCGGACTGCTCCTGGGGAGTCAACATTTGGAAGTCTAGGGCGTGGCTGGCTATGCAATTCTGCTTGTCCAATTTTATTGGCCTTTTTGAAACAAATCAGAGGTATTTCAGGCTCCCAAACATTATCCCTAGTATCGTCACTTGACACGTCTTTGTTCTCTCTATCAGGGAACGAGGGTTACCATATATAACCGGAACGTTTCACACACAAATATATATAAAATAATTATAGCTCACCTCAATTCCAAAAGTTTGTGATGTTCATCATCTTTAAGACTGAAGATCATATTCTTTCCTAATTCTTCGATATTATTACTAGACAGATCCAGTTCTCTCAGGTGTGAGGGGTCTGATCTCAGAGCTGAACTCAGAGCAGCACAGCCTTCAACTGAGAAATCACAATCATACAACCTAGTGTAAAATAAAATCATGCAACAGTGTGAAATACATCAGTAAAATTAAAATGATTTCCCTCCTCTGGATATTTAATTCTTACACTAAAACCTCTGTTTCAGTCTCACTATTGGAGAATGTCTGTTATTAAGGGACATGTGACTCTCAGAGAGATGATCTTACCTCAGTGTCTCCAGTTTACAGTGAGGATTCTCCAGTACAGCAGAGAGACTCTTCACTCCTGAATCTCCGAGTTTATTCCCAGACAGATCCAGTTTTCTCAGGTGGGAGGGGTTTGATCTAGGAGCTGAACTCAGGAGCTGAACTCAGGGCAACACAGCCTTCGCCTGAGAAAACACAATAATACAACCTGCAGAGAAACAATAACAATTTTCACTCTCTCAGTTCTTTGATAGTATTGTTTTTTTTTTTTATCTTTAATGCTTTTGTAGGCAGTTGTCTGTGCTGCAGTGGTAACAGTGCTGCCCCCTGGTGGTTTTACCATGATATTACACTTGTATCACGATCCGTTGGCTAAATATCTTGATTTTAAAGTGTTGTGTTTGATCGGATACTACATGATTTTGATAAGATGTTTGTGTTGTTTTTAACAGTCTTTTTGTCGGTCTTTTTTCACACTTTAAATTTTTACATTTCTGACAATTTTGTGGACAAAACAGTGAATTGTTGCTTTACATATAAGTCAGACTTCCTCTTCTGTAATTCTTAGCCAATCAATTGTATGAATTATTTTGACTCTTTATTTCGGGCTAAAAGATCAGAATCATTACAGGGCTGTACACTGCCACATGTATGTCGTAAATGCTATGTAAAACTTAGCTTTGTCCACCTCCTGGAGTCGTGTGGGAGACTTTTTATAGTGAATGGATGCAGCTTTTGAACTGTTAAAAATTAACGCAACGGAGTCAGGACATTTTTTAACATAAATACTTGTGCTACAAAACTTTTAACCTCTCTGAAGGACCAAGGATATGTGCAAAAATAGTGAATGTACAGCCCTGCATTATTAGAAACAACACCAGATAATTAAAAATCATATCCACCAATTACAGTGAAATAAAAATGATTTGATGAAAACCTCTGGTAGAGAATGTGTGTTGCTGAGGGTCAAGTGACTCTCAGAGAGATGATCTTACCACAATGTCTCCAGTACAGCAGAGAGACTCTTCACCCCCTGAATCTCTGAGTTTATTCCCAGACAACCTGCAGAGAGACAATAACACACTTTTCACTGTTCAGAAACACAGAATAATGAATTTTATCAGCACTAACAGGCATAAATCTGTAGCCCTATTAAGATCCAAATTTTTTTTGTAATTCCAATTGAAAAATATTCGTTCGGGTTAAGTGTTTACATGAGATGTGATCTATCCTAAATATTTTTTGTACTTATTGCTCTGTGCTGCAGTAGTAACAGTGCTGCTCCCTGGTGGCTTCACTATAATATTACGCTCGGAAATAAAGACCTGTAAGCGTTAGTTTCAGACCTTGACCTTGAACCCTTAGAAACAGTGTCTGAGGAGCAGGTCTTGTGTTTCTAAGTTTAAGTTCACACTACGAGCCTAAATCTGATTTTTTTCCCCTACATGTGACTTAGATCTGTTTTTCTTATGACAGCGTAAACAGAACAAACTGCATGTAATCTGATCTTTTAAATTCGGATATTTGTCACTTCCATATATGGTATTAAATCCCAGACAGGACAAATGTTTTGTGACGCGACCGCAGTGTGAACAGTTATGTCGGAATTCATGCGACGTTCATCACTGCACACTGGCGTGTAACTACAAACCGTTGATATATAAAGGATTTTGCTGAAGGTGTTCATGTCACAGTCCCATCACTCCCTGACTCCTAACTTCACATCCAGGGAGATGATCTTACCACAGTTTACAGTGGGGATTCTCCAGCCCAACAGAGAGACTCTTCACTCCTGAATCTCTGAGTTTATTTCCAGCCAGGTCCAGTTCTCTCACACTAGAGTACATTATTAAACATGTTTTTAAATCTGTTTAAAATACAAATATTAAATGGAACATATGACAACACGCTGCATAATGTACTGTGTGAATGTTCTGAGATACAGCAGGTCTGGTGACGTTCTTTCATCTTCTCCGATGTTAATGTTACCTGTGTAACAGTTTTATTCAGCATTACTTACTCAGCTTTTCTGGAGGATGCAATCACAGGCAGGAGCTTCAGAAGACCTCATCTGATGATGAATAGTGTATATTAGTATATTTATAAAGGACAAACTCATCCTGTTCCTGTGCTGATGTCAGTAACACAAACACCACAGCTGACCACTGAGAAGAAGAAAGTCTACTTTGTCGTAGAAATCCAGACTGCAGGTAATGTTGGATTTCCTCAACTGAAGAATGATCTTCCAGTTCATTAAGACAGTGGAAAAGATTGAGGGATTTCTCTGGTGAAGGATTCTTTCTGATCTTCTCTTTGTGTCACTATGGTTTGTAAGAGGTTCTGATTGGACTCCAGTGAGAGACCCAGAAAAAAAGCGAAGAAACAGATCCAGACGTCCATTTTTACTTTGTAAAGCCTGATCTATAGCAGTCTTATGTACATCTGACTGCAATTTTTCTTCGTAGCATCGATATTTTATAAAACAGACCCGGTTGAAGAACATTTTCCTTTTTTATTCATGAATGTCTGGTGCACATACAGAGCTGCGAGGTGTTCCTGAATGCTCAGATGAACAAAGCAGTACAATTTACTCTGGTACAGTCCAATCTCCTCTCTGAAGATCTGTGTACACACACCTGAATACACTGATGCTTCTGTCACATCAATACCACACTCCATCAGGTCTTCCTCATAGAAGATCAGGTTCCCATTCATCAGCTGCTGAAAAGCCAGTTTACCCAGTTTCAGAACCATTTCTTCATCAGTCTCTCTGCTCTTTGTGTACTTTTTCTTTATGATGTTTGTCTGAATGATGAGGAAGTGTGTGTACATTTGAGTCTTGGGGATCTTTTCATTCTCTGCTTTACTCAACATTTTCTCTAGAACAGTGGCTGAAATCCAGCAGAAGACTGGGATGTGCCACATGATGTAAAGGCTTCTTAATGACTTCAGGTGTGTGATGATTCTGTTGCTCAGGCTCTGATCACTGATCCTCTTCCTAAAATATTCCTCCTTCTGTGGGTCGTTGAACCCGCGTACCTCTGTGATTCGATTAAAGCATTCAGAGGGGATTTGATCAGCTGCTGCTGGTCGGGAGGTGATCCAGATGAGAGCAGAGAGAAACAGATTCCCTTTGATCAGGTTTATCAGCAGCACAGGCACTGATGCTGATTCAGTTACATCACACACACTCTCTCGCTGTGTTCTGGAAATCCAGAGAGAAACGACACTAAAAATAAACAGAACTTTCTCTAAGCTGGAAATGTTTGTTTCATCAGGAGTTTCATCAGACTCAGTGTTTGATCCTTTATTATATTGAGTTCTCTGAAAGGAAGTGGAAAGATGAGATGAACAAAAACATCCTGATTTGTGTTCTTTTCAGTCCAGTCTAGAATGAATTTCTGCACAGAGACTGTTTTTTTCCAATGCCAGCGACTCCCTTGGTCAGAACGCTCCTGATGGGTTTGTCTTCTTCAGATAAGGGTTTAAAGATGTTATTGCATTTGATTGGTGTTTCTTCTTCTGATGCTCTCCTAGATGCTGCCTCGATCTTAGTCTTACCTCATGTTCATTGTTGACTTTTCCACTGTCTCCTTCTGTGATGTAGAGCTCTGTGTAGATCTCATTGAGAAGTGTTGGGTTTCCCTGGTGTGTTATTACATCATTTACATGCTGAAACTTCTTTAACAGATTTAGTTTACATCTCTCTCTTCTGAAGATGAGCTCCAGTGGTTTTTTAGAAACTTAAACACCTGCAAAATGGTTATATTGATGTGATGAGATGTGATCTTATTGTTTGTGACTTGATCTAAGTTTGAATCTTGCTGTTTTCAAAAAGGTTAAGAATTCTGTGCTTTTGTAACACTGAAGTAGTTTTACCAAGTTTTACACTCACACAATAACTTTTTTTAAATGTATATTATTTTCATAAATTATAGTTCTTACAGATTTGAGTTTTTATATCAGGTGTATATTAAGTAGAGGAAACAGATAAACTTTGACTATTCAGTTTGATGTTAAAGTGTCTGTGAGCTGTATTTTGGAGTAGTTTGGATTAAAGAATATACATGTGTTAGACTGTCCCAGTCATAATAAAAACACACACCACGCTTTTCAGATGTTTATTTGCTTTATTTATTCATTTTCGTTCCCCTTTACAATTATGTGCTACTGCGTTGTAAAGTGACATAATGTGAAAAGGTTCAAGCGCTATGAATACTTTTTAAGGCAGTGTATATTTGTAATAACTTTGTTTTGCCAGTTAATAGATGTAAAACTTACCAGTAAAATAATAACATTTAATGCCTGAGTAACAAAAAAATATGGAACCCGTTTAAAAATTTGAAATTTATCTGATATTATTTCTTTTTTTTAATTTTGATTATTTATATTTACTAGGGATGTGACAAGTGATTTTGAGAAATCCGACTGGTCTGGTGAGAATGTAACGATAGAAGATTTTTCCGCCACATTTAAATCGTTTGTGTGGCAACATTTTGCTTTCCCGGTAGACATAAGAAACAGCTAAGAGAATGATAAACAAGACAAGGACAATATGCTAACATTGTAAAAAATAAATAGCGTACGCCTCTCTGCTAACACCGTCTGCATCGCTATTGTAATAGACAATGTGGTAATATTCGGACGTGGCTGTGCGCGAGGCAGAATTTAAGCCGCACATCAAATGCTTCACAATTCACACACACAAATAAACCCCACTACACAGGACTGGACTGAAACACGTAGGGGTTTTCAACAGCTATAAACCCCACAAATTCATAACAAATGTGGCAAAAAACGTTTCTGGCAAATAAATTCCTTAAATTTACTGCATATAATTTATTAAAATAGAAGTTTAAGGTTTATAAAGTACGAGTTAATTTCAAAATGTGTTTGGTGTTTTTCAGTTAAATTAAAGACGATTTTTCCTGTATTTCATTACTGAGGATATCTTTAAAAAGTCTAAAAATCTTGTTTTCGTGAAACTCAGTCTGGTGTCTCGTCTCGTTGACGTCACCCGAAAAGTAAATGAATGCCGTCTGCACCCACTTTTAAGATACATTTTTACACACACCATGTCTAAGATTTAAAGGACAGTAAAGATTCGACTCCCTTCTAGATCATTTCTGTTATTCTATACAGTTATTTATCATTATTTTCCTTTAAATATATAACCACCCATCAGAGCCGACTGATATTAGGTGACTGGTGCTCAGAGGGCTCCCAATTCTCCACAGTGAGGCCACAGTCTTTTCTTAAGCAAGTGGGTAAAAGTAACTCATTTGCTCAAAGGTTATCTCAAAGGAGCATGAAAACAAATTCGTTGTATTAATAGACGGTCCTCATATCGGATAAAACATTTACACATAAACAGAGAGCCTATAAGACTTTTCTTTATCACACGACCTTCTGTCTCTATTTCTGTCCCTTTTAAAGCTCAGACAATCATTTAAAGGTTCATTTATCTTTTCAAGTCATTTGAAAGGATAGATTGGCTTTATGTGACTTTGAATGGAACGAAAATACTTTCGATTTGTTTTATTGATTTATTTCTTTAATATTATTTCTTTTTTTATGGTTTAGGAAAGATGAATAAGCGTTCATTTTTGGATGAACTCACCCTTTTGATGAAGTGTTACTAAAGCAGTCATAACCAATTCTTACTTGTGTCTGTGTCATTACAAGGCTATTCAAATCAACTAACTAACCAACCAACCAACCACCACATCAATCAATCAACCATACAATCAATATATTACTCACTCACTCACTCACTCACTCACTAACTCAACCATTCATTCATTCAATCAACCACTCAATCAATTAATCAATTACCAACCACTCAATCAATCATAGAATCAATCCATCAACTACTTACTCACTCAATCAACCAATCAATCAATCAATCAATCAATCAATCAATTAACCACTCACTTACTCTCATTCACTCATTCATTCATTCATTCATTTAACTACTGTTGGTGGTTATTCAATGAGAAATGTCACTGATGTTCTCGGTTTGTAGGACTCATCATAGTGAACGCCACCACAGTGATGTTGGAGTCCTCCTTATTGAGCGAGGTGTTGTGTGCCCATATAACCCTATATCTCAATCCAGCCTCACTGAAGATCAGCATTGAGGGAGACGTTGTGATGAAGTTGTGATGAAAGACTTGCCGCATGCTGTTTGCATTCTCTTTGGAATTCCAGACATTCGCATGGATGTAGCATATTATTGTGTTCATGTTCCTCTAAACAGTTTTACAATTGCTAATGATAACAATTACTACTTCATTTAACTTAATAGTTATTTTAACTAAAAAAAACCCTTAACTTTAAAACATATTCTCAAAAAAATTCATAATGTCAGCTTACGTTCCCAATGGTGTGCAGTCGGTGTGTGCGCAGTCGGTGTGTGCGCAGTCGGTGTTGGTCAGTGTGGGTCAGTCAGTGGTTCTCTGCGGTTCTAAACACTATCAGAATCAGTGACCTACATTTACACCCTAAACTCTAATATTAGTTCCATTAAATGGTATTAATTTATTCCAGCAGTTTATTCTCTTCATTTCGTAGTGTTTCTCTCGCTGCACTGCTTCCAGTACGTGTGTGTGGATGTTAGATTTTTTATCCAATCAGATTTCAGTTTCTATGTGCTGCCATGTTAATCTAATCTGCCTTCAGAATCAGTAGCGCTGCCCGTGGAACTTACACTATATCAGCAGGGGCAGATTGATCATTGGGTAAATATAATTAAACACTGTTTCTGCAACCAATCAAAATTTTAAACCCGCCCTCTGAAGCCCGCTTAGCTGGCACACGATAACATCAGCATTTTTCTGTCCTCTGATTGGTCGATTGAAGTAAAACTGTTACAGGCCGGTTCAACTAGCGAAACGTGTCTGCACAGATGAATTAGAATTTTTAGGCCCACAATGGCGGACGGCGGAGGTGAAATTAAATAAAAGAGTAAAACTTTAGTGTGTGGACTTTAATTATTAAACAAAAAAAACCACCGAAATGATAATTCAGTTTTTTTTATTCTCGTTGTTAGAGGAAGCATTTTTTTGTTACCTGGCAGAGCAGAAATATTTCATTTTTGTCATTTCAGGCATTGAACAGTCAGCATTTTATCACAAGCCCTTTCTGTTTTTCTCGATACATCTACATTAACACTTACAGATAAACACACAGCAAAACATAGTTCAGTATCAGCAATAACACACAACACTGCGTTTACACACCAGACGATGATTCGGAGCGCTTGTTATGTGCAGCTCCTGAAGTGGATGATTGATACATCGTTAATTCGGATTCTTTTGAATCGGATATAAAGATGAAACTAAAGCAAAAAACGAAGCACCGAACCAACATCAACATGGAGTCTTACGTTTATACGCTTAACACACCACCCGAGTTCAGGAGTGTTATTGCTTCATGATCAAATGATTCTCAAATAGATTTTAGAAAATTTAATTGTACAATATTACGTTGTATTTTTCCGTTTCATTTAACACACATTTTTTCAGACAGTGAGTCATATACACATTACTAATAATGGTCAAATGTTTGTGATCTCTTTCACACACTCTGAATCACACACTCGTCGCTGTATGTTTTATTATTCTGTTCTTCCTTCACTGGAACTGTGAGACTCGAACCCTGTCCCAGCAGGACAATGTCCCTGTGCACAAATCCCCTGGTCTCCATGAAGACATGCTGTGTTCTGATTGGAGGAGAAGAAACTCTCATGTCCTGTAGAGTCCTGATTCTGACTCCACCCCTTTAAACTGAACACCTGCGAACACGAGCCTGTTCCGACCCCTCTAATGGCTGAAAACGGTATTGCAATCAAATCATCAAGAAGCCCTTCAGTTTCTGTGAAAGATGATTGGGTGGAGTCAAAGAGGGAGGAGCTTATTTCTGGGCCAGAAAAAATGAGCAAAAAAAAAGCCTGAGATCTGTTGCATGTTATTATTGTAAATAAAATCACAGTTTTCTATAGAGTTTATGAAATACAGCTCTTATCCAATCAGAACACTGGACTGTAACATGAGGAATATTAGGCTTTTAAAAAAAATAAAATAAAAGTCATTTCATAAAAATTCATCTGAGCTACAGAGTTCACAGTGTTATAAAGAAAGATCAAGATCATTACATAATGTGTGTGTGTGTGTGTGAGAAAGATGGCGGGGTATTCACATGTGTGTGAGGGTGCATGTGGGTGTGTCTGCATTGGTATGCGTGTGTACAAGTATCTGCGTGTGTGTGTGTTAGATTTTGCTGTTTTCCAGGTGTGTGTCGATGTGTGTGATCAGAGCGTCATCCGGGAATCCGGTGGGAAAGGAGAGCTGACAGAGAGGACAACTGCGAGTGTTACTCTCCTCCTCCTCCATCCACAACTAACAGACAGGAAAGAGGAGAGAAACAAAAGAAAGAAAAAAAAGGAGGGAAGGATGGTGGGAAAAAGAAAGAAGTTATTTGGAAGAAGAATGGTTTTATTTTCATATTAAAAATCTGCTTTTATAAAACTTTGTTCATGTGTGTGTGTGTGTGTGTGTGTGTGTGTGTGTGTGGTCCCTCACTCTAATTGAAGGCCAGGACTGAGCGTGCTCACTGTGGAGGTGTGAGTGAGGCGATGTCATTATCCTTGGCCCCGCCCACTCATCATCTTCGTCCTCTGAGGATTGAGGGGGTGTGGTCAGTGGAGCAGGGGTGGAGTCAGGCAGTGGGAAGCTGAACTCCAGCGCCCCGTGAGCAGAGGATGGGCGGGGCCCAGAGGATATTGGCCTAAGGTGGGTGTGGCTTGTGGTTCTGCGCTTTGGCAGAGTGGAGATGGGATTGTGGATGAGGTTAGGGGAGACAGAGGGGTCGGCCATGTCTGAGTAACTACGACGACTCTGGAAGTGTGACCTCATCAGGTGAGGTGGAGGAGGGGCGGGGTCAGAGGGAGGGGAGGCGGGGCCATGCCTCAATACTACAGGGTGGAAAAAGACAATATTATTACGATATGTATATATACACACACATGTATGATATACGCTTACACTACAGACTAACAGATGACCAAATAAACAAGTATATGTGTAGGTGTGTGTATATATGTGTGTGTGTGTATATCAGGCGGTATTTATTTACCGGGACTGTTCGGATCTGCAGAGCTGTGGTTCTGTCTCAGGATTTGGTTCTGTTCAGCGATGAGACCACGGATTCGGCTTAGTTCTTCTAAAAGCTCTGTGTAGGCCAGCGCCAGGTTCACCCTGTAACACACACACACACAGTATAAAACTTTGAATGTGTGAGACGATTGTTTCTCTCAACATCATGACCCCAAAAACAGAAAGCATTGGAAACTACTTACACACACACACACACACACACACACACACACACACACACTGGAGACTTCTCCAGAAAGAAACATCTCATTTTACTGAATATAAAGACGCGTCTCTGCAATTGAGTTACTATGGAAACGAGGTGGAAACGCATCTGAGTGAGTGCATTAATATAAACATGACGAGTGTAAAAGGATCACTTACTGTTCATCTCCTGCCTTTTTAATCCACTCCACACTGCAGTGCTCACACTCCACATCCAGCTCCTGGAAAACATCAATCCCTCACTCACTCACGCTATCAATCACTAAATCATACATTCATCCCATCAATCACGCTATCAATCACTAAATCACTAATCGTTCATTCATTCATTCGATCAATCCATCAATCACGCTATCAATCACTAAATCATTCATTCATTCATTCATTCATTCGATCAATTACTCTATCAATCACTAAATCACTCAATCAACCAACCAACCAAACACTTACTCACTTAACCCCTCACTCACTTACCCAACAACTTAATCAATTAATAAATCAATAAATAATCAATTAATCAATCAACAACACCCACTACATCAATCAACCACTTATCAATCAATCCATCAATTAACCGCCATTTCACTCTACTCCATTCATTGTTCAATCATCAAACAAACCCATCATCAATCAACCAATCAATAATTCCATCAATAATCAACCATACAATCAAGATATTACCATCACCAACCAACATTCTTCAATCAAACCAATCAACATCACAATTCAAGCAAGCAATCATTCATTCATCATCAAACCAATAATCATTAACCATTCACTCTCACTCATTCATTTATTTATTTAACTAACCAACCAACCAACCATCACATAATTAATCAATAAATCAATCTATAAATAAACCAATCAATCAAATCAACCAACCAACCACCACATCAATCAACCATCAACCATAACAATCCAATATATTACTTCACTCACTAACTCAACCATTCATTCATTCAATCAACCACTCAATCAATTACCAACCACTCAATCATAGAATCAATCCATCAACCACTTACTCACTCAATCAACCAATCAATCAATCAATCAATCAACCACTCACTTACTCTCATTCACTCATTCATTCATTCAATTCATTTAACTAACCAACCGACAAACCATCACTCAATTAATCAATCAACTAACCAACCAACCACCACATCAATCAACCAAACAATCAATTCATTACTCATTAACTCAACCATTCAATCAACCACTTAATTAACCAACCACTAAATCAACCAACCAACCATATATATATATATATATATAGAGAGAGAGAGAGAGAGAGTACCTGTTGTTCTTTCTCCTGCCGAATCTCCTCCTGTAGATGCTGCAGCTCTGCCTTAAGCTCCGCCTCCCGCTGACACGCCCCTCTAGCCTCATGCCACACCCCCTCAAGCTCTGCCTCTAGGCGCTGGACTCTCAGGTCAGTGAGTGTGTCCAGACTGCGAGAGCTCTGCAGACTCGACCCAGGACACTCCAACGCTGAAACACACACACACACACACAGCAAGGGAACTTAAACCAGTTTAACAGCTCTCTGTCTGTGGGCCTCTTAGGAACATTCCAGAACCCTTTCCCAGAGAACCTGATGTTTACTGAACACTAATGTTTTCTGAACCCAGTGTTTTTCCAGAGTGTGTTTTTTTGTAGAACTTCCAGTTTCCACTGCGTTCCACTGGTTTTATCATTATCAGAGTTAACTCTAACAGAGTTCCAAAGCTTCAGGAACTTTCGTACACATCCGTGTGTGTGTGTGTGTGTGTGTGTGTGTGTGTGTATACCGCAGGGCGTGTCCAGGCTGGTATACAGATGAAGGTAACGAGTTTCTTTATTGCGCTGATGTGAAGTTTCTCTCGTTTTTTTCTTCTGCAGGTGATTTTCTTTCTGACCAAGCGCCGCTTCCAGCTTCCTGATCCGCTCCACATGCTGCTCAGCCAGAGTTGTCTACACACACACACACACACCAGGTTCACAGATGATGAACAACACATGGTGTTATAATGCGGTCCTTTCTCTCTCTCTCTCTCTCTCTTTTATTGGTATGGATCATTTATAGTTACAGTTGCCGACGCACGAAAGAACAAACATATTATAGACAAAAATATACAGAAAAACAACAGAGAAAAAGACAGTAGCGAAATAAATAGAGACAAACAGGGCTGTGTGTGTGTGTGTGTGTGTGTGTTACTGACTGTCCCTCAGTATGTGGCAGGCGGAGACGTACTGCCCTGCTAAGACGCAACTCTCCTTCTTTTCCCCCAGTAGGAGGGGCAGTTTTGTGAGTGTGGGGTAGGTTGATGAATTGGGGGGTGTATATTTTGTACACTCAGTGAGAAAGTGCAGCTCTGTGTGTCTCCACGTTGTTGGTGTTGCAGTGTGAACACATCTCTCTGATCTATAGGGAGCCATGATGCCTTATAGCGTCCCCGGTCTCTATAGTCACTGTGTGTGTGTGTGTGTGGTGTGTGTGTGTGTGTATATAGCATCTGGTCCTCTATAGTCACTGTGTGTGTGTGTGTGTGTGTGTGTATAGCGTCTGGTCTCTATAGTCAGTGTGTGAGTGCTGAGTTCTGTAGCGTGTGTGTGTGTGTGTGTGTAGTGTCCCGGTCTCTATAGTCAGTGTGTGAGCGCTGAGTCTGTAGTGTGTGTGTGTGTGTGTGTGTGTGTGTGTGTGTGTGTGTGTAGCGTCCGGTCTCTATAGTCAGTGTGTAGCGCTGAGTCTGTAGCGTGTCAGTGTGTGTGTGAGTGTGTGTGTGTGTGTGTGTGTGTGTGTGTGTGTGTGTGTGTGTGTGTGTGTGTGTGTGTGTGTGTGTGTGTGTGTGTGTGTATATAGCGTCCGGTCTCTATAGTCAGTGTGTGAGCGCTGCGTCTGTAGCGTGTGTGTGTGTGTGTGTGGTGTGTGTATAGCGTCCGGTCTCTATAGTCAGTGTGTGAGCACTGAGTCTGTAGTGTGTCATGTGTGTGTGTGTGTGTGTGTGTGTGTGTGTGTGTGTGTGTGTGTTTGTGTGTGTGTGTGTGTGTGTAGCGTCCGGTCCCTCTATAGTCAGTGTGTAAGCGCTGAGTCTGTAGCGTGTCAGTGTTGGTGTGGGTGTGTGTGTGTGTGTGTGGTGTGTGTGTGTGTGTGTATAGCGTCCGGTCTCTATAGTCAGTGTGTGAGTGCTGAGTCTGTAGCGTGTCAGTGTGTGTGTGTGTTGTGTGTGTGTGTGTGTGTAGCGTCCGGTCTCTATAGTCAGTGTGTGAGTGCTGAGTCTGTAGCGTGTCAGTGTGTGTGTGTGTGTGTGGGTGTTTGGGGGTCAGTCACTGTTTTTAGGTAATCCACTACAGTGTACTGTGGATTTAGGGTCCAATAGCACTGCATTTTACTCTGTGCTTGTGTGTGTGTGTGTGTGTGTGTTGTGTGTGTGTGTGTGTGTCCAGTGTGTGATGTAGTTGTGTTTTTTGGAGTGTTTATAATTTGTTGAGGTCTTGATTGTTTTGGTGTGTGTCTGCTCCTGCGATGAGGTTGTGTCAGGTGTGTGATTGTGTCAGTGTGTGTGTCAGTGTGTGTGAGTGTACTGAGATTCAGTATCAGTTGGGTGAGGAGACTCTTCTCTCTGTTCATCTCTTGGCTCTGCAGGGTTTTGTACTGGTAGCTCTGGGGGTCAGTGTGTTTTAGGGTTTAGTACTGGTAGCTCTGGGGGTCAGTGTGTATTAGGTTTAGTACTGGTAGGTCTGGGGGGTCAGTGTGTTTTAGGGTTTAGTACTGGTAGCTCTGGGGGTCAGTGTGTTTAGGGTTTTTGGGCTGGAGCTCTGGTGGTCAGTGTGTTTTAGAGGGTTTTGTGGCTGGAGCTCTGGTGGTCAGTGTGTTTAGGGTTATGTACTGGTAGCCCTGGGGTCAGTGTGTTTTAGGGTTTTGTGCTGGAGCTCTGGGGGTCAGTGTGTTTTAGGGTTTTGTACTGGTAGCTCTGGGGGTCAGTGTGTTTTAGGGTTTAGTACTGGTAGCTCTGGGGGTCAGTGTGTTTTAGGGTTTGTGCTGGCTCTGGGGGTTCAGTGTGTTTTAGGGTTTAAGGTACTGGTAGCTCTGGGGGTCAGTGTGTGTTTAGGGTTTAGTACTGGTAGCTCTCTGGGGTTAGTGTGTTTTAGGGTTTTGTACTGGTAGCTCTGGGGCAGTGTGTTTTAAAGGTTTTACTGGAGCTCTGGGTAGTGTGGGGTACTGTCAGTGTGTTTTGAGGGTTTTGTACTGGTAGCTCTGGGGGTCAGTGTGTTTTAGGGTAAGTTTGTACTGGAGCTCTGGGGGTCACTGTGGTTTTTAGGGTTTTGTACTGGTAGCTCTGGGGGTCAGTGTGTTTTTAGGGTTAGAGTACTGGGATCTCGGGGGTCATGTGTGTTTTAGGGTTTTGTACTGGTAGCTGGGGGTTTACGCTGTTTTTAAGGGTTTTGTACTGGTAGCTCTGTCAGTGTGTTTTAGGGTTTTGTACTGTAAGCTCTGGGGGTCAGTGTGTTTTAGGGTTTTGTACTGGTAGCTCTGGGGGTCCATGGTGTTTTAGGGTTTTGTACTGGTAGCTCTGGGGGTCAGAGGGTTTGCTGGCTCCTGGGGGTCAGTGTGTTTTTAGGGTTTTGTACTGGTAGCTCTGGGGGTCATGTGTTTTAGGGTTTTTGTACTGGAGCTCTGGGTCAAGTGTGTTTTAGGGTTTGGTACTTTGGTACTGGTAGCTCTGGGGCTCAGTGTTTGTTTAGGGTTTAGTACTGGTACTCTGGGGGTCTGGAGTCGTTGTATTTAGGGTAGCTGTGGTCAGTTGGTTTTGTACTGGTAGTCTTGGGCCAGTGGTGGTTAGGGTTAGTACTGGTAGCTCTGGGGGTCATGGGGTTTTAGGGTTAGTAGTACTGGTAGCTCTGGGGTCAGTGTGTGTATTAGGTTTTTGTACTGGTAGCTCTGGGGGTCAGTGTGTTTTAAGGGTTTGTACTGTACTGGTAGCTCTGGGGGTCAGTGTGTTTTAGGGTTTAGTACTGGTAGCTCTGGGGGGTCATTTGTTTAGGGTTTAGTACTGGTAGCTCTGGGGGTCAGTGTGTTTTTGGGTTATTGTACTGTGTTTTAGGTTTTGTACTGGTAGCTCTGGGGGTCAGTGTGTTTTTAGGGTTTTGTACTGGAGCTCTGGGGGTCAGTGTGTTTTTAGGGTTTAGGGGTCTGGGGGTGTTACTGGTAGCTCTGGGGGTCATGTGTTTTAGGGTTTTGTACTGGTAGCTTTGGGGGTCCGTGTTTTAGGGTTTATTACTAGCTCTGGGGGTCATGTTTTTAGGGTTTTGTACTGGTAGCAATGGGGTTTACTGTGTTTTAGGGTTTTGTACTGGTATGCTCTGAGGGTCAGTGTGTTTTAGGGTTTTGTACTGGTAGCTCTGCGGTCAGTGTGTTTTAGGTTTTGTACTGGTAGCTCTGGGGGTCAGTGTGTTTTAGGGTTTTGTACGGTAGCTCTGGGGGTCAGTGTGTTTTAAGGTTTTGTACTGGTAGTCTCTGGGGGTCAGTGTGGTTTTTAGGGTTTTGTACTGGTAGCTCTGGGGGTCAAGGGTTTAGTGTAGTTCTGGGTCAGTGTGTTTTAGGGTTTGTACTGGTAGCTCTGGGGGTCAGTGTGGTTTTTAGGTAGTTTTGGGGGTCACTGGGTTAGCTCTGGGGGTCAGTGTGTTTTAGGGTTTTGTACTGTAGCTCTATCTCTGGTGTTTTTTAGGTAGCTTTACTGGTCTCTGGGGGTTTGTTTTAGGGTTTTTACTGGTAGCTCTGGGGGTCATGTGTTTTTAGGGTTTTGTACTGTAGCTCTGGGGGTTACTGTGTTTTAGAGGTTTTGTACTGGTAGCTCTGGGGCAGTGTGTTTTATGGTTTTTACTGGTAGCTCTGGGGGTCAGTGTGTTTAGGGTTTAGTACTGGTAGCTTCTGGGGGCATGTGTTTAGGGTTTTTGTACGGTAGCAGGTGTGGGGTTTTTGTACTGGTAGCTCTGGGAGTCATTGTGTTTTGGGGTTTGTACTGTGGTAGCTCTGAGGGTCAGTGTGTTTTAGGATTTCATACTGGTAGCTTTGGGGGTCACTGTGTTTTAGGGTTTTTTTGCTGGTAGCTCTGTGGGTAACTGTGTTTTAGGGTTTTGTACTTGTAGCTCTGGGGGTCACTGTGTTTTAGGGTTTTTTACTGGAGCTCTGGGGGTTTAGGTAAAGCCAATATTTATTGCATATTTTTTTTGGATTTTGATCAGTAGAGGGAATCGACCTAATTCAGCTCGGCAGCCATTGTTGGTGGCATTTCTGTGAATTTGTAGAACTGATTTACAGAATTGTGTGTGCATCATTTCAACTGGGTGTTTATCCCATTGTGTAAAGTTTTGGTTTGTAAGTGGCCCCCAGACCTTACTACCGTACAGTAGAATGGGTTCTATAATGGAATCATATAATGTGAGCCAGATTGGGATTGGGATTGAAATGTGAATGTGTTTTTTGATGGTGTAAAATGCCCTGCATGCTTTCTCTGTCACCTCCTTCACTGCTGGACTAGAATTTCACTGTGAAACTGATTTTCAGTCCTAAGTAATTGTATTCTTTACAGTTTTCTATTTTGTGTGTTTCTAAAGTGAAATGTGGTGTGTCTCTCTAACATCTGGATCTTTTTTGGAAGATAATAGTCGTGTTTTTTTTTTTTTTGCGGTTGACTGTCAAGGCCCAGGTCTGACAGCACTGCTGTAGCAGGTCCAGGTTCTGCTGTAGACCCTGAGCAGAGGGGGACAGCAGGACCAGGTCATCTGCGTACAGCAAGAACTTTAGAGTCATGTAGAGAGAACCAGGTGCTGTAGAACACTCTAGAATAGAGGCCAATTTATTAATATAGATATTAAATAATGTTGCGCTCAGACAGCAGCCCTGTCTCACTCCACGCTCCTGAGAGATAAACTTAATTCTTTTGTGGCCAATTTTTTATTCCGCACTTGTTGTATACATGGATTTAATGATCTCATGTGTTTTACCTCCTACACCGCTTTCAATGATTTTATAAAATAAACCTTCATGCCAAATGGAATCGAATGTTTTTTTGGGAAATCTATAAAACATGCAAATATTTTGTTTTTGTTTACGTTAGTCGATTAGAGTGTGGAGGGTGTAAATATGATTACTGAGTGGTGTTTTGGTATAAATCCAATTTGACCTTTAGTCAAGAAACTGTGTTTTATAAGGAAGTCTATAAGCCTGGAATAATTAATGCTACATTAAACCTTCCCCAGATTACTGTTCACACAGATGCCTCTGTAGTTATTAGGTTCAAATTTATCTTAGCTTTTAAAAATAGGTGTGTCTAGGTGTCAGGCAAATAATCTACACACTGGAATTTTGAACCTGAGAACTGAGGACATTTCGTTTATGATCCCGTCCAGTCCACTCGCTTTTTTGGCTTTGAGTGTGTNCTCCTGAACAAGGCGTCATTATGCGCGTTTTGTTGATGATACAGTGACCACACAAACAACACCACCCCGTCGTCCTCACACACACTGAAGACGGGGAACTGAGGGGGACACGGAGACAGGTGTAATGGAGAGACAGATGTTCCTCCACGTAATCACCAGGCTCAGGAAGCAGCTAAAATAAACATCTCCCACCTCATATAGTAGTTCTTCAGTTTCTCCTGATGCTGCTGTTTCTCGCTCCCGTCCAGCCAGACGCAGACGGATGTCCGATACGCAGCTGCAAACTGATGAACGTCCACCACAGAGACGAGGCGATGCCACGGCCATCTGCAGCCGCACACCTCCTCTCGACAGAGACTCACTTCCTCCTTTCAACCCGAACTGTTCCCGCAGGAGAGACTCCATCACTCACCGAAGAACCCAGAAGGACACCAGGACAGAGAAAGAGCGGTGAGATGATGGTGTGAATAGGAGACAAAATAGAACAAGACATGCAACAGAAGCATGAGGAGAGAAAGCAGAGACACGGAAGATAAAAATAAGTGAGAAGAAAGTTCATCGAGCGTTGAACTGATAATATAGACAAAACGTGGTCGAAGAGGAACAAACAAAACGTCCCCCGAGGCCACCAGATGAGAACCCACAAAGCAACTTAGGACGATGATGGTGATGATGAAAACCAAAATGAGAAAACCACAAGGATGAAAAAGAATGAAAGAAAAGAAATGAGTGACACAAACATACACACCACACCCAAGCTTCGGAGTGGAGAGGAAGGGACATAGAGAGAAAAAAAACAAAGGGAGAGGGAAGACAAAGAAGAAAGCAATACGGAGAGAGAAATAGCACGGAACTAGAGAAAAAGACAATGGGAAGAGAATAAGCCAAATGGTTGAGTGCGAAGGATGAGAAGTGAAGTGAGCCACCCAGTCCCGCTCCACCCTGCACAAAACCACACCCGAACGCAAAAGACTGGTGCGGCACATTTGGTGAGGGGCATAGAAAACTGGACCCAGTGGTGACCGATGGGGATGGACCCATCACCTGGAAAAGGGGTCATGGTGAGACAACAGTTGTGAGACGACAATGAAGCAGAAACAAGACCATGGGTGAGAAACGACAGTGGTTAAAGCACCCAATTAAAAACACACCCAAGACAACCATCCCTGAATATTCATCTGCGGAATGCACCCCAACAATCACTGGGTGGCCCTATTTAAATTAACAACAACACACACACACACACACACACACTACACACCACACACACACACACACAACAACCACACCACAAACACACACCAAACCACACACACAACACTACACATATTCAGTTAAAAAAAAATTGCCAGTAGCTCAAATAGAAAGCTGGAGCCCGGTAAGTGACCGACCCCCTCCACCAGATCAGCAGTGGAATAAAACCAGTCCTCAGAAAACAGAAAGGAAAAGCGGAGGGAGGAGTTAGAGGGGGGAAGGGGAGACGGTGGTGGGGGAGGGGAGGTGGGGGGGGGGGGGAGGGGGGGAAGGGTGGGGGGGAGGGGAGGACGGGGGGGGAGTAGGGAGGACGAAGGGAACCGCCACGAGGTGGGAGGGGAGGAGGGGGGAAGGAGGGGGACGGCGAAGGACCCACACCCCGGGGAGGTGGGACGAAGGTGGGTCACACATACGCGGGGAGACCGGGTCAAGCATACCACAAAAGATATTTTAAAATACATGAACGTTATTATAAACTACAAAACTACTGTTGTAACTTCTTGTGCCAGTAAATTCATCTATTTATAACCACTCAATTTAGTGTTAAAATCATTCTCCATAATAGGAAAGGGTGGCTGTTGGGACCGTGACCATGTCCCAAAACAGGGGGTTGTGAAAGCGGATGACGCCATATTTAAATGGCTCACATGATGATATCAGAACGGAAGTCTGCCGTCCCACAAGGTTTGTTCAGTTTGTCATGGACCATCATCCTTCACCCGGACATTCTTCTTTAGGACACACATGCGCACAACACACACAGAACACTCTGTCTACAACTTGTATGGGGACCACGCCCCCCAGGGTGACACCTTTGTTGCTTATGGAGGCAGTCGAACTCACAACCTTCAGTTCTGACCTAAAGTACATAGCTACCACTTACCCCATGTCTTTAAAGTCTCCTACCACGTACATAATTAAGAGAAAACATTTTTAAACCCGCTAGATGAGTTTAGTTCTCGTAGTACATGCGACACGCCGCCACCATAAACCCAAGTCACAACCCCAAACCACGTACAAGCGACACGCCCCGCCACCACCAATATTAAACCAGAGTACAGCGACACGCCGCGCCACCAGCCGCCACCATAAACCCAGTTCGTTCAGTAAAGCCGACACGGCCGCCACCATTTATGACGCCACCATTGTTATCCTCTCATTAACGCCAGGTTTTTGCAGAGGAGTAGTACACGACACGCCGCCACCATCATTAACACACGAAATCGAATTAAAACCAGTAGGTACAGTTTACAAGTACAGCGACACGCCGCCACCATTAAAATCCCAAGCTACAGAGAAAACACGCCGCCACCATTACGCCACATTATTTTAGTATTAATACCAAGTAGTAGCTACACAGCGACAATGCCGCCACCATTAAAAATTGCAGCCACCATTATTTTATGGCGGCGCCCAATTATTAAACCTCAGTACAGCGTAGTAGAAGAGTTACAGCGACACCACGGACCGCCCCCATTTATTAAAAACTCGAGTCAGCGACCTTACAAACAACCGCCCGCCACCATAAACCCAGTACAGCGACACCCCGCCAAACATTAATATAAACCCAGTTAGTACAGCGAACGCCGCGCCACCCATTAATAATTGTAAACCCAGTACAGCGACAACGCCGCCACCATTTAAATATTTTAATTATTCAAACCCAAGTTACAGAGTACAGCGACACTGCGCCACCATTATTAAACCCAGTATACAGCCAGTACTAGCGACACGCCGCCACCCATTAAACACCAGTACAGCGACACGCCACCACCAATTAAACCCAGTACAGAACAGAGTACCAGCGAACGGCCACCACCATTTTTAAACCCAGTACAGCGCACACCACCATTAAACCCAGTACCAAGCGACACACCACCACCATAAACCCGTACAGCGCACCCCACCACCATTAAAATTTAAACCAAAGTAGTACAGCGCCCACCCGCCGCCATTAACCAGTACAGCGACACAAACAAACACCGCCACCCTTAAACCCAGTACAGCGACACCCGCCACCATTAACCCAGTTAGTACACAGCGACACACCACCATTACCATTAAACCCCCGTTTACAGCGACACACCGCCACCATTAAACCCCAGCCGCGACCATAGACACCAGTACAGCCACAGGAAACCACCTTAAACCCAGCAGCGACACGCCGCCACCATTAAAACCCAGTACAGCGCGCTACACACCACCATTAACCCAGTACAGCGACACGCCGCCACCATTAAACCCAGTACAGCGACCACCCCCAGCCACATTAAACCCAAGTACAGCCGCCACCATTAAACCCAGACAGCGACACCCGCCACCATTAAACACAGACGCTACCACCCACCATTAACCCAGCTACAGCGACACGCCGCCACCATTAAACCCAGTAGTACAGCGACACGACCCACCATTAAACCCAGTACAACGGCCGCCACCCAGTTACAGCGACACCCCGCCACCATTAAACCCAGTACGACACGCCGCCACCATTAAACCCAGTACAGCGACACGCCGCCACCCATTTAAACCCAGCGCCCATACCACTGACACACCACCACCATTAAACCCAGTACAGCGACACACGCCGCCACCATTAACCCAGTACAGCCACACACGTACAGCCACCAACCACCACCATTACAACCAGTACAGCGACACGCCGCCGCGCCACCATTTAAACCCAGCGCCACAAGCCAGCACACCCACCACCATTAAACCCAGCCGCGACACGCCACCACCAATTAAAACCAGTACAGCGACACCAAGCGGACACGCCACCAGCGACATTAAACCCAGTTACAGTGACACGCCACCACATTAAACCCAGACACCCAGCGACACACCACCCATTAAACCCAGTACAGCGACACACCGCCGCCATTAAAACCAGTACAGTACCCAGCCGACACACCACCATTTAAACCCAGTACAGCGACACGCCCCACCATTAAACCCAGTACAGTGACACACCACCACCATTAAACCCAGTACAGCGACACACCGCCGCCATTAAACCCAGTACAGCGACCACCACCACCCATTAAAACCCAGTACAGCGACACACCACCATTAAACCCAGTACAGCGACACACCACCACCATTAAACCCAGTACAGCGACACACCCCACCATTAAACCCAGTAAGCGAAACACACAGCACCATTAAACCCAGTACAGCGACACAACCGCCACCATTAAACCCAGTACCGTACACACACACCACCATTAAAACCCAGTACAGCGAACACACCACCACCATTCAACCCAGTACAGCGACACACCACGCACATAAAACCCAGTACAGGCGAACACACCGCCGGACCATTAAACCCAGTACAGCGACACACCACCACCATTAAACCCAGTACAGCGACACACCACCACCATTAAACCCAGTACAGAACACACCACCACCATTAAACCAGTTACAGCGACACCACCACCACCATTAAACCCAGCAGTTACATGAAAGGTACCGACACACCCATTAAACCAGTACAGCGACACAACCACCACCATTAAACCCAGTACAGTAACACAACCACCACCATTAAACCCAGTACAGCGCACACCACCCACCATTAAACCAGTACAGCGACACCACCACCACCAACAATAAACCAGTACAGTAACACACCACCACCATTTTAAACCAGTACAGTAAACACACACACCACCAGTACAGCGACACACCACCATTAATTTCATATGCCTGTAGTCACATATCGAGCAGAAAATCAGCACACACACACACACACACACACACACACACACACACACACACACACACACCTAAAATAATAACAGAAACAAAAGAAAAGCAGCGATCTTGATCATCGCGCGCTTCCTCGGTGTGTATGTATATGTGTGTGTGTGTGTGTGTGGTGTGTACGTATATGTGTATGTGTGTGTGTGGCACATGTCAAATGAAATGCTGTTTTTATTTGTACTCACGCTGCTCACAGGCACGCGCTCCCAGCCGTCACCCACCGCGTCTTCCGGTTTAATCATCAGTTACACCACCGTCCGTGTCGCGTGCGCCGTAAGCCAACAACTCAAATCTAAATCGAGTGGTCCCAAATTTCCCTCACGCACGCGCCTCCGGACTCCGCCCCTTTATTTCGACGCTTGTGCCATCTCGTCACTTGCGTCATCGCGTCCGCCATATTGAAAAGGTCAAACTTTAGCTTAAACGACCAGAATCTACAGTGGTGTGAAAAAAAAAAAGTGTTCGCCCCCTTACTGATTTCTTATTCTTTTGCATGTTTGTCACACTTTAATGTTTCAGATCGTCAAACTAATTTCAGTGTTAGTCAAAAATAACACAAGTAAACACATCAGCCAGTTTTTAAATCAAAGTTTTTATTATTAATCGAAAAAAAACCCCAAAACTACATCGCCCTGTGTGAAAAAGTGTTGGCCCCCTGAACCTAATAACTGTTCGGCCACCCTTTAGCAGCCACAACTGCAATCGAGCGTTTTGGATAACTTGCACTGTGTGTTACGGCGCTGGGGAGGAATTTTACCTCACTCATCTTTGGAGAATTGTGTAATTCTGCCACAGTGGAGGGTTTGAGAGCATGAACCACCCCACCTTTTTAAGGTCATCTTAATTGGATTCAGGTCAGGACTTTGACTAGGCCACTCCAAAGTCTTCATTTAGTTTTTCCTTCAGCCCTTCAGAAGTGGACCTGCTGTGTGCTTTGCATCATTGACCATCATTGACCTGCTGCAGAACCCAAGTTCGCTTCAGCTTGAGGTCAGAAACAGATGGCCGGACATTCTCCTTCAGGATATTTTGGTACACAGCAGAATTCATGGTTCCATTTATTACAGCACGTCTTCCAGGTCCTAGAGCAGCAAAACAGCCCCAGACCATCACACTACCACCACCACCATATTTCACTGTTGGGATGTTGTTCTTTTTCTGAAATGTGGTGTTACTTTTACGCCACACATAATGGGACACACACCTTCCAAAAAGTTCAACTTTTGTCCCGTCAGTCCACAGAGTCACGACCACCTCGCCTTAATGTCCGAACTGAGCAATTGCAGAGAGAAAGGGATTAACTGAGGAGTGAAGCCTGCGTTGGATGTTGGATGTTGTTGCGGGGTCCTTTGTGACCTCTTGGATGAGTTGTCGCTGTGCTCTTGGGGTAATTTTGGTCGGCTGGCCACTCCTGGGCAGGTAGATAATGGCTCTCACTGTGGCTCGCTGCAGTCCCAAAGCTTTAGAAATGGTGTAATAACTTCTTCCAGACTGATAGAGCCCAATTATGTTCTTCCTCATTGTTTTTGGATCTCAGCATGATGTCTAGCTTTTGAGGATCGTGTGGTCCCACTTCACTTTGTCTGCCAGGTCCTATTAAGGGAGTTCTTGATTGCTAACAGGTGTGGCAGTAATCAGGCCTGGGTGGGACTTAGAGAAATGAAACTCAGGTGTGATAAACCAGAGTTAAGTTATGTATTTTTTCTCTTAATAATAAAAACTTTGATTTAAAAACTGGCTGATGTGTTTACTTGTGTTATTTTTGACTAACACTGAAATTAGTTTGATGATCTGAAACATTAAAGTGTGACAAACATGCAAAAGAATAAGAAATCAGTAAGGGGGCGAACACTTTTTCACACCAGTGTTTATATCTCTGTGAATGTGAATAAAAACACGTCTAGTGAATAATTTACTTAATATTTTATATTAATTAATTATTCTAAGTCATAAAGCATAATTATAATTAACACCACACTATCAGTCCTTATTTTTTCAGCTAAAACACCTGCCATTGGCCAGAAGAAACACACTAAAGCCACGCCCATTTACAAACACACAAACACACAGTTTTTTCTTCCCTCATTTTATTCAGTTCATTGAGTATAATTACAGAGATTCTTAACTAAAACACACACTGCTTCTCTTCTCCTTTAGCCAGTGCAGCTCACACACACACACACACACACACACCTTTTAAATTACACTTGATAGCAAGCAGCTTTAAGTTGCGAAATATTTACACAATCAGCAGTGCTGAGAAACAAAAAAGATCAGATGTGTTCAAATGTGCTTCATCATCATCATCATCATCATCATCACAAACACACACAGTAAGGAGAACCGTGCGACACCCAAAATACCCAGCAGCCCATAAGAAACCCCGCCTCCTTTTACAGTACAGAATTTTTTTTTTTTAATAAAACACCTTGGATTAAAAATACTGACGATAAAACGCTTTACAGAAGCAGGCTGGGATTTAAGTCCAACAATCGACCAATGAGGACAGAGAAACTGAGGAGCGTCATGAAAATCAATAAATAATTCAGTAATCATTCGCTCCTCGCGGTCGCCGTCACCGCCAACACTCGCGGCTCATCGGCGCACCCATCACACCTCCCTTACTCACAGTCAGCACTCTGAATCAAATCAAATGAATCAGAGTCGACTCAATGATCCACGAGAGTCCACAGAGAATTCATTAGCAGTGATCCATATTGCACATCATTGAAAATAAATAAATAAAAGTCTTCTCTCTGTCTGTCTGTCTGTCTGTCTGTCCGTCCCGTCGACTTCACCACAGTTCCAGATTATCAGTGTGAGTTAATCCGGGGTTCTTTCTGATCTTCCAGTACAGTCCGTTACAGAGCCAAATCTCACGGCCAGCATCGTCCACAGATTTCCTAAAAAAAAAAAACAAAAACAAAAACACACACATTTAATAAATAAATAAAAAGATTTTAAGATGTTCGAGGCAGAAACATCACTTTTCACACACACACAAAAAAAATAATTAATTAAATAATAAACAAATAATAATTGACTGGAAAATCTGGAACAGAAACCCAGTGACGTCACACGAGTGATGGAGAGGAACTGAGCAGTGAGACAGGCGGAGCGGAAAGACAGCCAGAACAGTTAAAGGAGCTGAAACTCCTCATCCTCATTCCTGCAACAACACCCCAACCCCGCCCCCCCCCCCGTATCTTGAACAACCACCGGATAAACCTGCGGCTCACCTGAAGAAGCGGGGGATGTGCTCCTCTCCTCTTTTAGCCAGTTCTTTCCTTCGCTCCCTCTGTTTTTCCTCCACTTCGTCTTTACGTTTATCCGCTTCAACCACTTTTCCTTCCTCAAGAAGTCTGAAACCACGAGAACACAATTCCGTTAACATTCCTAAAGACGCAAAAAGTCGCGCAAAAATTCCGGGACTTTTTCTATGGGAATTAACGAGCACACAAAAGGAATAAAATGGGAATCTGTAAAATTGCAGAAGAAAATAGAACCGGAAACTTCTGATGTTTAAGAAGTTCAGTTGCCGGTTTGTGGGTGTGGCATCTGCGGCTGAGGTCATGTGACCAGTTTGACCTCATCAGAGAAACCAAGACGGAGGACAGTCACACAATCCAGAGCGGCCTTATTCCCAGCCATCAGTGTTTCTGAAAACATTGCTCTAACTTTTGAACACACACACGGGATACACACCTCTGGTCGGGGCGGAAGCGCGTGTCGGTAGATGGCAGGACGTCCCTCAGTTCAGGCGTGAGCTCATTAAGTTCTCTGGCATAACGAGAGAAACCGTAATACTCGAAATAATCTTCAGGCTGAGGATCTGTGGAGGAACAGAACACGTCCCACATCAACACACGCAAGACATCCGAACGTTTACTATTAGCAGCCGTTACTATGGAAACCAGGCGGTTACGGAGTCCCCGGGTGCTCAGGTGTAATGTGAAGTGTTAACTCACTGGGCTTCCAGAGACACTGAGGGTTGGGTAGAGTGTCGCAGAAGATTCCTTCATGCCAGGAGCCGCCGAAACGATGCACCACGTTTCCCACCTGATCCAGAACCACGCCCTGGACCTCGTTTTTATTTTCTCCGGCGCCGTAGCGGGACTGAGGAGAACGACGACGAGAACCAGTCAGCGCTCACCCAGAGTAATCACAACACCAGTGCAGGTGATAAGTGTGTGTGTGTGTGTGTGTGTGTGTGTGTGTGGGTTACACACACCTTTACGAAGGTCATTTTGCAGGAACAAACGTCACTGTTGAGGTTTTGGATCACAACGTCCCCATAATGCTCGAGCCAACGCTGCTGACTGAAGACATTGTGGATACAAGTCACCACTTTATTCCACTGATAATGATCACCAGACCTGTAACACACACACACACACACACACACACACACACCAAACATACATCAAACACTGTTTAATTTCGCACCCACAGTCTTGGACAGATCTTATAGAGCAGCGAGTGAAGATTCTGACCTGGACAGAGAGACGTTCACCAGCCCAGTGGAGACAATCTCTACTGATTTCCCCCAGAATTTATTCTTCCACCTCTGATCTACAGAAGACAACACACACACACACACACACACACACACACACACACACCCACATATGAGAACCAAAACTGACATGAAATTAGTTTAACTTAAACGCCACAGGTTAAACACTCACCTTGCCAAAAAGTAAAGTTCTCAGACTCAGCGTGACACGCAGACACTGGCGGGTGATGACTCACCTACACACACACGAAAATGACCAACATTTACTGTTGTGGGAGCACCGAGTACTGAGAGGGGGTATTAAGGGTGTACAGGGGTTAATTTCAGAGCTCTGTACCTGCTCAGCAATATAGCGGAAGCCGCGATCTTCTCTGATGCTTTCATACGTCTCCCCCAAAACCGGGTTAAAGGGCTTGTACCGATTCCTCCATGAGGCCCAGGCATAACCAGAGATGGAAAAAACGGCCACGTAGAGCTGGAACACACACACACACACACACACACACACACACACACACAAAATATAAACAAGTTTATATTGACTGTTGAATCGCTTCTATTTGAATACTGAATCATTGATAGTGAATCAAACACCTGAATCATTTAAACACAGCAGAGACTCACTAGAGACGAACACTAATCACTAAATCGTTTATCCGTAAGGAATCAGTAAACTGTGTAGGATCGTACCATTCTATCATAGGGGTTGTCGGTGCGGTTGGCGATGTCCAGCAGCTCGGAGTACTCGAGTTCCTCGCTGACACGCTGCAGGAAGTTGAGCGGCTCGTTGAGGGCGGCGGGCATGGAGACGCGAGACAGGTCTTTTCCGATGTTGTTATAGAGGATGGACAGGATGCCGATGTGGCTGTTATCAGCGCAGCGCGCAGGCAGGGCCGAGCGGCGACCCGTCTCCTCTGGCACGCTGGAGGGAAGAGTCGGGGCAGTGGACACGCTGGTGCGGTAATTCAGTCTCACCTCCGCTGCAGCACGGCACACACACAAAAAACTAAAATTAAGCCAGGTATCACTTCCTCACCTGTTAAATCTGGTACGTTAGAAAATACACTATGGCGGTACCGTGTCCCTCCTCAGGCTCGGAGTTGCTGGTGGTGATGTCACTCAGTCCTGACTCGTCTGACGTCTCGTTTTCTGATAGGCTTTCAGACACAATGTGCTCGTTTGCGTCAAAATACTCTGCCATTGACTCTGCGACGGACAGCCTGCTGCGAGCCTCAGAGCTCTGAGGAGGAACACACACAACGTACAGAACATAAACACAGGAGACAGGAACTCATCCCGATTCCACTAGTGTGTGTGTGTGTGTGTGTGTGCGGTGATCTGAACGATTTACGACAGTAGTGCAGATTTATTAACACACACACGTTTCTATAATGGCTCGTCTTAAACAGCGTTTAACAGGAAAAATAAACAACTGTGAGTAATAAAGTCTTCATCCATCATCATCATCATCATCATCATCATGGGCTCAGTTTATTAGGAACATTTGTGTGATGCGAGAACTTACCTGATCCTGTCGCACAGTGCAGAACGACTCCTCAGAGGACTCCGAGGACAGAGACAAAGAGTGGACTTTAGTGAGACGGGACTGCAGCTCCAGCTGGGAAGAGACAGACAGGGACACGAACAGGGAGACAGAGAGAGCGAGAGACAGAGAGAGAGAGAGAGAGAGAGAGAGAGAGAGAGAGGTCCACGGTTATAACTTAGCTCACATCCATGGAATCACTGTACTATGATTGGGGGGGGGGGTCAGAGTCAGGCTTTATGCAGTAATAAGGTCTCATTTGAAGCAAAAACAGAAGTGATAAAAGAGCTGAGGACCTCCTACTAATGCTCCAACACTCAATCAGGAGACCAACGTGAGTTAAATGGGTGCGATCATTTTTTATCATTCTAACTCGACTGAGGTTTCAGAAGAGAAATGAGAAGCTTTATTAATTTAATAAGTGAAACAAACAGGCAGTAAAACATGCACATGGCACAACATGTGAAGTGCAAATCAACCCAAAAAAAAGGGCACTAAACTAACAGATTCCCTAAATTACAGATCAGTGTTAAAACTGCAACAAAAAAAAAACACGCAACAACTGAAATTACCTGCCAAAAATATAGGAGCGCGTGATGGTCTTCTGACGGAAAAACAAAAGCCTCTTGTTCGGCGCCCCCCTGTCATTTTGTGCCCTAAGGAACTGCCTAAGCTACGGGCCGCCATGGCTTTTGGTTTACAATTGACCCCTTAATTTTTTTAGAATAATTAGTCATTTCTATACAACAACAGACTCCGAGTTCGTTATATCAAGCCAACCTTTTTGGAGAGAGGAGATGATGATCACTTCATTACACACTCAGAACGCTTTTGACCAAATCGAGCAGCCAACCATGCTAAAAGATCCGGATCGTTCTGGATTTCAAAGTGGTTCAATGAAGGTGGTTGCAAATTTTATACTTGTGTACTTCCATATGTATACTAACAAATGTAATATAGGGGCAATGGCGCCAAGATGCTGATTGGAAGAGCAGGAAGACCATTGGGTCCCCTAACCCCTTCTGCTCCAGGGGGCATCCTGCAGCATAGCTGACCCTAAACCCTGAGCCGACCCCCTAAGGTGGGATATGGGAAGACACTGTGCTGTATAGGTGAAGCCTGTAGCCTGAGCACTGACCTCAGACAGTGTGGAACACAGCGAGGCGAGCTGGTCCGAGGTGGACTGCCGCAGGTCCGGTCCGGTCCACGCCTGAGCGAGACGCTCGCGCTCCAGCGCCAGAACCTCGTGAATAGAGTTCAGAGTCGTGTGGACTGATGGGAGACAGACACGGAGCAGGGTTACATTCCTGAAAGATTTGCAGGTATGGAGTGTGAGGTGTGTGAGGAGTGGACGCACCTCTCTGAGAGACCACATAGATGTTCTGCTGAAGTTTCTTTCCTTCAGGTGAGGAGCAGTGTGGAGTGGACAACTGAGAGTAAACATAATCCGGGATGGACTGGAGAGACGCACCGAGACCAGAGGACGAGGAAAACCTGCTGATCGTATTACTGACAGAAATCTGAAAGACAGACAGACAGAAGGAGAAAGAGAGAGGTATTTAATCCAGTAGTACGTGTGTGTGTGTGTGTGTGATTCTGATAAGACGGAGGTATGATTCTCACCATCCCGTGTGACATGGCGCGATTGTGTCCCCAAACCTTTCCCGTTTTCTTTTTCGGCTTCTCCAGAGTCAGATTCTGGACACACACACACACACACACACACACACACAGTCATTTATAGTATTTTCTATAAATCTTCTATAAAATGTTTCTTTTACACGTCTTTTATCTTTGCACTACTAATATAAAGACCATTATATAATCCAGACACACACACACACACACACACACACACACACACACACACACACACACACACACACACACACACACACACACACACACACACACACACACCTGCATACTGATCCTCTTCTCCAGGTCCTTGTTGGTGATTGGGTCTTTCAGATCTCCCTCCAGCAAGTGCAACATCTGGATCAAACGCCCGAGTTCAGCCAGGTCCAACTGACAGCGTGCCAACTCTACAGGGTCAAAGGTCAAAATTAGAGACACAGTTAACGGTGGTCGAAAAGGGTACTTGTGTACCCTCGGTTCTCCGAGAGCAGGAACGATTGCAGTCGCCGCGCTCGCCAACGTGTGGTTAGTAGCGCTCAGTCTCAGACTCTGATTGAATTCCTTCTTGCAGCTTCTATTCTCTCCGAGTATCTCAATGCGACTGCATAATTCACATTCACAATTCCGCAAAAAGTAGGGATGTTCCCACGTCTCGTTCCCGCTCTCAGAGAACCGAGGATACACAAGCAACCAGAGAAAAAAAAAAAAAACTATTGAAAATGAAAAGGAGGAGGAGGAAAAGGAGGAGGGGTCAAACCTTGCTGGCAGGCGTCGGCTCGTTGCGCTTCCTGCAGCCAGGCAGAAACCTTATTGTTGACATGTGATGATGAGAGAGATGGAGAATCTGAGTCCACAGACTGAAACTGAGGAAACTGCACAGAAACATCACCATCATCATCATCAAACTTCATCATCATCATCATCATCAAACCTCATCAGCATCAATTATCAGCTACAAACATAAGTAAAGTGTGTGTGTGTTTCCTCACTGTGTCCATGCTCCTGTGTGCGAGTGTGGCCATGTTGGACAGTGTCCTGCCGGTTCCTGTCGAAAGAGCCTGTAGAACATCCTGATGAAGACTCAGAGCCTCGTTCTTCTTATAAACACGGTGAGCTGTCAGTTTCGTCATCCAGATGTAGAAGATGTCCTGACTCTTAGCCTGCAGACAGAGAACACACGCTGATTACATACAGAAACACACACGCACACTGATTACACACTTCCTGTTCAGCGATCGGCGGTCTAAGCGCACCTTTAAGTGGAACAGGCTGTCTCCTGTGTCCAGGTCGATGCGTCTGGACTTTTTGTTGACGGACATGACGGCGAGGCTGACGTCCAGGGCGCCGTGGTGTTTCCCTCGCATCACCTGCAGGAGAGAGACGCAATGAATCGAGTGGCAATTTAAAACCCAATAACTTTCCAGACATGAAGAGGGGCTGCGACTCACATCCTGCTGAGATTTGGAGTATTTCAAGATCCCCTTCTCCAAAACAAAGTATCTCTGAAACACACCACATACACACACACACCAAGTTAACTCGGATTTGTTCAAATACTCGCCCTGTGGGTGGTAAGTAAACACAGGTTCTAAGTTCGAATCCCAGCTGCCTCTCAATAGAGAAAAAAACACCCCAAATAAATCTTATACCATCCCCAACTTTAAATCAAAATGTTATGCTGGAATAGAATTTTTGGAACAGTATAAAAACGATACTTTTTAGAAATTAACTCCTCGATTGCTGCTATTTATTCCTTTATTTAAAAGTCCTTTATTGTATAACACTCAGACTTTTATTATTTAATACAGAGTGTTCCGGGGGTTATATTATATATAACATTAATATTAACAATATTTTAGCGTACCGTCATTGGTGCCGTTTCTTTAGTTTTATTCCCTTACTTCCTGGTGCGTCTCTCACCTTGTGCCATCCCTGAAGCGGGTACTTCCTCTTCTTCATCAGGAATCCCTCACAGATCCCCGGAATGCTGTTCTTCTCTGGAATGATGAAGCTGCTTTGGATATCAGTCATCACCTCCCAGTCTCTGGAGTTCTGTAAGAGAAAGAGGCAATCCTGAAAAAACTCCTCTCAGGTTAGAGAAACAGGGACAGAGCCTGCAGAGGGACAGAGCAGAGGGACAGAGCCTGACGTGAGGAGGAGAGCAGAGCCGAGGACAGAGCCTGACGTGAGAGAGAGCCTGATGTGGGAGAGAGCCGAGGGACAGAGCCTGACGTGGGACAAAGCAAAGGGACAGAGCCTGACGTGGAAGAGAGTCTGACGTGGGAGAGAGCAGAGGGACAGAGCCTGACGTGGGATAGACACTGACCTGGCGAGAGGAGCGAGAGGAGCCGGTGCTGCAGCTGCGAGAGTGACTGGGTCTAAACACTGAGAAAGATCTTTCCCCCGCAGCTGGAGTGCTGATACTGTGAGGCTCCATTATCTTCACCATCAACTTCGCTATGATCTGACGAGGAACTTCACACACCCGAGATCTCACAGCTCATCACATCCAAGTCAAAACTGATCAACTGCAAGAGAAAAAAAAAAAAAAACCAAACTATTATTGTAAAATATTACAATATTAGAGGACAAATCAGCCCCAGTCTAAAATCAATCACATCAATAAAAAAGCAACAGCAGCAGCCGCAGAAAAGACAGGAAAACAGCATCCGGGATAAAACAGCATCCGGGATAGAACTTACACCAAGGCACAATCAGGAACCTGCCTGTTCTTTTCCACTGAAAAAAAGAACCGAGGCCAAGCCGGCCCCAAAACCTTTCTGGTCTAAGGTGGGAACCAATGAGGACATTGGGCAGACCTTTCACCAGAAAGGACAGTATAGGAGACACCATTTTTAAACTCCAGATAAATGAAGAATTAAATCCAAGTTCATTAACGATGGACAAAAAGAAACCAACATTCCAGACCAACAGGACCACCAGCACCATCCAACAAGAACTAAAAAAGTAACAAAAAAATTTCCAGCCCAAAAACCGAAACAAAACAGGAACAGATTTACAAAACACACCCATACACACAGTTCTATAGGATCTCTCTGCTCCTGCAGCTTGATAACGGTGATGGTGGTGGTGTTGAGGGTTATCGCAGTAAAGAGGATTATGGTGATGGTGGTGATGATGATGATGATTATGGTGATGGTGGTGGTGATAATGATGATATTATGGGGATGGTAGTGATGATTATCGCGGTAATAAAGAGGAGGATTATGGTGATGGTGGTGGTGATGATGATGATTATGATGATTATGGGGATGGTGGTGGTGATGATGATTATCGCGAGAGATTATGGTGATGATGGTGATGTGGATGATGGTTTTGATATGAGGATTATGGTGATTGGTGGTGATGATGATGATGGGGATGATGTGGGATTATGCGATTATGCGGTGGTATGAGGTGGTGGTGGTGGTGATGATGGTGATGTGGTGTGATGGTGAGGATATGGGATGTATGGTGATGATGATTGATGGTGGATGGTAGTGATTATGGGGATTATGATGGTAAAGAGGATTATGGTGATGAGGGTGTGGTGATGGATTATGACGTGGTGGGATTATTTAGGATGATGGGGTATGGTGATATGGGTGATGATGGTGGTGGGATGCGATGATGGTGGTGGTGATTGCTGATGAGGATTATGGTGATGAGGATTATAGTGATGAGGGTGGTGGTAATGAGGATTATGTTGAGGGGGGGGGTGGTGTTGAGGGTCATGGTTATGATGGATGATATGGTTATGGTGATAGTGGTGATGAGGATGATGG
The DNA here is from genome assembly GCA_005784505.1 of Bagarius yarrelli. Classification (NCBI taxonomy): domain Eukaryota; kingdom Metazoa; phylum Chordata; class Actinopteri; order Siluriformes; family Sisoridae; genus Bagarius; species Bagarius yarrelli. The sequence goes on along the minus strand of VCAZ01000196.1, from coordinate 209,315 downwards.
ATATGGTGGTAAGGATTATGAGTATGTAATAGTGGTGGTGGTGGGAATTGAATTTCCTGTGTGTTTGATGATGGTGGAGGTGAAGGTGGGTGCTCCGTATGGTTCTAATGGAGTTTCATGCTGGAGATTCTGCAGTGTTTTAGAATGTGTTGGACCAGATAATAATAATGAGATCATGACAATAAACTCATCTCCTCCCTTAATTATCAACAAATAACTGGAATTCCACCTGAGTGACAGGAACCTGTTCTACAGCTCCAGTTTCACTCACACACACACACACACACACACACACACACACGACCTGCTTAAATCTCTCAGGTTGGAGTGAACTAAACACCGCAGCCATTTATAAATGCACTCAATCCACACACACGTCATCATAACATGCATCAGGTTCAACATTTAGACAGCGTTCTCCTTAGCGTGTTACCCATGATGCATTAGGACAGGGGTTAAAAGACTTAATTTAATTAATTGATACTAGCTGATGCTCTGGAGCTGCACCACTTTCAAGCAATAAAGTTTTTTTAAGGTCCGACTCTGGGGGTTATCCCAGGGGCCGGACGCAGGTACGGAAAATAAACCTACAACCTCCTGTAGCACCTTCTACTGATCGCACTGAAATAAACTGAACAGAAACCTAGATTTTCATTCAAACAGCAGAGCTGCTCACACAGCTGGCCAGATGTTACCGAAGGCAAAAATCTGCTTTATTGAGGTACTAGTTACAAAACTTTGTAAAAATGTATCTGTTCTCACTGAAGAGCTTGTGTGAGGGTTCTGTGGACACCATCTGCCATCAGGATTTGGTTAAACATCTAAAAAACAGGAAGTTCCTTCACCCCTAATAACGAGGAGGAGAACGAGCGACGTGACGAAGCGAGAATTAATCAACTGTACAGTAAACGTGCTGCATTGCAGTTTCACTGTTCACACTGGCAAACATGCCGACTAACCAGTTCCACAGCGAGAAACACACACACACACACACAGAAAAAAAACCCACCAAAACGACTCCAAGCAGCACCCGTTTCAGGGGGCAAAAACAAAAAACAGCACTTCAAGGGGCAATACCAAAGCTGGGGGGGGGGGGGGTTAAAGGGGGGGCAGCGACTCGAGGGGGGAGAGTTAAAGGCAGCGACTCAAGAGGGGGGAGGGGTTAAAGGCAGGGAATCGAATGGGGGGTTTGTTAAAGGCGGCGACTCGAATGGGGGGGGTGGTTAAAGGCGGCGACTCGAATGGGGGGGGGGGGGCTGTGGGGTGTTAAAGGCGGCGACTGTGTGTGTGTGTGGGGGGGGGGGTTGTTTAAGCGCCATAGACACTGAGGAACCGGAACTGCACATGAGGAAACAGAATGAAAGATGGAAAGTGATGACTGCACTGCAGAGAAATGCCGCCGCGAGCCCTTAGTGATCAGACTCGTTCAGGCACTCGGACTGGAATGCGATCTGACCGCACGCGGGTTTCATCAGTGCCAAACAAAATATCAACCGAGACTTCCTTAATTCATTCCACAACTTCAGTATAGAACAGGGAGCGTCCCAAAACCACACACACACACACACACACCTGTACTACAGCCTGCACTGTACAATAAGACGGCCGGATTATCCGCGCGATTACTCCGGATCGAAACACGCGCCATGCATTCACACTCCGGTATCAGCTACAGACAGGTGTACTGCCGCGCATGCGCACTTTACTGCGCTCCTGCAGTTGGAGAAGTTTGGAGTTATTTGCTATGAGAATAAACTCATCACTCGAAATGGAAATAACACAATAAATAACAAATTGTCCTGTTGGAGGTTTTTCTGATGACGAAACACAGATAAAACAAAGGAAACAATAAAACGGTGCGCTGAATGAAACCGCAGCTCGAGCTCAGGTGTGACTCAAATTAACTAATTAAACACGAGCCCCGGAAAATGCAGCGCTTTAAAGACTCTACAAATAACAAGAACAAATAAAACATCTAAAACACACAGAATTTAACGGAGAGAAAAGAAATGAACACCTGAGTTACCTTACACAACCCTCAAAAACTGTGACTTTATACCACGAGCCTATAAACTGGCTCCGCAGGTGTGTGTGTGTGTTTCTTACCTGTACAATCCGGCGTTTAGGAGAAACACTCACTTCTCCCTGCTTTTAGCGCTCCTATGCTGAGTCACGTTCAACCACGCCCCTTTCCCGCCCATCCCAAAACCAAACCGAGAGAAGTGTGTGTGTGTGTGTGTGTGTGTGTGTGTGTGTGAGAGAGAGAGAGAGATTTCTTGTTTAGGACAATTGAAGTAAGAGTAGGACCTAACTATTCCCAAGCGTACCATGTTGAAGATGGTATCCCACAGGGCAGTGTATGCAGTCCAATGTTATTCATGACATCTTTCAAGAAATCAGAGATTGAAGTCACTGTATGTCCATGAGGGAACCTAAAGTGGACAAAGGGAAGAATTTACAACATATCCAAAAGAAAATGCAGGTTGCAGTAGGGGTGGTAGAACAGTGGGCAAAGGAATGGGCATTTCATTTATCAACAGCAAAAACACAAGTCGTTGTTTCTCTGGACGACATAAACAAGTGCACCTCAGGCTGGATGACCAAACACATGAACAAGTTAAGGTGTTGATTGCCTGAATTGTTTCTGATGAATAGTATCATGTGGGATGTGGAGTAATTCTATTTCAGACCAAAAGCTCCACAGACAGATCGCACAGGAGCGCAGGTTTTAGTTCCATTCCAAGAATCCAAGATCGCTTTTAAAGAAGAGAACCACAGATTGCCACTTTCAGTATACCATGTCGCTATTAACTCAGAAGGGTAGGGAAAAAAAGCGGCACAGATGCCTTTCAGTATACACTGTTGAGGCACTCTCATATTCAGAATGCGGAATAGGAAAAAAAGCGGCAGACATATGCAATAATTGCTCTAATAGTTCAGCACTCAATCAGTTGCGAATCGTTTCAGGTCTAAGTTCCCTGTTCAGTATGTTCAGATGTTCATATATAACACCTCGGTTACACTATGTTCACCCTTGCCAAGGCGGTAATCACCTCGGTTCATATCACCGCCAAGCAAAATTGCAAAAATGCCAAAAAACAAAAAAGAAGAACAAGTGTGTGTGTGTGTGTTGTGTGTGTGTGTGTGTTTTAAAATATACCTGCATTTCACATGTAACACACATCTATGTAAACACATCTATGTTGTTGTGTTTTTCAGTTTTTGTGGGTTTCTGTTACACTTTGTGTTGTGATCTTATGTGTATCGGTAGTGATCTGATCCTCCAAACACTCCAGTACGTCACACAGTACCGAGAAAAACATCTGCTAATGAAATATAAACCGGTTTGTAAGTTAGTGTAGTGTGGGAAGTGGTGGCTTAAAGGTTAAGGTGTCGGACTGATACCAGAATGACCTGGGTTCGATTCCCAGTACCATCAACCACCACTGTGGGCCCCTGAGCAAGGCCCTAACCTCCCAATTGCTCTGGATAAGGGTATCTGCCAAATGCTGTAAATGTAAATATAAATGAATACAGCAGAGTCGAGTGACACACACACACACACACACACACACACACACACACACACACACACACACACCACACATATACCCTGCTCTGCGTGAGAACGATACAGTTGGAGTTACGTCACCGTCGCTTTAAAATTCTTTTCAACTGTTTAACTGTGAAGCTGAGAGCAACTGAAACTCACAAAACTGCTGTGCAGATCAGGTGGGCCTGTGTGTGTGTGTGTGTGTGTGTGTGTGTGTGCGTATCAATAGCTACTGTATCAATGGTGGATTTTCAATTGTGTTTTGATGGTGGTGTTTCTCGGGGTCATTAGCAAGCGCTCCACCCAGGTTTCACACACACACACACACACACACACACACACACACACACACACTGTAACTTTTGATCGCATGCCCACAACATTACAATAGGGTTAATTAATGAGTAATGATTTGTAATTATATTTTATATAGTTTAATATTGAGGAAATCTAAGTTATTTAACATAAAGAGAGAGAGAGCGAGCAAGAGAGAGAGAGAGAGAGACAGAGCGAGCAAGAGAGAGAGAGCAAGAGAGAGAGAGAGAGCAGAGAGAGAGACAGAGCAAGCAAGAGAGAGAGAGAGAGAGACAGACAGACAGAGCGAGCAAGAGAGAGAGAGAGAGAGAGAGAGAGAGAGAGAGAGAGAGAGAGAGAGAGAGAGAGAGAGAGAGCAAGAGAGAGAGAGAGAGAGAGAGAGAGAGACAGAGCAAGCAAGAGAGAGAGAGAGAGAGACAGAGAGAGAGAGATAGAGAGAGAGAGAGAGAGAGAGAGCAGACAGAGAGAGCAAGCAAGAGAGAGAGAGAAAGAGAGAGCACAAGAGAGAGAGAGACAGAGTGAGAGAGAGAAAGAGACAGAGACAGAAATAGACAGCACGAGAGAGAGAGAGAGAGAGAGAGAGAGATAGAGAGAGAGAGAGAGAGAGAGAGAGAGTTAGAGTGAGAGAGAGAGACGAGAGAGAGAGTTAGAGAGAGAGAGTTAGAGTGAGAGAGAGATAGGAACTGAACCGGACACAGTAAACACACAGGGAGATCATTAACACTTCATTAATAACCAGATGATTCTTCATGAATCAGTTAGATTTTTGCATGTTTTAGTGACTTCTAAAAGGCCTTTCAAACTTTTTTAAGTATATGTGACAGCGTCCTCTGCTGGTCTGGTGAAGTAACACATCCCCAGTGTCCACCAAACAGATATACAATATCTAATGGAAGTGCAGTCTCCTTTTTAAACTGTTCAATGTTGCAGATAACTCAAACATGAAACGTCCCTGTTAATTAAATAACTACACACAATATCTAAAGTCTGAGCGACGAAAGAGCCCAAAAAAATTCATTATATTTCCACAAAACAACAGCGGGGAAACACACTGTAAACAAAAATCAACAAAAATCAACAAAAATCTGCTATCTATCTAATCCATCACATGTCCTCTTTAGTAGCTAAGATGTCTTTACTATTGTTATGTATTAAAGTTAGTGATTCATCACAAATCGTTAAATCAACAGAAACAGTCCAGTATTGGTGCCGATAACATGCCCAATTTTAATGACATTATTTATTTCTAACTGACCCAAATCGCAGCCCAAAAGAACCCCACTTGAAACAGAAACACACACACACACACACACACACACACACACACACACACACACAGACACTAGGGACCAGAAGAGTTCGGTATAATTACACAGGACAAATAGATGAAAACTGCTTCCAGACTCGTGTTTACTGACACAACATAGGGGCGAGAACCCTTCTTTAAATTTACTGATAAAATCATTACATGAATAAAATCTATGCATTATTTTCAAATGAATTAAAATGATCAGGAATAACATTCATCCATTCATTCATTCATCCATCCATTCATTCATTCATCCATCCATTCATCATCCATCATACCTACATTCATCCATCCATCCATCATTCATTCCTTCCAGTCCCATTCATCCTTCATTCGTCCATTCATTCATCATCCATTCATTCATTAATTCATCCATCCATTCATTCATCCATTCATTTATTCATCGTCCATTCATTCATCCATCATCCATTCATTCATCCATTCATCCATTCCATTCATCCATTCATTCATCCATTCATTCATTCATTCATTCATCCATTCATTCATCCATTCATTCATTCATCCATTAATCCATTCATCCATCCATCCCATTCATTCATCCATTCATTCATCCATCCATTCATTCATTCATCCATCCATTCATTCATCCATTCATCCATTCATTCATCCATCCATCCATTCCTATTCCATCCATTCATCATCCATCCATTCATTCATTCATTCATCCATCCATTCATCCATCCATTCATTCATCCATCCATTCATCCATTCATCATTCATCCATTCATTCATTCATCCATCCATCATTCATCCATTCATTCATTCATTCATCATCCATCCTTCATTCATTCATTCATCATCATTCATTCCATCATTCATCCATTCATTCATCCATTCATTCCATCCATTCCATTCATTCATTCCATCCATCCATTCATTCATCCATCCATCCATGCCATTCATCCATTCCAGCAATCCATTCATTCATTCCATCCATTCATTCATCCATCCATCATTCATCCATCCATCCATTCCATATTCATTCATTCATTCATCCATTCATTCATCCATTCATCTTCTATATTTGCTATATTCCTTCATTTTGGGATCACAGGGATCTGCTGGAGTCTATCCCAGCCGTCTCTGAAAAGGTGAAAGACAGGAGGGGGGGACACCCTGGACAGGTCACCAGTCCATCACAGGGCCACACACACACACACACACACACACTCCTATGGGAAATTTAGAATCACCAATCACTCTAACACACATGTTTTTGGACTGTGGGAGGAGGGAAAACCGGAGAACCCGGAGTAAACCCATGCAAGCACAGGGAGAACATACAAAAACTCCACACAGACAGACCCCTGCAGGGGAATCGAACCCGGAACCTTCTTGCTGTGAGGCAACAGTGATAAACACTTAACCACAGTGCCGCCCATATTTAATCATATTTATCCCTGATGTATAAGTAAAATTTAAAATCACAGGCAGGTAGAAAATGGAGGCCACCATATCTTTTAAGGTAGCATTGGGGACAGAGAACCATGGACAACGGTTCTTACAAAGACAGAGCATGATCCAGTTCTTTTTTTAAGACATTGTTTAAGGTGTTAAAATCCAAAGCATTTATTCCTCCTTCTGATACACTTCTAATTATGGTTTGTCTTTTAACACACCGTGTCTTGTCTCTCCATATGGATTTAAATAAGATTCTGTCAATTGTGGAATTGTATTCGAGTCCACATAAAGGGATAGCAAAGGGTGTACAAGTCTGGAGATCCTTCAGCTTTGGAGATCAACACACCACCAGGAATAGATACGTTTCTTTAAGCCAATAATTAAAAATACTTTTTGTCATTTGTGACCTTTGTGAAAAAGTCTTTCTGAGAACGATTTGCTAATCAGTGCGGGTCAGTCAGTGGTGGTCAGTGCGGGTCAGTCAGTGGTTCTCTGCTGTTCTAAACACTATCAGAATCACTGACCTACATTTACATCCTAAACTTCTAATATTAGTTCCATTAAATGGTATTAATTTATTCCAGCAGTTTATTCTCTCTTCATTTCGTATGTGTTTCTCTCGCTGCTGCTTCCAGATGTGGATTGTGGATGTTGCCTCAGATTTTTTGTCCATCAGTTAGCGCTGTTAATCCTGTGGAAATCACGTATGATCTGGCAGATTTTTAATCTAAAATTCATGTTTCTGTAACCAATCAGATTGTGGCCAATAATTGGCTAAACCCGCCCAATCAGCGAAAACCCGCTAGCTGTCAGTACATTAACGTCAGTAATTTTCTGTATTGGTGATTAGAATAAAACTGTTACAGGCCAGTTCTGAGGTTGATAGAATAAGGTTAACTTGATCTTGGACAACTTAAAAATACGTTCAATAGCGAAACTTGTCTTAATAGGGAACACTGAGGGATATAGGAAGAGTTCACTGAATGTAACACTGTATAGGACACTGTATAGGAACCTGTTGGACACTGTATAGGAAACACTGTAGGTTAAGGACAACTATAGGAACACTAGTAAGGACAATGTAACACTGTATAGGAACTGTATGTAGGAACACTGGGAAACTATGTAGGAACACTAATGTATAGGAACACTAATGTAACACTGTATAGGAACACTAATGGAACACTAATGTAAGGAACTAATGTAAGGACACTAGGAACACTATAGGAACACACTGTATAGGACACTGTATAGGAACACTGTAACACTGGAACACGGTGTAACACTGTATAGGAACACTGTATAGGAACACTAATGGAACACTATAGGAACATGTATAGGAACACTGTAATGTAAGGAACACTGTAAAATGTATAGACACTGTATAGGACACTGTATAGGAAACACTGTATGGAACACTAATGGACACTAACACTGTATAGGAACACTGGAACATATAGGAACACTAATGTAACACTAATGTTATAGGACACTGTAATGTAACACTGTAACACTGTATAGGAACACTATTAACACTGGAACACACTGGTATAGGAACACTGTATAGGAACACTGTAACACTGTAATGTATAGAACACTGTAATTAACACTATAAGGAACACTGTATAGGAACACTGTATAGTAACACTGTATAAACACTGGAACACTAATGTAACACCTGTAAGGAACACTGTATAGTAGGAACACTGTATAGGAACACTGTAATGTAAGGAACACTAATGGACACTGTATAGGAACACTAATGTATACACTGTATAGGAACACTAAGACCACTGTAACACTGTATAGGAACACTATAGGAACACGTATAGTATAATGTATAGGACACTGTATAGGAACACTGTATGGAAACACAATAGGACACTGTATAGGAACACTAAGTAACACTGTATAGGACTGTATAGGAACACTAATGTATAGAACACTGTATAGGAACCTGTATGTAGGAACACTGTATAGGAACACTAATGTATAGGAACACTATATGTAACACTGTAGGACAGGTGTATAGGAAACACTGTATAGGAACACTAATTTTGGAACACTATAGGACACTAATGTAACAATGTAAACTAATGTAAGGAACACTGTATAGGACACTGTATAGGAACTGTATAGGAACTAATGTAACACTGTATAGGAACACTGTATAGGGAACACTATAGTATAGAACACTGTATAGGACACTGTATAGGAACTGTATAGGCAATGGAACACTAATGTATATAGGCACTGTATAGGAACACGGTGGACACACTGTATAGGACACTGTATAGGAACACTACTGTATAGGCCACTGAACACTAATGTATACACTGTATAGGAACACTATGTAACACTGGGAACACTGTATAGGAACACTGTATAGGAACATAGGACTGTAAGGACACTGTTATAGGAACTATAGGATATAGGACAACTGTAAACACTGTATGTAGGAACATGTATAGGAACACTAATGTAACACTGTATAGGAACATAGGACTATAGGAACACTAATGTAACACTGTAACACTGTATGTAACCGTAACACTGTATGGACCACTGTAAGGAACACTAATGTAATGTAACACTGTATAGGAACACTAATGGAACCACTGTAAACACTAAGGAACACTGTATGGAACACTAAATTGGAACACTGTATAGGACACTGTATAGGAACCACCCTAATAACACGGATAACACTGTATAGGAACTGTAATGGAACACTGTATAGGAACACTAAGGAAACTGTATAGGAACACTGTATAGGACACTGTATAGGAACACTAATGTATAGGAACACTGTAAGGACACTGTATAGGAAACACTATAGGAACACTAATGTAAGGACACTGTATAGGAACACTAGGACACTGTATAGGAACACTGTATAGGAACACAATGTAACACTGTATAGGAAACACTGTATAGGAACACTGTATGTAACACGACACTGTATAACACTGTATAGGAACACTATGTATAGTATAGGAACACTGTATAGAACACTGTATAGGAACACTGTATAGGAACACTGTATACACGTATGAACACTGTATAGGACACTGTATAGGATAGGACTATGTAGGATAGGAACACTAATGGACACTGTATAGGACACTGTATAGGAACACTGTATAGGAACACTAATGTATGTATAGGAACACTAATGTGTATAGGACACTAATGTAACACTGTATAGCGTATATGGAAACACTGTAAGGAACACTGTATAGGAACACTAATGTATAGGAACACTGTATAGGACACTGTATAGGAACACTGTATAGGACACTGTATAGGATCTGGAACATGTATAGGAACACTATATAAGGAACACTAATGTATAGGACACTGTATAGGAACACTGTATAGGACACTGTATGTATAGGAAACACTAATGGAACTAAGGAACACTGTATAGTATAGAACACTATAGGAACACTGTATAGGAACACTGTATAGGAACACTAATGTATAGGACACTGTATAGGAAACACTGTAAGGATACACTGTATAGGACACTGTATAGGATACACTGTATAGAACACTAATGGAACACTGTATAGGAACACTGTATAGGACTGTATAGGAACACTGTATAGGAACACTGTATATAGGACACTGTAAGGAACACTGTATAGTATAGGACACTGTATAGGAACACTGTAAGGGAACACTGTAAACCTAGGACTAAGGACACTGTATAGGCACTGTATAGGACACTGTATGTATAGGAACACTAATGTAACACTGTATAGGAACACTAATGTAACACTGTATAGGAACACTGTATAGGACACTGTATAGGAAACTGTATAGGAAACACTGTAATGGGAACACTGTTAACACTGTATAGGAACACTAATGTAAGACTGTATAGGAACACTAATGTAACACTGTATAGGACACTGTATAGGAACACTGTATAGGAACACTAATGTAACACTGTATAGGAACACTGTATAGGAACACTGTATAGGAACACTAATGTAACACTGTATAACACTACTGGAACAATGGAACTGGAACACTATAGGACATAGGACTATGAAACACTGTATAGGACACAATGTACACTGTATAGGAACACTTATGTAACACTGTATAGGAACACTGGAACTATAGGACACTGTACTAATGTAACACACTGTAATGTGTACACTGTATAGGACACTGTATTAGGACACACTGTATTGGTAAAAGGTTCTGTACATTTATCGTCTGTTGTTATATGTTTGTCCGTGTTTCTTTGATAAACTGCAGACGGAGCGGTGCTCCTAATTCCGTTCTATGCCAAGAAACACAATGACAATAAAGGCTTTTAATTCTATTATTCCGGCATGTCGCAATCTCTCCATCATATTCATCATCTTTATAAATATAATCATATCTAACAGTCTGAAAGGGTTAAAGACTTTTCTCTCCCACACACACACACACACACACACACACACACACACCTGTGCCATCATCATCAGGAAGCTCACAGTTCTCAGGTGTTTCCTGTTATAAAGCCCGCTAATAAAAGCGCGTGCACAGCGAGCCCGTCTGCACTATAGGAGCGTTATTAGTATCATCAGCGTGACACGAGCAGATACTGTTAGAGAGCGCGACACACACACACACACACACACACACACACCCAATAGGATGAATCAGCAGCAGATGTCGGTGAAATCGGACGCGGTGCCGCGGCTGCAGCTCTTTAACTGTGGCCACGCGAATTGCGGAGCAACTTTCACGCGCAAGTGGCGTCTCGAAGAGCACGAGACCGTGCACAGCGGAGCGGTGAGTTCAAAGAGTAGCGCGCGTTCACCACGCGGCCTGATCCGTTGATAAAACTATTACCGCAAAATAGACAAAACCACGCGGTGACTTATCTAAACGTGTGTGTGTACGCGTGCGTGTTTCGCCATCTAGCGGCCAAACAAATGCCCAGTGGAAGGATGCGGGCGCCAGTTCTCTCGCAAGTCTCATCTCCGCAGGCACGCGCTCGCACACAAAGGCAAAAGCGTGAGGTAAAAACATCTGGACATCCGCACCACTGCAGATGTGCTGAGCGCGTGAGGACGCGCGCAGTCCCCGGTTAGCGTTAATCTGTGTTTCTGGCAGGTGCTCGGCGGCGGGTTGCAGTCAAACCTTCACCTGCAGAGACAAACTGAAGAGACACTTCCACTACGCGCACAAGGACAAGGACAACTACTTCAAGGTACAGCTGAGACCTGGACACCCCCCCTCCACACACCTCAATCCTCCCAAAACCCTTACCTCACCCCTCCACATCACTGTTCTGAGATGATCCTGAACATGTGATTTACTAGTGTGTGTGTGTGTGTGTGTGTGTGTGTGTGTGTGTGTTCCTACAGTGTACGTCTGCCGGCTGTGTGATGGCATTCATAAAGCGGCGTTTGTTAAAGCGTCACATGGTAACTCATGGTGTGTCCTCAGGCTTCAGGTGAATACTGGAGGGGGGGGTACCACTGAGGTGTGTGTGTGTACCCCGTTTTAAGGTGTGTTTTCCTCTCAGGTGTTCGAAGGTTGGCTGCGGTGCAAAGTTTGACACCCATATTGCCCGAAAAGCTCATGAGAAAACACACCGAGGTGAAATTTCATTACTGTGACCCGGAAATGAAACTGCTGATTTCTGGAAAAAATACCCCCAACAACCCCCCCACCCCCCTGTGTGTGTAGGTTATCGCTGTCCTCATCCACAGTGTGCTGTAGTGGAATACACCTGGGGCAAGTTACTGAAACACACTGCTAAACACCCTGGTAACACACACACACACACACACACACACAACTGTTATAACTGCCCCTGTTCCTTTCTCCAGTGTGTGAAGTTAGTGGTGTGTGTGTGTTTTCAGTGTCCTACACCTGCTCGGCGTGTAAGAGGACGTTTGTAAAGCGTGATGCTCTGAGGAGACACAAACGCACTCATGCCCTCCAGAAGCCGGTGTTGTTGTGTCCCAGTGAGGGCTGTAAAGCTTATTTCTCCACCACCTTCAACCTGCAGCACCACATCCGCAAAGTGCATCTGAAACTGCTGCGCCACTTCTGCGCCTTTCCCGACTGCAACAAAGCATTCGCCATGAGGGTGAACACCCCTCCCTATGTCACTCCATCACACCATTTCTATCCATCACACCATCGTCGCTCTATCCATCACAGCATCTCTAGCTATTCATCTCTCCATCCATCACATCGCCTCTATTCATTACACATCTCTCCATCACGCCATCTCTCTCTACCTGCCATGAGGGTGAACACACCTCCCTATATCACTCCATCACTTCATCTTTCTGTTCCTCTCCATCACACCATCTCCATCCATCACACCATTATCTCTATCCATTACACAATCATTTCTCCAGCACACCATCCTGCAATCTATCCACCATGAGCTTGATCATGCCTTCCTATATCACTTCATCTCTCTCTCTATCATCCATCTATCCTATATCAAAGTATCATACCATCTCTCCACCATGCCATCATCTCTCAATCACCTCATCTCTCCTTCTCTACGAATGCAATCATCCTGCTATCCATCTCATCTGAAATCTTTTTCCATCCCTTTCTCCATTTCTCTCTCCCTCTATTTCTATTCCTCTTGTTTCATCTCACAAATCTACCATCTTTTATTCTCCTGTTTATCTTGTTTTATCTTCATTCTATCATAACTCTATCTCTCCGTCCTTTTTCACTTCCTTCATCCTTTATTCCTTTCATTGCATCATCTCTAGATTGATCAATCCTTACTCTATCCCGCCATACATCTCTCGCCTTTTTCTTCTCATCTGTCTGTCTCTCGTGTGCTGCCCCCCCCACTGTATTGATCAGTGTGTTTTCTGCAGTATATCTGACTGTGTGTGTGTGTTGTGTCTTTAGGAGAGTCTGATTCGTCACATGCTGCATCACGACCCCAGTGCTGCCAAACCTAAAGCAAGTTACACACACACCCCCTTCTGGTTGACGGTGTTTTGCTGTCTGAACTTGTGTGTGATCTGAGGTGTGTGTGTGTGGTTGCAGACACGACAGAGGCGTAGCAGTAAGAGCTGGCAGAAGCGTTTGGAGGGGCGGAGTCGCAGCTCGCTGGTGGAAGATGATTTGCGGCGTCTGTTCTGCCTGCGCATGCGCTTCCCTCGCCGCACCAACTTGGAGGCCGACCTGACAGGATTATTCAACGAGCGCAAAATCCCACACCGCGTCGACCCGGAAGTCAACCTGCGTGACCTCTTCAACATCAAACCCCCGCAAAAGGTCAAAGGTTAAAGTCTGACTCGGTTCACTGTTTATTCGGGACACATGGGCCGATGATTCACTGAAAGAGTTAATCATTTTTTCCTAATTTTGAGAGTGAAGAGAGTTTAAATAAATAAATATATATATAATAGAAAAATGCTGAGAATTTAATTTATTTAATGAATAAAATTAAGTTATAGTTAAACTGATGGGGGTTTTTTTGTTTGCTTGTGACTAATAAATGGACGAAAGCTGAAGTCGTGACCGTTTCTGGGGTTTTTTTTTCCATTAATCCGTTTAAAAAAACACAAATAAACTAATGGTGATTTTAGTCACTCTGGTCTGTTTCCTGAACTGTAGAGGGTCAAAACCCAGAAACCTGCAATAAAGTAAAGTCATTAAAGTGTAAATGCTGCAGGATTTAATATTCTGCTTATAGAAATATTACGGAAATCTTCACTCCCGTGAAGCAAAAAAACCCTGAATTTCAAACTACTTGGCGAGTTTTTACATCCCGTCCCCTCCAGAGTGTCTCTGTTCTGATGTAGAACAGATTAAAGTCAGTCTCGGTCCTGTGATGGACATTTACATAAAATACAACCGCATGTTGATCTACATTTTAGTCAAGTGGAAGTGGTGGTAAAGGTGTTGGACTACCAACCCGAGGATTGTGGGTTTGATTCTCAGCGCCTCAAAGCGACGACTGTTGGGCCCCTGAGCAAGGCCCTTTACCCTAATTGCTCAGCTGTATAAACGAGGTAAACGTTAGTAAACTTTACTGGGGTGTCCGGATTGGTGCAGGTTGTCCCCCGTTTCCTGTTCAGTTTACAATGAGCTTGAAGTGGCTATAGACACCCAATGACTGTTAATAGAGTTTCAATTGGTGTCCTTTTAACACTCGCCGCTACGTTGCGTTTAGCTGCACACACACACCATTCATCGCATTCTAAACCTGTCTTTTAACTTCCTGGAGTAAAAACACAGACTAAACTTAAGGTTGCAGCTGATCTGCCCCAATAACACACACACACACACACACACGTGTGTGTAAAGTGTCAGGTTTAATATACAGCTGTAGATTCTACAGTCAGCAGTAAATCCCGGAGAGGGTTTATTGATCTGATCCCCGTCTCAGTCTGATCTTTAGTTCATCGGGAACTTAAAGCTCCACTTTAAAAGTTCTGGCTGAATTCTGCTGTTATTAATAAACACACCGTGTCCTCGTCCTCCCTGTAAACCAGGACGCTTCCTGTTCCCAGGTCTGTGGTACTGATCTAACGTCTGTCCCAAATCACCGACTCTGAGCGGAACAACCGTACTAACGGGACAATGTCCACATCCGTTAACTGTAACTGTAGGAAAACCGTTTCCTCCTCCGGGGTTAAAGTCTGTCTCACGGTGACGTCACAGGCTGTGATGTAGTGACGCACTGCAGTAACGGGATGATGTCTCATTAATACTCCAGAGACTGAGATTGGCTATGAGACGCAGTGTGACACTGTGCAGTACATCTGTAGTAGTCTGGTGTTCGCTGACGGCGTGAGCAAAGTTCCACACCAGATTCTCTTTTTCTCTCTCACTCCTTTTCTCCTCACTTACTACTCTCTCTTCTCTTAATCCTCTCTCCCCTTACTGACTTCTGACTCACTCCTCTTTCTCCTCTCACCTCTACCTGCTCACTCACCTCTCCCCTAACTCACGCCTTTCTCCTTACTCACTCCTAGCGTTTATCATTCCTCTTTCTACTCACTTACTCCTCCCTCTTACTCACTCCTCTCTCTCCTTACTCACTCACTCCTCTCTCTCCTCTTTCACTCTTCTCTTTCATCACTCCACTCCTCTCTCTCCTCACTCACTCCTTTTTCTCCTCACTTGCTTCTCTATCTTCTCTTAATCCTCTCTCTTTACTGACTTCTCTCTCTCTCTCCTCTCACTCCACTGTCTCCTCACTCACTCCTCTTTCTTTTCTCACTTTTTTTCTCTCCCCACTCACTACTTCCCCCCCTCACTCACTCCTTTTCCATTCTCACTCACTCCTCTTCTCACTCACTCCTCTCTCTCCTTACTCACGCTGCTCTGTCCTTACTCCTCTCTCTTCACTTACTCCCCTCTTTCCTTACTCACTCCTTACTCCTCTTTCCCCCACTCACTTCTCTTTCCTCTCACTTCTTTTTCCTCACTCACTGGTCTCTCCTTACTTCTCACTCACTCCTCTCTCTCCCCATTCTCTCCTTACTCACTACTCTTCTCTCTCACCTCTCTCTCCTCACTCACTCCACTCTCTCCTCACTCCACTCCACTCTGTCCTTACTCACTACTCTTTTCTCTCTCACACCTCTCTCCTCACTCACTCCATTCTCTCTTCTCTCACACTGCTCTCTCCTCACTCTCTTCTCTCTCTTTTCCCTTATTCACTCTGCTCTGTCCTTACTCACTACTCTCTCTATTCTCACTTCTCTCTCCCCTCACTCCTTTCTCTACTACCCTACTACTCTCTTTTCTCGCTCCTCTCTTCTGACTCCTCTCACCCCTCTTTCTAAATCTTTCTAAATCACCATCTTTCTCTTCTCTACCCACTCCTACCTCCCCTCATTTACTCATCACTCACTCCCTCTCTCTCTCTCCTCACTCACTCCTTTTTCCCCTTACTCCTCTTACTACTTTTTCTCTTTACTTACTCCTCTCTCCTCACTCACTCATCTTTCTTTTCTCACTTCTCTCTCTCTCTCTTCTTTCACCTCTTTGTCCTCACTCACTCCTCTGTCCTTAATTACTCCTCTCTTACCCTTACCCACTCCTCTTTCTGTTTATTCAATTCACTCTTACTTAATCCTCACTTCTTTTACTTCTCTCTTCACTCACTCCTACTTCTCATTCATTACTCTCTCTCTTCTCTGACTCTTCTTTCTCCTCACTCAGTCATCCCTTTCCCCTCTCTCTCCTCACTTACCCCTTCGTCCCCTCACTTACTCCCCTCTCTCCTCACTCCTAACTTACTATTCCCTTCTCTTACTCCTTTCTCCTTATTCACACCGCTCT
Source organism: Bagarius yarrelli (assembly GCA_005784505.1). Classification (NCBI taxonomy): domain Eukaryota; kingdom Metazoa; phylum Chordata; class Actinopteri; order Siluriformes; family Sisoridae; genus Bagarius; species Bagarius yarrelli. The sequence continues at coordinate 192,423 of VCAZ01000196.1, read as the reverse complement.
CTTCTCACCGATTTCTCTCTTCTTACTCACTCTGCTCACTGCACTCCGCTTTCCTTACTTACTCTGTCCTGTCCTTACTTACTACTTTTTCTCTTTTCTCACTCCTTTTTCTCATCACTGGCTTCTCTCTTCTAACTCACTCCTCTTTCTCTTCTCTCATTTCTCTCTCCTCACCCACTTCTTCCTACCCTTATTCACTCCTCTCTTTCCTCACTTAGTCCCTAAACTTACTTCCTAGTCACTTCCTGTTCTCTCTTCCACTGAGACTGGAGACTCCTTTCTCTGTAGGACACCCCCTGATGCAGCTGTTACCATGGAAATGCCCTGACTCTCAGCATGCAGAATCCTCATCAAGCTGTTAATGAGCTGCGACTGTAATTACGGGATCGGGATCTAAACCGAGCACCTTTAAAACGGAGAATCGGACCACCTGCTGAGACAGTCGCATAAATTTGCAACATGGTGATAAAACACATCAGAATAAATTAAGATCAAAGTCACGTCACTGTACTGATGACAGACGACAGGCAGATAATCAGACTAAATATAGCAGAAAACAACACGACACTGGAAACACACACACACACACACACACACACACACAGACTATCTGTGTCTCTGCTGTTCTAATTTTAGTTTGTCTAAGAGCAGATAGACTGCTAGGGGACAACACACATCTGCACTCAGACACACACTAACATACACACACACTTACACATACACACTTTTACAAACTCCAAAACACACTTTTTCTTACACACTCTTCTACACAGACACACTAACTTAGACACACACATCTGCATACACACTGTTAATTCTAGTAAATCTGAAGTGTAAACATTGCAAAAGAGTGACACGGCAGGTGTTAACTCCGCCTCTTCCTGTCTCCTCTTCATTAGCCGTCTGTGTTCGTCTGTCTCAGGTCAGTTTTGCCACAGTTGCAGTTTTTCAGAAACAGCTGCAGTTGTGTGTGTAAAGTAAATCGTAAATCATAAATCATCCCACCTCCTGTTCCAACGAGAATAACTAAAGTCCAGAAACGTCCAAACGCTGCAGGTGCAACAGAAAAGTAACAACGCTGTCAAAATCTCTGCAGAAAAAGAGGGATTATAGATTCCCTGGAGATCTGGCAACCCTGTTTATCTTCTATCACGCTCTGATGAGTGTTTCTGTTCGTTCACCGCCCACTGGCTGAGAGATTAAGGTGTGTGTTCTGTTCTTTGACTATACCCATTTACACTATAGACCCAAATGTTGGTGGACACCTCACCTGCACCCCCACATCAGTGTGTCTGAGTCACACACACACTCCTCTGGAACAACTGTATGTCGTATCATTCCGTTCTTCCTTCAGTGGAACTGTGAAGCTAAAACCCTGTTCCGGCATGACAATGTCCCTGTGTGTGTGTGTGTGTGTGTAAATTAAGTCTCTCAATTTTTAGTCAGTTGAATCATTTTTAATAACTGAAAGTAAATAGAACGTTTTATTCTTCTGTCCACTGGAACTAAAGCACTGATTTATCATCTATTACATCTGACCTGCTTCTGTGTCCTGATTACTACACACAGACACACACACACACACACACACACACACACACACACACACACACTGTCCTTGAATGTAAGGAGGTCGGGCAAAAATAAATCTTTCTAAATTAAACTTTAGCTTAAAGCACATAGAGACATATATCAAAGCCACACACACACACACACACACATAACAAGGCATAAACGAAGTAAGTGGCTGCTTAGGGCCCTCATAGCCACCAGGGGGTCCCCAACACATCTACAAAAATTATAGTGTGTTAGATTTGTAGTGTTTTAATAATCAACCAATGACAATAATTAGCCATATTGGTGGCACTCAGGGGCCCCAAATAAAAATCTGCTTGGGGCCACATCTCGTGTGCGTTCACGTGTGCGTTCATGTGTTCAGTGGGCGTGGCTTTGGAGAGGGTGACACATATGCTTTCAGGCTACAGTTTCCAAGACGTCCTAATGGACATGTAAATGTTTACAACTAACCAGCTAGTTTTATTTACTAGTTTTAGCTTTTTTATTAACTATACAAGTAGAAAGTTAGCTGGTGTAATCAGTGTGTGTGTGTGTGTGTGTGTGTGTGTGTAAAATCAAAGACACTACACATTGGCTTGGTTACACAGATGTGTATTAAATCACACACTCCTGCACACAGATTCACACTGTGAGTGTGTGTTTAAATCTCCTCTAGAGAGTGTGTAGGTACAAGTCCTCGTTTCTTTCCACTGCAAAGCTTCACAAATCCGTCAGTATCCTCATGTTTCCCCACACAGATCTGAGAACCAAAACACAGAACCAAAATATTCACACAAAACATTCACACGGAGCAGAACCCTTACTCAGAGCAAACCATTTACACGGAGCAGTTACACATAACAGCAAATTCACACAGAGCAGAACAATCACATGGGACAGAACATTCTTTCTCCACAGTCTGTGCTAATATTTTTGTGCATGTGTATTGTGCGTCACCTGATCTTCTTTAACAGTCATGTGACCCATCTGTCGGTCGCCATGGACAGCCTGCGTGACCCTCCACACACTCTCACCTGGACGCACCCGCTGTACGAAATTAGCGGGAAAGAAACCCACCTTGTCTCCAGTCTTACCCTGCACACACACACACACACACACACACACACACACACACACCACACACACACACACACAAGGGATGTGTCTCTGAAGACTGATCATTAATTAAGTCCATCATCACGCCTGTGAATTTTTTTTTTGACTTTTTTCCAAAGTCACATCATCAACAGGAAGTGTGTCAGCCTTCTGTTAGCATGTATGCTAATTAACTACAGTTAGTGTACATTCCAATTCTACACTTAAACACACTTTGTAAGAGAAATGGTTAAAAATTGTGAAAGCTCAAGACTGCTGATCAAGAGATTACGGATTACGCTAACAAGCTGCCACTGCTGGGCCCCTGAGTGTGGCCCGACACACCAAATTGTTTTAACAGATTCATAACAAAATAACTGTTAATAATAAAAACTGGAATGTTTAAGTGTCTATGAATTAATTTACTCACCTTCCACCACTCTTCATTTGAATCATCAGTCACCTGCACTCTGTCTCCCGGACTGAGAACAGAGAAAGAGTCAGAAAGAGACGAGAGACTTTTGTCTTAGTCACATTTCATAAAAAGGCGTGACTAAATAAATAAATAAATAAATATGTTTTTAATAATTTCAATAGATTAGTTGAAACATAATAGAGGATCAGTTTAGCTTAGCTATGGGTCACAAGCCAGTGACTTCGGTGCCAGTCCCAAGTCTGGATAAATAGAGAGGGTTGTGTCAGAAAGAGCGTCCGACGTAAAACTTTGCCAAATTTAAATAGGCGAATCATCTGTCAGAATTTCAAACCAGATCGGTCGAGGCCCGGGTTAACAACGGCAGCCACCGGCGCCATTGACCTACGGTGTGCTGGCGGAAATTGAGCCAAAGGAGAAGAGGAGGAGGACGTGTGAAAAGACAGAAAGAGAGGAGAAAAGGCAAGAGTATAGGACTGAAAATAGGGATGCTGAATGTTGGGACAATGACAGGAAAAGGTAGAGAGCTGGTGGATATGATGGAGAGAAGGAAGGTGGATATATTGTGTGTACAGGAGAGCAGGTGGAAGCGTAGCAAGGCTTGTAGTATTGGATCGGGATTTAAGTTGCTTTATGATGGTGTGGATAGGAGGAGAAATGGGGTAGGAGTGATTCTGAAAGAGAAGTTTGTGAAAAATGTTCTGGAGGTGAAAGGAGTGTCAGACAGGTTGATGAGTCTGAAGTTAGAAATTGAAGGGCTGGTGGTGGAATGTTGTAAGTGGTTACGCCCCACAGGTAGGTTGTGTGTTAGAAGAGAAAGAGAGGTTCTGGCATGAGTTAGATGAGGTAATGGTGAGTATTCCCAGAGGAGAGAGAGCAGTGATGGGCGCAGGCTTTAATGGACATGTTGGTGAGGGAAACAGAGGTCATGAGGAAGTGGTGGACAGGTTTGGAGTCAGGGAAAGGAACAGTGAAGGACAGATGATAGTAGACTTTGCTAAAAGGATGGATATGGCTGTGGTAAATACTTTTTTCCGGAAGATAGAGGAGCATATAGTGACCTATAAGAGCGAAGGAAGGAGCACACAGGGAGAGTAGGATGAAGATGTTGGTCTGGAAGAAGGAGAGATCAAAGATAGAGAAGAAAACCAAGTGGTGGAAGCTGAAAAAGTAAGAATACTGTGAAGAATTTAGACAGAAGTTGAAACAGGCTCTGGGCGGTCAGTTAGTGTTTTTAGATGAATAGCAAACTACAGCGGAAGTGATTAGGTAGACAGGAAGAAAGGTGCTAGGTGTGTCATATGAAAGGAGGATAGAGGATAAGGTGACTTGGTGGTGGAATGAGGAAGTTCAGGATAGTATACAGAGGAAGAGGTTAGCCAAGAAGAAGTGGGACATGGAAAAGACTGGGGAAAGTAGACAGGAATGCAAGGATTTGCGGCACAGGGTGAAGAGGGAAGTGGCTGAGGCTAAGCAGAAGGCATATGATGAGTTGTACACTAGGTTAGACACTAGGGAAGAAGAGAAGGACTTGTACAGGTTAGCAGGGCAGAGGGATCGGGATGGGAAGGATGTGCAGCAGGTTAGGGTTATTAAGGATTGAGATGGAAAGGTCACAATAAGGAGAGTGTACAGAGAAGATGGAAGGAGTACTTTAAAGTGTTGATGAATAAGGAAAATAAGAGGGAGAAAGGGTAGAAGAGGTAACCAATGTGGAGCAGGAAGTTCAAAAGATTAGGACAAACGAAGTTAGGAAAGGCGGTTGGTCCTGATAAGATACCGGTGGAGGTGTGGAAAAGTCTAGGAGAGGCAGCAGTAGAATTTCTTACTGGATTGTTTAACAGGATTTTAGTAAGTGAGAAGATGCCTGAGGAATGGAGGAGGAGTGTAATGGTGCCTATCTTTAAGAACAAGAGTGATGTGCAGAGTTGCAACAACTACAGAGGCATAAAGTTGATGAGTCATACAATAAGGGTATGGAAAAGAGTAGTGGAAGCTAGGTTAAGGGGCGTAGTAGATATTTGTGAGCAGCAGTATGGCTTTATGCCCAGAAAGAGCACTACAGATAAAATCTTTGCTCTGAGAATGCTGATGGAGAAGTACAGAGATGGTAGCAGGGAGCTGCATTGTGTTTTTGTAAACCTGGAAAAAGCATATGACAGGGTACCAAGAGAAGTGCTGTGGTATTGTATGTGGAAGTCAGGAATAGCAGAGAAGTATGTCAGGGTGGTACAAAATGTATGAGACAAGCAGGACAGTGGTGAGGTGTGTAGTAGGCAGTAGATCAGACAGAGAAGTTTTAAAGTGGGGGTGGTACTGCATAAGGGATCATCTCTGAACCCCTTCCTGTTTGCTGTGGTGATGGAACATTTGATCTGTAGTGAGAGCAGGGAGAAGGTGGAGGTTTGCTCTGGAGAGAAGAGGAATAAAAGTCAGTCGTAGAAAGACAAAGTACATGTATTTGAATGAAAGGGAGAGAACAGTTAGATTACAGGGTAAAAAGGTGAAGAAGGTACAAGAATTCAAGTACTTGGGGTCCAGGGCAATGGAGAGTGTGTAAAAGAGGTAAAGAAGTGAGTACAGGCAGGTTGGAATAGGTGAAAAACATTTCAGGAGTGATGTGAGACAGGAGAATATCAGCTAGAATTAAGGTAGAGGTGTAAAAGATGGTATGGTTTAGAGACAGTGTTGAAACCAGCTATGATGTATGGTTTAGAGACAGTGGCACTGAGGAAGAGACAGGTGGCAGAGCTGGAAATAGCAGAGCTGAAGATGTTGAGGTTTTCTTTGGGGATGACGAGGTTGGACAGGATTAGAACCGAGTTAATCAAGGGCTCATGTTAGATGTTTTAAGGAGAAAGTCAGTGAAGCCAGATTAAGGTGGTTTGGACATGTAGAGAGGAGGGAAAGTGAATATATTATTGGTAGGAGGATGTTAGAAATGAAGCTACCAGGCAGAAGGCAAAGAGGAAGACCAAAGAGGAGATATATGGATGCGATAAATGAAGAGGACATGAAGGTAGTGGGTGTAAGTGAAGAGGATGTGGAGAATAGGGTTAGGGTGGAGACAGATGATTCACTGTGGCGACCCCTAAAAGGAAACAGCCAAAAGGAGCAGAAGATTGAATATAGACCTATCAGGCACACAGTACATTTACATTACATTTGCAGCATTTGGCAGACGCCCTTATCCAGATCGACTTACAATATTCCTTGTTATACAACTGAGCAATTGGGGGTTAAGGGCCTTGCTCAGGGGTCCAGCAGTGGTGGCTTGCCGGAGCTGGGAATCGAACCCACAACCTTCGGGTTGGTAATCCAACACCTTAACCATGAGCCACCACTTCCCACGACTGGTCTCTGTGAATGAGCTGTACAAATAACCTTAGTCAGTCTCGAGGCTAATGCACACATCTCAGGCTGCGCTTTTAAAACGTAAGTGGAGCATCGTCTGTGCTGTGATGCCTAACAGGTCATTAATTTTGGCTTTTTTACGTTTGAGGTCCTCAATATAACCTTGATTTCCGGTGGCCTCTAAGCGCTAGAGTTCCATAGCTTTTAGAAACCTAACATGTCTCTTGTGATGTTGAGAGTGTACTGTTTACAAAATACTCTGATTCGAATAAAATAAAAGACTCTCAAAAATTTGCATATTTTAATACTGCAGTGTTAAAATCCCAGTGGGCACTTCTGGGTTTAACTTTTTCTTTAGTGATTGTACACTGTACCATGGTATGGTCAGAGATACCTACTGGAACAATAAAACATTTTGTAAAGAACGTTAGCTGGTGTTTAAAACAACAAAACCGGTCTAATCTCGCCAGGAAAAAGGGTGTTATCTGTGGCATGGGCCCAGGTGTACTGTCTCTTGCTCTTATTAAAAGTTCTTCATATGTCACTTAACTCGAGGGCCTCCACCGTCTCCCACAGGCGCTTACGGTAAGCCACATGAGGTTCTGTGTTATTCCAATCTAAGTTATCTGCAGTACAATAAAAATCACCACCCAAAATTAAAATCTCTGCAGTGTTGCAGTCAGCATTTAGATTTTTCAGTGTGTCTAAAAAAGTCATACTCTCCACTGCACTGGTGGGAGTTTACACCCAGATAAAAACTATAGCTTTTTAAAAAAAAGGTTTTACTTCCATTTAAAATCTCTTCAACTAAGTAAGAACATGGAATAAAACTGCAAGCAAAGAGCAAAGCAACTCCACCACTAAGCATTGTGTTATGGCTTAACACACACACAATGTAACCACATAATTCCTGCTACCTGTTTTTCACCCAAATGAGGATGGGTTCTCTGTTGAGTCTGGTTCCTCTCAAGGTTTCTCTTCCTATCTCATCTCAGGGAGTTTTCCTTGCCACCATCGCCCCCGGCTTGCTCATCAGGGACAAACTGATTTCTGTTTCATTCTGTCCCCATAATTTCTGTGATTGTGTAAAGCTGCTTCGTGACAATCACCATTGTAAAAAGCGCCAAACAAATAAAACTGAATTGAATTGAATTGAATTAATATCACCAATCCGTCCCACTCCTTCACCCAATCAGCAGCATTGCTGGGATCACTATGGGTTTCCTCTTACTCTCCATTAATATTTAAGCTCGCAATATCTATTGTCATAAATAAAATAAATAAAACTAAACAGAGGGTGAAGACCACTCTAAAATAAAAACACCACACTTACATATCATCTGAGTTTTCCCTATTTACTCACATTATCAGATTTTTCAGACGAAAAATTTCAACATCAATAAATGCTCATTTCCTTCTGAAGAACTCAGAAGCACAGACAGCTTCGGCACTAAGGCAGAACCCACTTCTGGTCCGGTTGAGCTGAGCTTGGCTCCTCCTCAGCTAGTTCGAAGCTAACATGGCTCCGTTGGGCTTCTGGGCTGCAGGCTGAGATTGGGACTCACTTTCTTTGGGGTCTGGTGCATTAGCAGCTCCAGGGCCCTTAGCAGACAGCCAAACTGTGGCCGCAGGGGGAACTACCCCAGCCAGCTCAGCTGCGTCCTGCCCCGGTCGCTCAGAAACACAGGGGTCATTCTGCCTCTCAGGGCATGACCTATTTTGCCACATTTAAAACATTTTATGTCAGCATCTCAGAAACAAAGATGTTGTAGTGAAACCATTAACAGTAAATTTAAAAGCAGCAATAAGCTCCTCCACACCTTCTTTTAAAACTATAAACACTATTCTTCTAAAAGAAACCAAGTGCTTCACCAGTGGGGACTTATAACCTAGAAAGATTTTCATGGTGGGGGAGACGATTTGCCCATACTAAGACAGCTCTTTGCAGAATGGCTCATCAAAAATAAAAGGGGGGACATTAGACAATAGGACCTTCTTAGATGGGAAGCTAAGGGGGGAAAAATGAATCAAAAGAAATTGATTCATTATTTACAATTATTTCATTTTGGATTATTAAATAAATTTACAAATTATTTAGAAACACCACAATGGCACTGTTCATTCTGGGGGCTGAGACAATGTTTTCATGCCCCTATACGTTACTAACTGACAGACAACATTCACAGTTATTACACTTACACAAAAAATAGATAAATACTCAGAGATTTTGAATAGAAAACAGTCTGCGCATGAGCAGAGAGAGAGAGAGAGAGAGAGAGACAGATAGAAACAGAGAGACAAAAAGAGAGAGAGAAATAGAGCGCGAGAGAGAAACAAAGAAAGAGAGAGGGAGAGAGAGAAAAAGAGACAGAGACAAAATAAAAAAATAAACAAGAAATAAGATAAAATAGAAGAATAAAAAAACATTAAAAGTATCTTTAATAAAAAGTGCCAAAATTGAAAAAGAGAAAAGTACATAATTGTGTGGTGCCCGTGCCCGTGTGTGTGTGTGTGTGCCCATGTATGTGTGTGTGTGTGTGTGTGTGTGTGTGTGTATGCGTGTGTGTGTGTGTGTGTGTTTAAAGATCTGGGGCCTCATGTATCAACACTGCATACGCACAAAAACTTTGCGTACGCTAGCTTTTACTCTCACGGTCGAATTTACTAACAGTGAAATTAACGTAAAACTTCGTGTCTGGCGTACGTACATTTTTTTGTGGTTTTTGTCCATTGGCGCCTCTTAGAGGCAATAAAGTGAAGTTGCAAACATTAGACTGCAAAGTATTCTGCAAGTCATTTGATATAAATTTGTAATGAATAAAATTGGCTAATTAATATATGTTTCTATCAATTATGCATTTAAATAAGAGCATATAAAAGCATGTGCACCTTTAAACAACCCTTTAGTCAATGGCCATGGCAGCAGTATGGGATGGGATCATCCGTATGTCCACCAGGTATATAAAGTTCAGGTACGATGCAGTTGACCAGCCAAACATTAAAGTGCAATTTCAGGTTTATTGGGATGTACAAAGAGAATATTTGTGGGATTTTCCGTACGCAGAGTTTGATAAATCTGATTTTTTTTTGTTGTTGTTTTCTTTTACATTTACAGCTTTGTACAGACGCAATGTTTTAGTATTGATTTAACGCTAGTCTTTGTACATGAGGCCCCTGGTCCCCCACTGTTCCTAAACAGGTGACAGGTGTATATATATTGTGCTGCTAATGTGCAGGTGTCCCTGTGTTCCCCCAGTAGATGGGGCAGTTTTTCAGGGTCCTGAAAGGGAGTTAAAATTGGGGAGGATTGTTTGGAATTTATTTAAGAATTGAGTTGGAATGTTTTGATATTTAGTGATTCAGTAAGTAAGTGCAGCGCCGTCTCTACTGTATTCAGTCTACTGTATTCAGTGTCCCCCCGTCTCCTGTACGATGCAGTACACCAGACAAACATTAAAGCGTGATTTGCAGCAATAGCCGGTTTTTCCCTAATGTAATCGGAGCGGTCGACTGCACACACACTGCTATAAAGCCGCCATCTGAAGAAGAATTTGCATACGTGAATCAGAATCATTTCCATTACATAAATGTGCAAATAATATGTAAGGTGGTCTGGGTCAACCCATAATTTATACATCGCTAAAAACATGCATAGACTCCAAGCTGGCGGGGTTGCACGATGGGTGGCTTCTAGGTGAGTGATGTGTTGATAGTTTTATTTAAGTGGGTTTTTTTGTGTGTTTAATTATTCAACTGCCTATTAGGAGACTGCGGTTATCCACTAAAGACAAGGCTGCTTTCCGTGCCTTTCTGTCTTCAGGACTGTCTGTGGCTCCCCGTCTCCGGAGTCAGACTGTGTTCACTGAGTCTGTAGTTGGTGGTGGTGTGTGTAAGTTTTGGGTCAGTTACTGTGCTGAGATGTTCTGCTACACTGTTCTGTGTGTTTAGGGTGAGATATCACTCCATTTTACTGCAGTTTAGTTTGACTTTCCCAATAGTTTAAATCGGTTACTTTCAGTGACTGTGTTAATAGATTTATTCAAATTTTAGTTGGATTTACAAATTTTCTCTGATCCTGAGTCCTGTGTTTGTGTTAGTGTGTGTTGTGTTAGTGTGTGTTGGACTGTGAGTCTGTGTTGCGTTAGTGTGTGCTGAACTGTGAGTGTGTGTTGCGTTAGTGTGTGCTGGACTGTGAGTGTGTGTTGTGTTAGTGTGTGCCTGACTGTGAGTCTGTGTTTGCGTTAGTGTGTGCTGAACTGTGAGTGTTGTGTTGTGTGTTAGTGTGTGTGCTGGACTGTGGGTGTGTGTTGCGTTAGTGTGTGCTGGACTGTGAGTCTGTGTTGTGTTAGTGTGTGTTGGACTGTGAGTCTGTGTTGTGTTAGTGTGTGCTGGACTGTGGGTGTGTGTTGGGGGTGTTGGTGTGGGTGTCGAGCAGTGATTCGGGACCAGTAATGGTAAAATTGTGTGTGTGTGTGTTAAAATAATGATAGGACTGTGTGTGTGTGGTGTGTGGGGGGGTGTTTTATAATGATAGGATTTTGGGTCACTCTCTTTTAGATGTTTATAGAATTCGATTGCTCGATTGTTTGTATGTTTAGTATTATGGGATATCGGCCGAATTCCGCCCTGCATGCATTGTTGGTGGTGTGTCTGTGCACTCTTAGGATCAGTTTGCAGAATTTCGCATGCAGGATCTTAATCGGTTTTGTCATGCCTGTTATGACAGAGACTGGCTTTGTAGTACCTGCCACACCAGAGACTGGCTTAGTTATGCCTGTGTTTGTGTTGTGCCGGTCATGCCTGTGTTTGTTTCGATCCGCCGACCATGTCATGGGCCTCTGCTCTGCCGGCCCAGCCATGGTCCACTGCCCAAGTCAGGTCTTCCAACCCTGCTCACGACAAGCCTGCCAAGCCTGCTCACACCATGCCTGCCGGGAAAGAGACTTACCACACCAAGGCCACTAGGAAAACGTTCCTTAAAGATTTTTTTGGGATGGTTAGAGTGGACGCTTGCAGGCAGAGCCCGGACCAGGACATCCCCACAATAGCACCACGATCTGCTTTACCCTCCAGGCCATCATGGGTTCCACAGCCTCCCTGTGTACCAAGAATTGGGGTTCTGGGGGCTTCATGGGCCTGTACCGCCATCCCAACCCCTAGACCACCTCCGCTCCTCCACCCTCTTTAGGATGTTGTATAGGTTGGAGTATGGGCGTCGGGAGCCGCCCATTGAGGGTGGGGTTATGTAAGGTTCCTGTTTTTATGTTTTATGTTTAAGCCTAGCTATCCTAGTCAAGTTCTTGTTCTTTGTTTACTTCCTGTTTTGTCCTTCCTGTCGTGGGGTTCCCCCTGTCCTTGTGTCTTTCTTTTATTGGTCGGTTGTGATAGGTTGTAATATATCTCTGTGTAGCCTTGTCTGTTTGTGGATGATTGTTGTTTGTACCACTGTTGGTGAGTCTGTTATGTTCTTTTCCCAGCTAAATCAAGTCAAGTCTTGTTAAGTTTGGTTCATGTTTCATTGCCACATTGTAAAATAAACTGCATCATTGGGTTCTATACATCTTACTTCAGTGGAGTCTGTTACACACACACACACACACATACACACACACACACGCACATACTCACTGTAGCTCCAGATCGTTATGCTCCTGAGGCAGGAACTTGTAGAGAGCCACGTACGTGTAAATGGAATGAACTCTGGGGACCTGAAACACACAGATGCAGCGACTCTACATTCATTTAAATATTCTAATGAGCACACACTCTGTGCTCTGATTTGCTGCTCAGTGTAAACACCTGCATGGGTGTGGTTACCTTTATCACATCATCCGCTTCAGTCTTCGTGTTCTCGGGAGTGGACGGAGCTGCTGTAGGAGGAGACGTGGCTGTCAGGTGAGAACGCTTTTTTTTTTTTTACAGACAAACATCTCAGAAGTCAATGCACATGCACACACACACACACACACACACACACACACTCACACATATCTTGGAACACAATCCACAAGAAATACTGAGAAGACTTTATTTACCGCTCTCTGTGTCATTATCCATCCCTTCATCCTGGTCTATCTCCGCCTCATCCTTCTCGTCCCCTCTATCACCCTAAGAGGGAACGTATAATGAATATTAATAAGTGTATAATAAATATTAATGAGCATGTGATGCATATTAATAATGAATAATGAATTTGTATTAGTAATTAGCTTATGATTGTGGTTTATGTCTACTAAACACTCACTAACATGTTATTAACATTCATTACACACTCATTATATCTGTTGTTATTATACACTGATTCTTTTGAGCATGCACTCTTTAATATTCATAATACACTCATAAATATTCATTACATGCTCTTTAATATTCACTCACTATTTAATGTGTATTTTACATAATTCTACATTATTCTGTCTAATTTTATCAAAAAACATCAGAATGTTAATAAACGCACTATCATAAAGGATTTGTAAAACCCAACCCCCCACACACCCCTCTACCCCCACCTCCACCCCCCCACAATCACAAACACACACAACTCTTACCAGGCTGCGTGTTGGTGACTCACTTACACTCCCGAAACTAGACCGGCTCATCTGGGCCAAAGACGTCCCATAGCGCAGTGTAGCATAGACTGGGTCCAGTTGTATCTTCGCCTCTACACACACACACACACACACACACACACACACACACACACGCACACAGTGTGGTCAAAAACAGGTCAGTGTACAGTAACATCCCTTTATCACAGCATTCATATTTTTATATGAATTTTATATCATTTGGACACACATACACCCACTACCAGAACACACACACTCAACCACGCACCAAACACACACACACCTGGTGTAGTTTCAGGTTCTTTAACTGTTGTCTGGTCACAGGCGATGGAAGGAGTGCTAAAGTTTCTCTTGAAAATGCCGACCTAAGGATCCAAAGGAGACAGACAGACAGACAGACAGACAGAGCAGTGAGAGAGAGAACCAGACAGACAGATAAAAAAAAAAAAGAGAAAGACAGACAGACAGAAATAGAAAGAGACAGTGAGAAAAAAGAAAAACACAGACAGAGCAGTAAGACAGAGACAGAGAGACAGACAGACAGACAGAGCATTGAGGCAGAGAGATAGACATACTTTCCCTTGACATGCTTGCTGTGAGAGTTCTGCTGTGCACCAGAGATGAGCTGAAATTTTACACATCCTACAGCGCAGCCCCTGTTTAGAATTCCCTACAGACGGACAGAGAAAAAGACAGACAGACAGAAGGATAGACAGACAGACAGACAGAAAGATAAACAGACAAAGAGAAATACAGAGATAAACAGACAGAAAGACAGAAAAAGACAGACAGACAAACAGAGACACAGACAGACAGAAAGAGACAGATAGACAGACAGACAGATCGACACACAGACAGAAAAAGACAGATAGACAGATGGACAGACAGACAGACAAAGAGAGAATTAGGTTACATGTTTAACATCCTACACACTACGCAGTGTGTGTTTGTGATATGTGTCACATCCCCCAGCCGCACCACCACGCTGTCGCCACACCGCGCTCACCCATGATGACATGTTTGCAAAGCTGACAGCTGGTTGGTCGGCGGAAAACGTGATCCAGGAAGCAGTGCGTTTGTAGAGGGAGGGTCTTCTGCTGCAGCAGCTGGGAGGGGCTTAAAGGGGGTTTGAGGCTGTCGCTGGGCATCGGGGACCCTACAAGAAGAGGCGGAGACAAGGGCGGGGCATCATCTGTGATGTCAGAGGGCAGACGGGCGTCGCTGTAGGAACGCTGGAAAAAATTCTCTACACTTTTACTGCGCATGAACGCCAGGGAACGCTTCAGCCTTAACAACTGCTGAAAAAGAGAGAGAGAGAGAGACAGAGAGAGAGAGAGAGAGAGAGAGAGAGAGAGAGAGACAGAGAGAGAGAGAGAGAGAGAGAGAGAGAGAGAGAGAGAGAGAGAGAGAGAGAGAGAGAGAGAGAGAGAGACAGAGAGAGAGAGAGAGAGGAGAGAGAGACATGAGAGAGACAGAGAGAGAGAGAGAGAGAGAGAGAAGAAGGAAGCGAGAGAGAGAGAGAGAGAGAGAGAGAGAGAGAGAGAGAGAGAGAGAGAGAGAGAGAGAGAGAGAGAGAGAGAGAGAGAGAGAGAGAGAGAGAGACAGAGAGACAGAGAGAGAGAGGGAGTACAGAGAGAGAAGAGAGGAAAGATCAGAGAGAGAGACAAGAGACAGAGAGAGAGACGAGTCTAGAGAGGGAGAGAGAGAGATAGATAGAGAGAGAAGATAAGAGACAGAGAGAGATAGAGAGATACGAGAGAGAGAGAGATAGAGAGAGAGAGAGAGAGAGAGAGAGAGAGAGAGAGACAGAGAGAGAGAGAGAGAGAGAGAGAGAGAGAGAGAGAGAGTAGCGAGAGGAGATACAGAGAGATAGAGAGAGAGAATATAGATAGACGAGAGAGAGAGAGGAGAGAGAGATATAAGAGACAGAGAGAGACAGAGAGATAGACATAGAGACCATAGAGAGAGAGGAGATAGAGGGAGGAAGAGATAAGAGAGAGAGAGAGAGAGAGAGGAGAGAGAGAGAGAGAGAAGAGAGAGAGAGAGAGAGAGAGAGAGAGAGAGAGAGAGAGAGAGAGAGAGAGAGAGAGAGAGAATAGAGACTAGAGAGAGAGAGAGACAGATACTCGAGATCTATAGAGAGGAGAGCTAGAGACAGAGAGAGAGAGACAGAGAGAGAGAGAGAGAGAGAAGAGAGACGAGAGAGACAGAGAGACAGACAGAGAATAGAAGAGAGACAGAGAGAGAGATAGATACAGAGAGAAAGAAAAGGGAGAGAGCGATTAGCTCTGATCTGATTGGCTGATAATTAGTTGTGTCACACAGGAACTCATTAACATATTTAAATGTGTGATGTTGGCAGTGAGCTTTTCTCCTGCAGGAACATGTTTATGATATACCACACCTTTATTTCTGTAATATAACTGAGTAATTAGGGGTTAGGGGCCTTGTTCAGGGGCCAATTAACTCAGTGGTGCTGGGAATCGAACCCTGATCTTCCAATTACCAGGCCAACCACTTAAACCGCTGCACTACCAATTCAACTAGTTCTCCAGCTGTAATTAAATCAATATTTAAAGAGCTGGTGTGTGTGTGTGTGTGCGTGCGTGTGTGTGCGTGCGTGTGTGCGTGTGTGTGTGTGTGTGAGAGACTCTCACCTTCGAGCCGGTGTTGATGGATAAAGTGCTCGGTGATCTCTGCAGCTCGCGCGGCTCCGCTTCATTCTCCATCTCCTCGCTTTTTTCCGACATTAAAGCTTTTAAACTGAAACTAAAGTCTGATGCTGAGCGGAGTCTGACTTCATCCCGGTGGCGAGCGCGAGCTCCAATATCACATAACCCAACTAAAAAAAAGAGAGAAAAGAAAAGAAAAGAAACGAGAAGCGGCTCTCTGACTCCTAACACATCCGCGCGCGACTGAGGAAGAGAGCGCGCTCTCGCTGCTCTCTCTCTCTCTCTCTCTCTCTCTCTCACCCACTCTCTCTCTCTCTCTCTCTCTCTCTCACACACACACACACACACACACACACCAGCTCTCTACATGGTTTTTGCAAAGTCAGGAACCAATAAAATGACCCAGTACTTAGCATAAACTGGAGTTTCTAAAGTATGTGCCCCCCTGACTATCTCGCCGCTTGACTGGACCCCCAATTAGGAAATAATCAGAACTAGAAGAAAAGGATAGAATTAAGTTAAGAAAAGGACAAGACGAATAAAAAAAAGATAGAAAAAGAGAATCAAAAGCGGGTACAAGTAAAAATAAATACTATTCATTCATTCATTCATTTATCTTCTACATCCGCTTATTCTCTAATTCACAGGGACCTGCTGGAGTCTATCCCAGCCGTCTCTGAAACGGGGAAAGGCAGGAGGGGGACACCCTGGACAGGTCACCAGTCCATCACAGGGACACTATGGGGAAATCCATGTGTATGGGACACCCTGTAGCTGACTGACTTCCACCTCCACCTGATTACCCGTCTCTCTTAAGCGACTGCAGAACCTCTGGAACAGATGATACAGAAGATATTTCATCGAATGCTTGAATGCTCTGTATGTCCAATAATAAGAAATGTTTATGAATGTTTCTTCCTTATATTTATAACACAATGTATTCCCTTTCATCTGAAATGTCACCATGTTTTTATACCGTGTGTATGATGGGATGCCAAACCTGAACTGTCTAGACATGAATGAGTGACTAAAGAGCTGTGGACAAAATCCTGGTCGAAATGTTAGTGTATATACGGTATATATGGTAAGAAACACCACTAGAGGGTGTGCCGTTCTGGGTGTGTCGCTCTGGGTGTGGTCTGGGTGTGCGTTCTGGGTGTGTCGCTCTGGGTGTGTCGCTCTGGGTGCGTCGCTCTGGGTGCGTCTTTGTGGATACACACCGAGGTGTATCATAGGAGATTCTTTTTGAGAACTATTTTTCTTCGACTGCCAATAGAAGATTATTGTCTAGGAGAGAGAATTCCTTAATGAGTCAGTTAATTATATTCAATGGGGGCAGTGGTGGCTCAAATAGTTAAGTTATTGATCCGGAGACCAGGTGGGTTCAAGCCCCACCACCGGCAAGTCAACCACTGTTGGGTCCTTGAGCAAGACCCTTAACCCTTCCTTCTCCAGGGGGCGCTGTATCATAGCTGACCCTGCGCCCTGACCCCAACTTACTAAGATGGGATATGCGAAGAAAGAATTTCGCTCTGCTGTAACAATAAAGGCATTGACATATTTGACATATTCAGATCAGAGGAGGGGGCTTTTATTTTGAAACCTTATATTATCATTCTACTTTTTTTTTACATATATTTACAACACACACTTTTATCACACTTTTTTCAAATAAAAGAACCTCCTACTGTGAGATATCCCACAAAGGGCAAAAAGCTCTAAGTCTCTCTCTCTCTCTCTGTCTCTCTCTCTCTATGAAAAATCTGAAATAATAAGTAAAGGCAACCCCAGAGATCCAGAATCCACTCTGATCTCGTCCTGAAAGAGGAATAATCCAGACTCAGGTAGGACTATGTTACCCTTGAATAATTATTACCCCTGTTAGAGGATCCTTTACTGGGTCTAGAGTTATGATAGAACGCATTATTGAACAAAAGTCGGTAAATAACTAGAACCTTATTTTAAATGTACCCTCCTGTAATCTCCTCCGCTCTTCTGTGCAGGTTCTCCACTAGATTGGGTCACGTGACAGTGTGTGGGGAAGTGGTGGCTTAGTGGTTAAGGTGTTGAATAAATGAGTCTGCAAAATGCTGTAAATGTAAATGTGTGTGTTTTGATCGTCCTCATTCCAGATGTTCGTCTTACTCTTCCAGCTATAATCACCTCCGGTCTTCTGTGCAGGTTCTCCACTAGATCGGGTCATGTGACTGTGTGGGTCATGTGACTGTGTGGATCTGATCATTCAGTTCCAATAGTATGAGTGAGATCAGACACTAATGTTGAGGTTTGGAGGTCTGGGGTTCAGTCGGGGATCCAGTTCATCCCAAAGGTGTTCAGTTTAAAGGGGTGGAGTCAGAATCAGGACTCTGTACAGGACATGAGAGTTCTTCTCCTCCAATCAGAACACAGGATTTCTTCATGGAGATCAGGGGATTTGTGCAGGGGGACATTGTAATGCTGGGACAGGGTTCGAGTCCCACAGTTCCCTTAAAGGAAGAACAGAATGGTACGATGGAACGACGCAGAGTGTGTGATTGAGTTTGGGGATTTTTTATGTTGCAGGATTTTGATAGGTTCATGCATTCATAACCTCCAGACTAGACTAGTTTAATGTATTACTAGGTGGTTGTCCTACATCTTTGGTAAACAAGCTACAGCGAGTCCAAAAACGCAGCTGCCAGAGTTCTTACCAGGTCTAGAAACATATGAACACATAACTCTAATATTATATTATATTATATATATATATATATATATATATATATATATATATTATATATATAATATATACACCTGTTCAATTTAGGATTGATTACAAAATATTGCTACTTTACTTCTAACACACTAAAGCATTTCGCTCTAACGTAAACTAACTAGTTTTCTAACACGCTACATTCCATCACACACTCATTTGACAGCTCAATCTTCCGGACTTCTGGTAGTCCCCAGGGTTAGGGTTAGTCCACAAAAAGAGGTAGAGCTTTTTCATATTTAGCTCCTAAACTATGGAATGGCCTAAAGATGAGATGAGATGAGATAAAACATTTACGTGCAGAGTAAGAAAATAGAAAAAGTGTGCAATAGAAATGTGCAAATTGTGTAAAATAAGAACAATTTACGATTAAAAACCATCTAACAACAACAATCTAAAAGTATTTACAGTTCTATACATAATGTGTTAATAATAATAAAAAACTAAGCATCAACTAACCTACAAGATAAAATTAGGCAACGGAAAAACAAAAACAGTTCTGTCCTGGTCTGTGCTGCCTGCTCCCCAGCAGACCACAGCGTAGTGGATAGCAGAGGCTACCACATTGTCATAAAAAGTCCTTAAGAGAGGGCCTGCCCACTCCAAAGGACCTCAGTCTGCGCCCGGTTGCAGCAGGGTAGATGACAGCGTTTAGGCAAACATCTTGTGGTGCTGAAAAATTATTACATACACACACACACACACACACACACACACACACACACACACACACTCTAACAGTGGAGGTGTGTGTGTGGGATTCTGTGTGAGAGTATGGATGCCCCACACCCTCTAGTGGACACTGACGGTAGTGAAATTTTGAATGTAAATATGTGGGGTTTTTCTGTGGTTTAATTTTCATTAACAGTAAATAAAGCTAACAGCTAATTAAGCTAACAGCTAATTAAGCAGCTAATTAAAGCTAACAGCTAATTAAAGCCAACAGCTAATTAAAAGCTAACAGACTACAGTTTACATTCACAGGAGATTGATTCCCTAATCGAGAGTACAAAAGTGTTACAAACCTAAAATAAGATTTATTATTATTATTGTTATTATTACTAATATTACTAGTTATTATTGTTCTTATTATTATTATTATCATTGTTGTTATAATTGTAATTATTATTATTGTTATTATTATTGTTGTTGTTGTTATCAGTGGTGCTGTTAGCTATTTTAAAACTTTATACCAGTATAGAAAAATTTCTAAAATAGGGACGACAACCTGCACATGACACACTGCAAACTTTGTTCCGCAAAAATATCAAGAAAATACAAAAATAACTCATTATAATATAAGTAAACTGATGAAACATCGGAAATTAAAGCACAAAAGTGAACAGAGAATTTCCGCTAGCAGTAACATTAGCAATCTAATACAGAAGGAGGGAAAACGGCACGAGAAAAACATCCGTACGAATAATCCCACGTAAACCAGTGCGAATAATCCCACATAATCCCAACACAAATAATCCCACATACACCAGT